>CM027579.2:13450897-13787427 GCA_015852605.2 Populus deltoides
AATGAAACCCCGCGGTCGTGTTGAGGTTGTTCAGGATGAGAACGAAGACACAAGTGTGCGAGATGAAGTCTTTCAAGTTAGTGAGTTGGTTGAACCATATCGAGTTGCTCCTTCAATTGAATTGGAAGAAAATTCAAATTTTCGAGTTTTTGATGATAGTCTTGTTGATGTTGACGCAGAGGAGTTGAATTTTGTTTTGAGCTCTAGCGGACAAGCAAATGTCAATGAAGAAGATGATATCCATATTGAAGATTGCAATGAAGGTGATGACAATTCAATTGATGAAGAAGAAGAAGAAAATTCTAACTAACTACCAAAATGAAGCCCTGTGTAAAACCTCTTTTTTCATGTAATTTAGATTATGGATGATATATTTTGAAACACCAAATATTTATTACTTGAAATAATTACTTGAAATGCCACATTCACCAACGTCCATACTGACGGACTAAGTCCGTCGGCATTTCATACAGAGTTCAAAAATAATTACTTGAAATGCCACAATTACCGACGTCCATATTGACGGATATAAGTTCGTTGGCATTTCACAGAGAGTTCGAAAATAATTACTTGAAATGTCATAATCACCGACCCTAATACCGACGGATTTATATCCGTTGGTAAGTTGTCGACGGGTCAAGTTTACTGACAAAATTATCGACGGACCGCGCGAATTCCAAAGGGTTGTGCATTAAATGCATCTTTGACCGCGTCATCTTGCCGAAGGAATTACCGACGGACCACTAAAAATATGGAGGGTCATTAAAAATTTTGGTGCGAAATTTAAAATTTACCGACGGATTTTTGACACTTCACCGACGGAATAAATTAAAATAATAATTAATTTTAAATCCATCGGTAAAACTGCCATATAACTTCCTCCGACAGCCGCATCAGTTCATTTTTTCTTCTCCTTAGTTTTTCACCGATTCTTTTCCTCTCCGTTCTTCAAAGGTTTCACCAGTAATCTCTAGCAACTTTTCTCGTGAATCTCCATCAGTTTAAAATGTATTTATTTCTTCTATTTCATTTTACTTTAAGGGTTTTTTTTTGCTATTTGTTTTTGCTATGTTTTTTGTTTTGGTGTATTTTTTGTAATGTAGATAAAGTCTATAGTTTTTTTTTGCATAATTCATTGCTAAAGTCTACAGTTTTTTTTTTGAATTTATTGAATATTTTTTATTGTTGTATTGGCATAATTATTATTAGTTAATTTGTTGAATATTTATTGTTAATGTTGAATTTACCATAGAATTAGTAATTGAATATGTTGGAATAATTATTAATTTTACTCTATTATTGCATGATTTGTGTTTAATTTTTTCCATTTATTTTGATTGTTATTCTAGAGTTTTTATTTATTTATTGTTTTGTTGTATTGGCATAATTATTGAATAATTTTTTGAATTGTAATTGTTAATGTTGAATTTACCTTAGTATTAGTAATTGAATATTTTGGAATAATTGTTAATTTTACTCTATTATTGCATGATTTATGTTTAATTTTTTCCATTAATTTTAATTGTTAGTCTACAACTTTTTTTATTTATTGAATATATTTTATTGTTGTATTCGCATAATTATTATTAGTTAATTTGTTGAATATTTATTGTTAATGTTGAATTTACCATAGAATTAGTAATTAAATATGTTGGAATAATTATTAATTTTACTCTATTATTGCATGATTTATGTTTAATTTTTTCCATTTATTTTGATTGTTATTCTAGAGTTTTTTTTTAATTTATTGTTTTGTTGTATTGGCATAATTATTGAATAATTTGTTGAATTGTAATTCTTAATGTTTAATTTACCTTAGGATTAGTAATTGAATATGTTGGAATAATTAGTATAGATTGGGTCAATTGGTTGTGGCTTTTGTTAATATGTGCAGGTTTGTGGATTTGGGTAGTATCCAATACAGGGGAGGTACTGTCGATTTTTTTTTTAACATTTGAATTTAATTATATAATTATTTGTATAAAATTATGTAGATGCGTAGAATGAAATCCAGAGCTGGTCGCTCATGTACGGTCGCAGCTAGTTCGTCTAGCAGCGATGATGATATTTCCTTAAGTGCCTCTCAAGAAGAGGCACCTACACCACCTGCGCTGTCAACCAATGCTGCCTTTTCCAGCGCTACTTCACAGCGCAGAGGCAGGGTGCCTTCGCAGCGGAATCAATTTTCCTGCAAGTACGAGGCACAGTGGAAGGACGACCTTTCAATGTAAGTTTGTTCAGGTTTTATTTTTTTTTTTAAAATTACAACATAATTTATGAAGTAATCACTATTTATTTCATTTCATTTCTTTTTAGGTTCACAAGCATTGAGGCCACCTGAGTAATATCATCGGCGTTTAAATCGTTGATGGAGATTCTATTGTTTCAATGGAGTCAGATATCCAAGCATCCTGAATGGATGCCTCAAATCAATGCATGGTTTGACAGATTTCAGGTTGGTGTTAATTTATAATTTTCAGCTTATTTCTAATAAATTATTAATATAATTGTAAATAAATTATTATTTTTCATTTAAACTTATTTATTTATACACAACACAAATTTCTCTGGGACGATGAGCATAACACTGTTGTGAGGAGGGTGTGGGAAAATCACGCGGCAACTAGGTAAGATCGAAAACAATACAAGATTTTTTTTAAAAAACATTTATGTTTCGAAATGTAATTTTTGGTTGCATGAAGTAGGTTGCGTGATTTTTGGTATGAAGCACAAAAAAGAGCAAAAAAAACCGCGAGGGATAGGGGTTTCCAAGGCTGGAACGATGTTGCGGTTTAGAGGGATTTCAAACCGATATACATCCTGGAAGATATATGGCCGCACTATCTTGAGCACGTGACGTCTGAGCGGTTCACACGATGCTCACAGTCCGGTGCTGGCAACCGGAATTAGCCAATTCATGGCTCGGTGACAACACACACTGGCGGCTCGGTTCCGTTTGCTGCACATGCAAAACGGATGGTAAGGTTAATTTAAATGAAATATATCGTTAAATTGTTGTTGTTAATATATCTTTTTTCATTGTAGACTGGGTCTCTTGGACGTGAGCCGAGCCCAATAGAGCTGTTTGTGGAGACGCACGTGCGGAGTCAAGACCGCCAGAAGGGGGCGCAACAGTTCGTTGATAACCGTGCTCAACATTTCGTGGTATGTTTGTTCAACCATTTTATGTTGTAAGTTATTTTGTTTATTGAATTGAATATGATGATTACTTCTTTTATTTTCAGGAGACCTATAATAATCGGTTGAGGGAGAGATACCGGGACGATATTTTGAC
This sequence comes from Populus deltoides, assembly GCA_015852605.2. Lineage (NCBI taxonomy): Eukaryota > Viridiplantae > Streptophyta > Magnoliopsida > Malpighiales > Salicaceae > Populus > Populus deltoides. The sequence goes on from CM027579.2 coordinate 13,454,193, forward strand.
CCATCCAGAATTCGATCCGGATTTGTGGATGGAGGTTGGATCATCAGATGGACCCGATAAAAATCGGGTTTACGGGCTCTCTAACACTACGACCGACAACTTGCAGTCGGCCCGTAGTGTTTCAACTGTTGGGAGCTCCCAATCAATATCGAGCTCCCAATCTAAAGAGTTCGTGGCCTTGCAGCAACACACGACTCAGCTCACCGAAAAATATGACCACCTATCAGTGGAGTACGCGCAACTCAAAGCGTCTCATGCAGGACAAAGAGCGGAGTCTGCATAACAAAAGACAGCTTATGAATAGCTTCGCGAAATGGTCATGAACATGACAACACATAGTGGAACATGTGCGCCTAATCCTTTTTGGCCGTATAACCACCAGCCTCCTCCTCCATGATCTCCTCCAGCTCCACCTTTATATTAATTTGTAATAAACATTATTTACCTTTAAAATTTCATTTAATATTTTTTTTGAAACACATTCAGTTTGTAATGAATATTATTTAACTTTGATTTTTTGTTTTTGATGTTTAATATAAATTATATTTGCATAATTGGTTTTTATTGCCATTAATTTAAATAATTTTATATTATATATTCTAAATAATTTTTTAAAAATAAATTTAGAAAAAACTATTACAAAGGGTTTTACCGACAAAATGAATCCGTCGGTATTTGACAGTAGCATTCACCGACGCCTTTACAGACGGATATATTCGGTTGGTATTTCAACCACTCATAGACAGCTTTACCGACGGACTTAATCCGTCGGCATTTGACAGTAGCTGCCACACTTATCGACGAATTTACAGACGGATATATTCGATCGGTATTTCATACACTCACCGACAGATTTAACGACGGTTTGTAGCCGTCGGTAAATCACGATATCACCGACGGAATAAAAATCCGTTGGTAGATTTCAAGCAGGAATCTTTTTTTTGGCGTGCAAATTCCGTCTGTAAAACCATCGACAAATGATTTTTTTGTTTTTCCGACCGATATAGAGACTGAATGAGGAATCACTGATGAAAGGAAAGCCGACATACGTAATCCGTCGGTGATTTATTTACCGACGAACTTCTAATCACACACCGACAAAATATGTACGTCGGTAAAAGTGTGAAATCTTGTAGTGTTATAATTAACACCATTACAGTGCCCACATGACACTAAATTGAAAAGGGGATTAAATATATACAATGATGATCATAAATGTTCTAACCACTGTCATTAATCAAATAATCATATGCATATGTTTAATTCCTTCACTAATCAAATAATTAATCATATGCATATGTTTAATTGCCCCTCTATTATTCAGAGGCATTACTAATAACTTCACATCGTTTTTTCGTTATTATTCACTCTTAACTAGATGACTTACTCTTTTTTACTCCACGTGACCTTTGATTTAGACATACAACTACATTAAAAATATTGCTTTGAATCTCTCTGCTTCACTGACAAAATTCAACCTTTGATTTAGACATACAACTACACTAACAATTAATATTGCTTTGAATCTCTACTTCACCGACAAAATTCAACTCGAGGACACTATTCAAGCTTTTGTCACAACTTTTGTTTTTTTAGCTGCAACATCTCTTTTTGCTTGGCAGATCCTATCACGTTCATATGCTAACATCTATTTTTTTACAGGTTTATAAATATGATAATATGCTGGGCTCGGGTGTGATAATCTAAGCTTACGAGTATATTGGTGTACATGCCCATCACTAGTTAAGCGTATATGCACTGGATAGACGCCCAATACACTACACAGTGCCCATGGGAGCATGAGCATGGGATACTTGCTTCAGCTTATGTTCCTAATGCGTGGGCTTGAAATCCTTACCGGAACTCATATTTTTTGGGATTTTTTTTAAATTATTTTTTAGAAGGTTTTTTGGATCTATATTAAAGGAATTTTTGCAACCATTTTATTTGGATTTATCAATATGCAACTTATATATATATAAAAAAGTCAACCACATGTATTGTGTATAATAAAATGCAACGCAAAATCATTTTGATTTTATTTTGTTAACTATGAAATTAACTCGTATTAATCTTAGTCATCTTTGATAAGCATACCTTAAACTCTATTTTTAGTGGCACTACCCTCCACAATCTAAATTTTGAGTACAAAGGGACATTAGAAATATTAAACTCAATATCTCATGAATATGAGGTTTTATATTTTATTAATTTTCTCTCATGCGATGTCGCATGATAATTTCAAAATCAGTTTTTATTTAGTGCTATATATTGCAGTTAAAATATATATTTGTAAAAAAAACAAACAATTAAAATTCTTAAAAATAAATATCTTTTATTAGGAGAATTAATCTTTTTTATTAATTTAATTTTTACTCATTTTTATAAAAACATATCTTTTTTATTTGTAACATTTTGTTTTGAATAAAAATAATAAAGGCTATTATAAAAATTAATAAAAATTTCAATCATTTGAATTAAGGAGAGAAAAACGCATATCTTCAATAACAACTTCATTTCCTTGTTCATTTATTATTATTTTGTTTTGAAAAAAATATGTTTTTTATGATAATTATTGCTCTTTAAAAAGAAACGTATCATGATTTAAAAAGCAAGTTCAATAAGAAAAAAAGAAGAAGAAAAATTCATAACTCGATCATTGACTAAAATCCCTTTAAAAATATTTAATTTTGGTATTTTGAGATGAGAGTTTTTATATGTGCTGATAAAAAATAAATCTAATTTAAAATCAAAATTTTGGAGGTCAAGAAGGTTTTTTTAAATTTTTCTTAAACATTAAATACTAACAAAAATAAAAAATAATTAACTTGGAACTGTCCCAAGTTTTTTTGGGGCCCTAAAAATTAAATAATTTGTCTACCTGATCTTAGTATATATGATTCTTAAAATGTTTACATGGTTGAAATGCATAACACCTAACCAAGCTTAAAAAATTAATGTTAATTAAATAATACAAAGATTTTGATAACTATACTGACCTTCTTAGGGATTTCATAATTTTGTTTTGAGATAATTTTGATTTAAATCTGTATTTTCTAGAAAATTAAAATTATTTTCCAACTTCAATATATTTGAAGATTATTTGTGAAAGTAACATTTATAAAAGAAATTTAGTGAAAAACATAAAAATATATATTCTACAGAAAGACATTCAGTTCTTTTTTTCTTTTTCTTTTCACTGTTAAAAGAAACAAAGTTGCTTTCATAAGGGAAAATCAAGGAAAGATAACACAACCATCATCCAATAACATATACCGTTGAAAATTAGAGTTTAGAAAGAAAATACAAACCAAGCTCTGCTTCAAAGCCCCTCCTATACAGCATCTTTATTAGCATCCAAAGACATTATTATCCTAGCTAAAATTGAAAATGTAAATCCAATCTCATAAGAGTAAAATGAAAATGAGATCATGACCAAGGTTTTCAACACAAGAAAAATCAAGAAGATGACAAGCAATGAATGATTTTAGATGCAAATAGTACTAATATTATTCAAATGATTGATTTTCCATCACATCAAGTGCGCGCATGAATGCAACTATTTGCATAAATAACAACAGGCACAATATTGATGCCCAAGAAACCCTAGGATATATCTGAAAAGCGACGAAAAATAACGGGGCAGCCAAGTTGACATGGTCGGTTGGCTGGATGACATTGTGGGTCAGCTTAATAAATCTGCAGGGAGCTACGTTATCTCTTATATATAGCATAGTTTTTGTACGATTGACTCGTATAAATTGTGCTGGGCAAAGTATAAATTTGTTTAGGGTTCCACATACAGTGTGAACCAATCAGCTACCCAGAAGAGAATAACAAGTGCAGTTCTGACTTGAGAAAATAATGTGCAGTTTTGTAAATTCTAGGGCGATTTCCAGAGGAATTAATACTGTTTTTTTTAATTAACGTCAGAATATATATAGACATTCACGAATACATCATCTGTTTCAGGGTATGGATTAGTATTTTAATTTTGAAATCAACAATAAAATAAATGTACGTAATATATTATATATCAGAATATAGATTCGATATGTGTGTGTTGTAATTTTGAAACCAATTACAAAATTAATAAACTTAATATGCATTTTTTTTCTTTGCAATCAGAAAACAAATTTAATTACGTGTGTGTGAATAATTATAAACAGATGCATGCATGTGAAATCTATAATCTACTCTCCAAATCTTATCAAACTTCAATTATTCTTTGCAGTAGATTTTTTAAGTATTCATCATAATATTTTCTATCATCTATCATTGTCATGTCCTTATATTGGTAGATGGAGAGAGGATTAGAGTGGTTGGAATTATCTCTTCGTGATAGATTTTTTTCTAACAGGTAATCAAGTTTTTTTTTTCTTAGTTTCAGTCCAGTGTTTTCGGTATTGTTTTTTCGGTGTTGATGGCTGGAAAAGTAGGAGTTTCGGTGCCTGAGTTCTTGGCACAATGGTGCTTAGGCGTTAGAGCAGTGATTGATTTGTTACTAATTATACAAGTTGATCCGAGGCCAGGGGAACAAAAGAAACTAGAAGGCTTGAAATAAATAGGATTCGTGCAATATTTGGTAGGACCTTAATTTCTCTTATTGTTCAGTGTATATATATGGGGTCGTAGCAAGCGCGTCCGTCGATAGTGAGAAGAGAAGTCGTATGATGGAATATGCAATATCTACCGCAGGACTAGCGATCATTATACGCATATTGTAAACAGAGTTGCTTTATTGGTCTTTTCTGCATAAAAACTTGGTGGTTTCATTGATTAATTGCAACCTGCTAGAATAAAAGGAAAGGGGCGAGGGATCGAGGTGGCTTTTTTTTTTTATGGCAAAATTATAATATTTAATCACCTGATTCGGCTGATTTTAGTTGAATGCATAGGTTAGGTGGGGTTGCAGTGTTGGGTGTTGTTAGCTGTTTTCTCGAAGGTGTTTCTTTTCCCTGCATGATTAATCTACGAAGTTACCTTCCTTTGAATTTTGTTTTTTCCATGTGTTGCATTCAATTTTTCTTTTTTCTTTCTCTTTTTCCAATACACGAGAATGAGATTGAATTCATTTTATTGTTGTTTAAGGAACACAATGTGTGCAGATGTTAAAGAACTTCTGATGTTCCTTCACAACAACTGGTAAGTGATTTCTTTGATTTTCTGGACATTTTACTCTTTTTGAGTGTCCTGGGTCCATTTTGCATAAATAGGCCAACTGTTAATCTTTTTGCACTCTCTTTGTGCGTGTCCGGGAACAGATATATACCCATGCTGAACCTCGCCGATGGAAATGGGTAAAATTTGTTTGCGACTGAAGAGGATGAGAAAACATTCCATCTTTTGTCTGTATATAATTGGACAAGCTCATTATGAACTTCAATTTTTAAACAATACAAGTCAGGTTACTGTTAATCAAATATTGCTATGGATGTTTATGTTCTCTGCATCCCAGGGAAAGTGAAGGCTTATTTCAGCATGGTAACTACCACAGAGAAGCTTAGGATTTACGTGTTGTGGTTCAACATTTTCATGATGAGAAACAAGGTTGTTAAAATCACGAGTTAAAATTTTATGAGTTAATATATGCTTAACGTGCGAAATTATTTTAAAAACTCGAAAATAATTGAAATCAAGTTAAAATCAGGTGAAATTGGTAAAATCACATAAAATCATAATTTTAGAATTGTTTTTACAATTTTATCAAGAATTATATATTTCAGGCCACAGCGCTTCAGCTCACACCAGAATAACCTTGGTTGTACTTTAAAATTATACTTATAGCATGGCTTGACCAAGAAAAGTTGTAAAGACTATACTTAAAGTTGTAAAGAGTCTAAAAACTATAATTATAGCATTATAGCATGACGTCACTCATATTAATGGTATTTGGTAATTTGTATAGTTTTTGTTTGTGTTTCTAGATTTTAAAAAAATATATTTTTATATCATTTTAATATATTAATATAAAAAAATATTTTAAAAAGTATCATCCATTATAATTTTACAAGGAATAATTCATATTATTCTTATACTATAACAATTAATTAATCAAGTTCTTTTATTAATCAATTTAAATGATGTTTACGGGCTCAATTGTACATATAAATAATAATTTTTTAAAAAATTTATTTTTGATATAAACATATTAAAATGATCTAAAATCATAAAAAAATAATTAAAAAAATAAAACAATCTATAGTTTTTTAAAAAGATATTTTTAAAATACAAAAATAACTTTTTACGATTTCATGATCCAAATTTATTTTATATTTTTCATGCCATATTAAAAATATATTTTTAACAACCTTTATCACAACTTTTGTTTTTTTAGCTGCAACATCTCTTTTTGCTTGGCAGATCCTATCACGTTCATATGCTAACATCTAATATTTTTGTATAAGTTTATAAATATTTTTGTATATATTTTTTTCTTTCAATTCATTTTCTTTTGCGTCAGCTTAATTATAAATATTATTTACAATCTACACTTGCAAATAACATCGAACATACTTTCATAAATAATACACTTAAAGAACATATATAATACACTAATAAAACACCATATTTGTATTAATATACAATAATATTCAATATTGGTTGTGAAGCACGGACTCCAAAACTAATATACTCACACGTATGCATGTCAATCTTTGTTATCGTCTAACAATTTAATATTACTTTAATAGATGTTGAAACACGAAAACGTTTATTTTTTTAATAAATAAAATACATGCAATAGCTAGATAGAAGCCATGTGTTTAATCAATTAATCTAGCCATTGCATGTATTTTATTTATTAAAAAAACAAACGTTTTCGTGTTTCGACATCTATTAAAGTAGTAATATTAAATTGTGATTAAACACATGGCTTCCAAACGTGTGTTCTTTATGCTTTTTTAATATTTAACACTTTGTACACTCGAGGAAAGCAAAACTAACTTTATTACAATCAATGTATAAAACTACATATATATGGAATGGACACACTGCATGCGATCTTATACTATAACTAGTTATTAAACCTCCTGTTGTTTCAGGTCATTGAGTAGCTCATATTACAAGTAAATTAAAACCTAAAACACAATGTCTTTTTACTCTTTTTTTTTCTATCCATGTAGCCTACTGTAGCAACAATAATCATGGTTTATTATATATAAACAGAAGTACTGTTCAAGAAACAAAGTTTTTTTACCATTAATTTTTTTTCCAATTTCATCATCTTACATGACCATTTTATGTGTTGACATCTACTTCTTTTTATATACTTTGATGTACACTCAATGTCTTAAAAAATTTATTTTGTTGGTTTATTCACTGACGCCAGGAATAAAAATACTGATTTAATTCGTTTTTTTTTTTATTTAGCTACATAAAAAATAAAAAAAATATGTGATTGCGTAATAAAATAAATTTATTTTATTTGTTTATTCACTAGTGTTAGAGTCGGGAATAAAAAAATTGATCTAAATTTATTTTATAGCTACGTAATATTTACCAATGCCAGAGTTGGAATTATCCGTAGTTGAATATTTACTGGCGCTAGAGTCAAGAATATTATAAGCAAACTATCATGGAATAGACTAATAAACATTTAGCAATTTAAAACAAAAACAACAATGCAGCCTGCCTCAGGCAGGATGTTTAAGGGGTGATAATATCTTTCCTTTTACGTAATCAGTCCCGAACCATAGAATCTCTGTTGACCAGTTAGGGTTCCTAGTGACCATCATACTAGGTGGCGAATCCTTAAATAATACATTTTTCTTAAAAGAATAAGATGCTAGAAATCTGTTTTTTTTCCATAATCAAGATTATTTTTAGAACCACCGCGATATCGGGTGTGACAACCTTTAATTTTTTTATTAATATTTTGATGTCATGTATATGTTTTCAATAAAATAAATATGATTGTGTAATTTCTTCTTCTTTTTCTTCTTCCTATTACTATTACTATTATGCAAAATATTGATATTTTCATGAAAAAATGGTTTTAATATCTATGTTAATTTCATATTCATGCAACATGTCTTTTGTAATAATGAATATAATTTACCATGTGTGATGAGTCCTTAAATCCAAAATATCTAGGAATAAGACTGATGTGTTGGATAATTAACTGATTTTTTAGTTCAAGCAATTTGATTCATTATCCATAGTTAAAGTATTTAGTGACTTGATATGAAAAGTCCAGAGAGTTAGTAAGTGGAAGTAGGTGATATCTAGTAAAACAGATAATTAGTAACTGTAGTAATAACAAGTGGGTAAGTCAGGTGACTGGTAGCTGATACTTGTAAAAGATGGAGATATGATAACTCTCCGATAGTAAAGTCAATAATTTTATTGAGAAAGAAGATGCAGTGATATTTTAGAGAGATGAACTCTGAAAATATGTATGCTAAAAATATTGAGAAAGAAGAAATTAAGAACCTTTGACTTAAAGAATTCATGATATATTTATCCCATGAATCTTGTTCTTTTATAGAGAGGAGAGGATGAAATGTAATTTTATTTTTATGATATTTTAAATTGTATTCTACTCAAAATAATACATATTGTACCAGTGTAAAATATATACCAAGGGACTCGCATGGGGTCTAAAAAACTTTTACAGCGAGTGTTGGGTTCGGGCAAGGTGCCTGAGCCCATTAGAAATGAAAAATGGGTTCATGCGTGTTGTATAAAACCAAACATGCTAGGCTTAGGTATGACAATCTGAGCTCACGAGCGTGTCGGTGTGCATGCCCATCACTAGTTGGGCGTATATGCACTGGGTGGACGCCTAGTGCACTGCACAGTGCATATGGGAGCATGGGCTCGGGATACTTGCTTGAGCCCATGTTCCTGGTATGTGGGCTCGGGATCCTCACCCGAGCTCATGTTTCTTGGGTGTTTTTTTTTCTTTTTTAGAGGGTTTTTTGGATCTACATTAAAGGAATTTTTGGGTCCATTTTATTTGGATTTATCAATATGCAACATTTATAAAAGAAATTTAGTTAAAAACATAAAAATATAAGTTTTACAGAAACACATTCAGTTCATCTTTCCTTTTTCTTTTCACTGTTAAAGGAAACAATGTTGATTTCATAACGGAAAATTAAGGAAAGGTAACACAACCACCGCCTAACAATATATACCGTTGAAAATTAAAGTTTAGAAAGAAGATACAAACCAAGCTATGCTTCAAGGCCCCTCCTATATAGCATCTTCATTAGCGTCCAAAGACATTATTGGCCTAGCTAAAATTGGAAGTGCCGATCCTATCTGATAAGAGTAAAATGAAAAGGAGATCCTGACCAAGGTTTTCAACACAAGAAAAATCAAGAAAGATGACAAGCAATGAATGATTTTAGATGCAAATGGCCTTAATATTATTCAAATGATTGATCTTCCATCACATCAAGTGTGTGCATGAATGCAACTATTTGCATAAATAACAACAAGCACAATATTGATACTTTCTTGAGCCCATGTTCCTGGTACGTGGGCTCGAGATCCTCACCCGAGCTCATGTTTCTTGGGTGTTTTTTTTTTATTTTTTTTTAGAGGGTTTTTTGGATCTATATTAAAGGAATTTTTTGGTCTATTTTATTTGGATTTATCAATGCGCAACATTTATAAAAGAAATTTAGTTAAAAACATAAAAATATAAATTCTACAGTAACACATTCATTTTATTTTTCCTTTTTCTTTTCACTGTTAAAGGAAACAAGGTTGCTTTCATAACGGAAAATTAAGGAAAGGTAGCACAACCACCGCCCAACAATATATACCGTTGAAAATTAAAGTTTAGAAAGAAGATACAAACCAAGCTATGCTTCAAGGCCCCTCCTATATAGCATCTTCATTAGCGTCTAAAGACATTATTGGCCTAGCTAAAATTGGAAGTGCTGATCCTATCTGATAAGAGTAAAATGAAAAGGAGATCCTGACCAAGGTTTTCAACACAAGAAAAATCAAGAAAGATGACAAGCAATGAATGATTTTAGATGCCAATGGCCTTAATATTATTCAAATGATTGATCTTCCATCACATCAAGTGTGCGCATGAATGCAACTATTTGCATAAATAACAACAAGCACAATATTGATACTTTCTTGAGCCCATGTTTCTGGTACGTGGGCTCGAGATCCTCACCCGAGCTCATGTTTCTTGGGTCTTTTTTCAAATTATTTTTCTTTTTTAGAGGATTTTTTGGATCTATATTAAAGGAATTTTTGGGTCCATTTTATTTGGATTTATCAATATGCAACATTTATAAAAGAAATTTAGTTAAAAACATAAAAATATAAATTTTACAGAAACACATTCAGTTCATCTTTCCTTTTTCTTTTCACTGTTAAAGGAAACAATGTTGATTTCATAACGGAAAATTAAGGAAAGGTAACACAATCACCGCCTAACAATATATACCGTTGAAAATTAAAGTTTAGAAAGAAGATACAAACCAAGCTATGCTTCAAGGCCCCTCCTATATAGCATCTTCATTAGCGTCCAAAGATATTATTGGCCTAGCTAAAATTGGAAGTGCCGATCCTATCCGATAAGAGAATGAAAATGAGATCATGACCAAGGTTTTCAACACAAGAAAAATCAAGAAAGATGACAAGCAATGAATGAATTTAGATGCAAATGGCCCTAATATTATTTAAATGATTGATCTTCCATCAGATCAAGTGTATGAAAGCAACTATTTGCATAAATAACAACAGGCACAATATTGATGCCCAAGAAACCCTAGGATATATCTGAAAAGCGACGAAAAATAACGGGGCAGCCAAGTTGACATGGTCGGTTGGCTGGATGACATTGTGGGTCAGCTTAATAAATCTGCAGGGAGCTACGTTATCTCTTATATATAGCAAAGTTTTTGTACGATTGGCTCGTATAAATTGTGCTGGGCAAAGTATAAATTTGTTTAGGGTTCCACATGCAGTGTGAACCAATCAGCTACCCAGAAGAGAATAACAAGTGCAGTTCTGACTTGAGAAAATAATGTGCAGTTTTGTAAATTCTAGGGCGATTTCCAGAGGAATTAATACTGTTTTTTTTTTATTAACGTCAGAATATATATAGACATTCACGAATACATCATCTGTTTCAGGGTATGGATTAGTATTTTAATTTTGAAATCAACAATAAAATAAATGTACGTAATATATTATATATCAGAATATAGATTTGATATGTGCAGTGTGTTGTAATTTTGAAACCAATTACAAAATTAATAAACTTAATATGCATTTTTTTTTCTTTGCAATCAGAAAACAAATTTAATTACATGTGTGTGTGAATAATTATAAACAGATGCATGCATGTGAAATCTATAATCTACTCTCCAAATCTTATCAAATTAACTTCAATTATTCTTTGCAGTAGATTTTTTAAGTATTCAACATAATATTTTCTATCATCTATCAATGCCATGTCCTTATATTGGTAGATAACGGACTAAAATCATCAGATTTGACAATTAATTCTAAACAAACTGAATTTTATTCTAAAATTGGAAATTAAAAACTGACAATAGATCGAGAAGCAAAAATCTTTTATTGAAATATGTTTAAGGAAAATTACCATAACCACCCTGTAATTATATCATTTCTTTTTTTTTTCTCTCTCTATTCTTTTAAAAATTACAGTACTTTAGATATTGAGTTAGCACAAATTTTTAAATTGAACTGAAAAATTAAATTACTTTTATATATAATACATCAGAAACACAAACAAATAATGTATTGAAAATTCTCTCTTTTTAAGGCATAATTCCTCTCTCTTCGGACATCATTTTCTCTCTCTTTAAAGATTTTTTTGAAACCTAACCAAATCAAAGTAAAAACCTAAGTGGTAGAGAGGGAAAGACGGTTACTGCATGTTAAGGCGGGTTTTGATGGAGAGAGGATTAGAGTGGTTGGAATTATCTCTTTGTAATAGATTTTTTTCTAACAGGTAATCAAGTTTTTTTTTTTTTCTTAGTTTCAGTCCAGTGTTTTGGGTATTGTTCTTTTGGTGTTGATTGCCGGAAAAGTAAGAGTTTTGGGTGGCTGAGTTATTTATATTAAAGAATAATATAAATTATATTCTGAGATTTTATTTAAAAGTTTAAGTTTTTTGGTTGAATTGGTTCTTTGATATGGTATCAGAACTTTAATAATTAAGTGGTCTCGAGTTCGAATCTCACAATCCCTATTTATTTAATAAAAATTAAGCACAAAATAATATAGGTCTGTGTAAGTTTCATGTCCAAAGAACTTTCACTTAAGAAAGTATGTTAAAAATTAAATTATATTTTATAACTTCACCTAAAAACTTAAATTTTTAGATTAAGGTTATCGTGTGGGGGGGGAGAGGTATGTTAAGGTCTGGGGTGGGCTGTAGCCCAGGTCAAGATTTTATCAATATTTTTTGACTAGTTTTATGTAAAAAATAATTCATAATTCTTGAATGAGTTATCAAAAAATTCTGAAAATTTGCGCGAAGCTTTCTAATATGATATTTTAGCTTGAGTTAAAATTTCAGAATTTTTTAAGAAATTCATAAATTTGATGAAAAATTATAATTTAACCAGTTTTACGTACATTATTGGACGTAATTTTCAATCCGACCATCAGATTGAGCTAAACTTTTACGAGGGATCTTAAAATATATTGAATAAAATCTGGTTAAAATTTTAGGATGAACGGATTTTGGTAATACTAACAAAAAAAAATCATCAAATAAAAGCAAAACGACTCATTAATTAAGAGTAAAATGGTTATTTGCTTTTAAAAAATAAAACAAATAAGATCTTCCTTTCTTTTATATATTGCCAACTAGGCAAAAGTAGAATAGAAAAAAAAAAGGTTAGAGAGAAATAGAAAAAAGTAAGGGAAAAACATAAAAAAATCTAAAAAAAATAAAAAAAAATGAAAGAATAACTTTGTAAACTTACAAAGTCCAACTTATAAAACACTAATCTAAGAAAGAATCAAGTGAAGGAAGGAGGAATTGAGAGAGGAAAAAAAATTTAATCACTTTGTTTTTCAATTGACATGAGATTGTTATTTTATTCCGATTGAAAGGTTATTACAATGTCGATTCATATTCAATTATAAATGATTTATATTTCACAAAATATCGAAAGATGTAATTTTAATAATGAGTTTATTTTTACTTTCACTTCAATTTTATGTACTTTTAATTTTTTTTTAATATTTTAAATAGTATATTTGAATTAAAATTTTGTTGTTAACTTTAAAAATTTATGTATATAAATTAATAATTAATCTTAAAAAATATTTATATTTTTATATAATAGTTGAGGTCAGGAAAAATTCTTGGCTTCGTCTTTGTATATGGGGTCGTAGCAAGCGCGTCCGTCGATAGTGAGAAGAGAAGTCGTATGATGGAATATGCAATATCTACCGCAGGACTAGCGATCATTATACGCATATTGTAAACAGAGTTGCTTTATTGGTCTTTTCTGCATAAAAACTTGGTGGTTTCATTGATTAATTGCAACCTGCTAGAATAAAAGGAAAGGGGCGAGGGATCGAGGTGGCTTTTTTTTTTTTTACGGTAAAATTATAATATTTAATATAAAGATTGTTTAGTTATTAAATGAAATTAATATAATGATAATTATTTGATATTTTTTGTTGATATTTTTATTTGCACACTAGAGCAAGTATGTAAAATAATTCTTTCTATATATAATAATACTAGAAAACAAAATGACAATCTAAATAAAAACACTTCAAGAACCCAATAACAATTCAATCATTACAAAATCAAATGTATCAATTTAGTTATTTCATGATACACGTGTCAACCAATCAACCCGAAAAATACCAGACAATCATATACGTACTATATAATAATAAGAAAATAGTTACCTTCATGATCAACTAATTCATTCAAGCAAAAATTGTGAAGTAAGAAAGAGTAAAGGGGTTTATTATCAAAATCAAGAAGATCGGGGATTGAGCTGTTACTCTGGGAAGAATAAAACCCTAAATTCCTTTATTTTTTCTTTTATCTCCCTTCAATTTATTTCTTTTTCTTTCTTTTTTCTGATTGGTTTGATGCTTTTATATACTCTTGCATTCTTTATCTCGTGTTTAAAATAGCATTCCGTGTGTTTATAAACTTGCTGCCAAGTATATATATTAGCCTTGCTCTTCGTTAAACTTGCATCCAAGCTCCTTTTGTTTATACGATCTGTAAGAGCTAGCAATGGAAGGGTTCCCCATCTCCTACAATTTCACTTGTCTTGTTTTGCTTCTGACATGGAGCTTGATCGTTTATCTCTACTACTCTTTCTGGTGGAGGCCCGAGCTAAGGCTTAGAAAGCAAGGAATCAGAGGTCCCCCGCCTAATTTTCTACTGGGAAACATTCCAGAAATTAAGCAAGCTATAGTTCAGAATAGAAGTGAAAGTACTCCAAGCATGGAAAGCGACAGTTTTTCAGGTTTCCCAAGTTTCAAGCAGTGGTGCAAGAAATATGGTATTTTCTTGCATAATTATACAATTCTTTTGCTGTATCGCATTTCTTTTCATCTGGTGTGCATGGGTGCGCCCTTTTATCATAAAATTATTTAGGGATATTAATTATTTCAACATTATGGTGTGGTTAATTACTTTTCAAAAAATGACAGGTAACACGTACATGTTTAAACTTGGGACGTTGCACTTCTTGTATGCCACTAATCCGTTCATGGTGAAGGAAATAAAACTCTTTAGATCGTTGGACCTGGGAAAACCTGCTTATCTACAGAAGGACAGGGGAGTTCTGTTAGGCAAAGGCGTTATTACATCAAATGGACCGGCTTGGTCTCACCAGAGAAAGATTTTAAACCCCCAGCTCTATGTGGACAAGGTCGGCTTAAATTGAATTTACAGCTTAATTAATTCTCAGTTTATGATGTGGGGACCTTATGTTATGCAGGATACTTTGAACATAATTGTTGAATCTGGTAGCACTGTGATTAAATCATGGGAAAGAATATTAATGGAATCCAAGGATGGATTAGATGCAGATATCATGGTGGATAGCCACATGAGAAGCTTCACCTCCTGCATAATCTCAAAGCTTGTGTTCGGGCATGATCATTGTAGAGGAATGAACGTAACTGCAAGGTGTCACACTCTTTTTAAGGCAATGGGAACATCAACGACAATTGGGATTCCATTCTTGAGGCAAGTCCTCTCCTCTCCTCGATCTCCTTGTATATACATATATGTAATTAAGCAATGGTGGGTTGTCAATTGCACTCATTTTTTTGTCCTTGAATCAGATATCTTCCTACTAAAGCAAATAGAAATGCTTGGAGATTGGCAAAGGAGATCCATTGGATGATTTTGGACATAGCCAAGAACCGCTGTGGATCTAGCACAACTAAGGACATATTGCAAGTGATCTTGGAAGGTTCCGAAAATGGTAGGCCTGGTCCATCAAGTGCTCATGAGTTCATAGTTGATAACTGCAAGGATATGTTGCTCGCTGCCTCTGAGGGGACTGCTATTTCTGCAATGTGGGGTTTAATGCTATTAGCTTCAAATCCTGAATGGCAAGCTCGTGCCCGGTCCGAAGTTAAGCAAGTCTGTGGTGGTCATCTCCCGAATTTCAATATGCTTGGCAAGATGAAAGTGGTAGGTAGCTGATTGGTCCATTAAAAAGCACATATAACTAGTCATTTTAACTTCAATATACCCTTAATTAACTGCAGTTAAAGATGGTGATATTAGAGGTGCTCAGGCTTTACCCGCCAGTGGCGTTGGTATCAAGGCGAGCCCTGCAAGATGTGAAGCTTTGTAATATGCAGGTTCCAAAAGGTGTAAACATTTGGATATGGGCACCAGCATTGCACCGCGACCCTGACCTTTGGGGGCCTGACGCGGACAAGTTCAATCCTGAAAGGTTCATCGACGGAGTTTCAGGTGCATGCAAGTCTTCACATGCCTATATACCTTTCGGAGTTGGGGCTCGGCTGTGTCCCGGCAATAAATTAGGGATGATACAATTGAAAGTCTTGCTTGCTATGATCTTATCCAGTTTCAATCTTAGCATCTCCCCAAACTATCGTCACTCCCCTACCTTGGGTTTGCTTTTGGAGCCCGAGCACGGTGTTAATCTTGTCATTCAGAAGATATGAGTCCTGAGGGTGGACAGCTCAAGGATGCTTAGAATAAAATAGTAAATTAAAATGAATAAACTGGTGGCCTGAACTTGTAAAGCTTTGCCATCTAAGGCAAACAGACAAATAGCTAGAGATGAAAGCCACTTCTTCAATGTGTATCGTCCTTCAAAGTACAAGATGATAATATTATTATTAATAATAAGATAAAAATGAAAACTCGAGTAACCTAAATACAAGACAACAAAACTAGTGAAACCAAACGCCAATGCACTGGAGATCATGCACTGCAAACATCTTTTTTCTTGAAAGCAATTTGAGCAATTCTGCAAATCTCTAATGCAGTAACGGTAAAAACCCCTGAAAAAACAGGAAACTTGAACTAAACTGGCAGATTTTGCCTCTTTGTGTACTTGAGGATTCCCGCCCCCCCCCCTTTCTGATTTTGGTAGCCTGCCGTTTTCTTATCATAGGATGTGCAGGTGTCTGATCATCAATCCACTGGTTCCGCAGGATATATATTAAACACTCTTACGTGATGGATATGGGTGTCATGCTCTCTTAAATTAATACGCTTATAGCCGCTGACCGCATAATCCCGTTCAAGAACCCACATATAGTAGCCGGAACACCAGCCTTTCCCGTGATGGGAGGCTCTAAACACCAATGAAAACTTCCGAGGAAGTGAGCTAGCGTCTGAAATTGCACAGTGTTCAATATCAGGTATAGAACAAGCAGAAACAATAGAAAGGGATAGTCCCTTAACTCATCCAGGGAAGGGGGTGTTCTTGAGTACACAAGAAAACTAGAGGTGCGTTAAAACCGTTTTTCTTTTCAATTTTTAGTTTTCCTTTTCTTTTCTGGTTTTTCTTTTTCAATGAAAAAGTTTAAAAATATATTCAATATTTATTAAAAATGAATATAAATTTTACACCAGAAAAATAAGAAATATATCAAGATTACAACTATTTTTTTTTAAATCAAAACCATATTTTATAACAATCACCTTAATATTTTGTATTTGAAATAATCTAATTATATATTTTTTTCATTCAAATTAAGAACTACCATGAAAAATTATATTGTTAGCTCAAAAATATTTATATTATATCTATAATAAAAACTAAATTTATGACACTAACTAAATATTAAAATGTAAGAAACAATAATCTTTTATAATTTTTTTAAAAATGCTTGTATATAAAAAAAATATTGTCTGTCTTTTCTTTATTTAGAAAAAGTGAGAAACTTTGTAAAGAAAAATTATGAAAAACTTTTATAATATATTTTTCAAATTTAGTATATTTTCCAGTTTTTTGGATTAAAAAAATATGGCATATGAACAAAAAGTTCTAGTTTTTTCTTTTTTTCTGACTATAATTTTTTATAAAATTAAAGTATTATTATGTTTCTAAAAAAAAATTAAAATATTTAGAATTCATGTCTAAACATGTATATCATGGGTCTTACATCTGTGTGCCGTACAAAATAGGAATTCCAAAAGAAATGGGAAAGAAAACAAAATCCTAATAATAGAAAGCTATTGGGTTACGACTAGTTATAACTATATTATAATTAAAAACAAAAAAACTAAAATGCCAGCTCATTATCTTACAGTTTATTGTGAGTTTAGAATTGTGATTTTTTTATTATTATTCTTTTTATGTTATATTATTTGTTTTTGATCAGTACTGATCATATCTATTTGTGTTTTGTAAGATATGAAAGTTCTCATAAGATTTTAAAGTTTAATTATGGGTCTATTTAATAAGATATGGCTTTAGTTTGTAGGATTAAGATACGATTAAAATACTAAGAACCAAACTGAGAAAAAAAAAATACCATGATGGCCTATCTCAAATTCGCAAGATAAAGTTATATTTAGTCCTCATGTTTTTGGGTTTTTTTTTGGTATAAAATTCCATTTTATTTATGTTTCAGTCTCCTGAGAGATAAAATTAAAGGTGTTAGAAAATAAAAAAAGAGAAATAAATTCATTTCTCGTCCACATCACGACAAAAAAAAAATTGTTTTTATATGTTAAAGAGTTTTATTTTATGATAGGAGTTCCATTGAGTTTTTCCCTTTATTTTGCCCGGTAAAAAAAAGTAAATTGAGGTTGAGCAAGAAAAATCTTTCAATTTTATTTGTATTTTTGGATCAATTTAGATCCTATTTGAAAGTAGTTTTTTTAAAAGTAATTTCCTTGAAAATAGGTTTCTGAAAAGTAAATTATTTGTTGATATTTGGTAATATCATAGAAAAGAAGTTGGAAAATATTTTTTAGTATTTAACTATGTTATGGAAAATAAGTTGGAAAATAAATTGTTAATATTTTTTTCAAGTTTATTAAAATCTAATTTCATAAATCATTTCAAATAAAACAAATAACAATCAAAAGAATAAGGACCAAATCTGATAGATAAAAAAAATTCAATTATGAAAATGTTAAGAGAAAAGCAAATAACAATCATAAAAATGAGAACTAAAATTGATATAAAAATCAAATTAAATCAAATTCTAAGGAATGAAATAGAAAAAAAAAAACATTCAAAACAAAATATATAACAATTAAAAGTTTGAGGATCAAATTTGATATAATCCGCAAATAACATGACATTTCTAAATTTTTCATAGCTTTTGAAAAGTGTTTTCCACCCAAAATAATAAGAAAATATTTTCCTGAAAACCAAGTCAAATTTTGTTTTAACTGGAAAGTGTTTTTTGTTGACCAACTTTCTAATAACAAACAAACATAGAAAAGTTTTAAGAAATATTTTTTTAAAAAATCACTTTTTATTAAACAAACAGAGTTTTAGAGGTGTTTTGGATTGAGAAATTAATTTATTGAGATTATAAAAGTATTTTCTAAATATTTTTAAGTTTAAATAAGTTTAAATATATTTTTTTAAATTAAAAAACCTCATTTTATTTTTTTTTATTATCTATTTGATGGTCAAGATTTGAAAAAGCAACTACGCATTATTTCTTAAAAAAAAAAAAAGATAATAAGAGCCAAACGACGTCCGCCCCTTGAACCAAAAATATAGGAAGACTTAAATAAGTTAAAATAAAATAAAATAAGAAGCCCTTATATTTTAGCCGTCTCAAGGCGTGCTGACAATTTTTCACCTTAACTTTTTTAATTTAAATTTAAATTAATTAAAATAGATTGGTTAAAAATATGTTTGGGATGCACGGGCTGGCAGATATTTAGTTTTATTTGAAATTAATTAAAATGTTTTTTGGATTTTATTTAATAAAATATTTTTCAATTTTTACTTGTTTTTTAAAAAGAGTATTAAATAAAATGTATTATTTTAATTCATCAATAATATTTTTTTATACAAATAAAATTTATTTTTTAAAATAAAAAATATTTATTTTTAAATTATATTATTAATATGTTCGGCTTTTTGCGTAATAATTTTTATAGGGTGAATTTATTCAATTAGTTTGCTTATCTTTGAAGTTATTTATTTTTTAAAATATAGATTTATCTTTTATTTATTTAAATAAATAAGTACAAAAACAAATACATATCTCATTTTATCTTATACAATATCTTAATCTTACTTTGCTTGTATAAACTTTTTAATTTAAATTTTAAACTTTTTTATATAAAAAAAACATATTAAAACAACTTGCAATCCAGTATTTTTTTTAAAAAATAAAAAATTATAACCAGCGAATAGCAGTTAAATGGTTAGTAACTAACTAAACAATAGAGGAAAGGCCAGTAATCACATTTCTTACATGTGATGGAATGTTTTAGCAATTGATTGTATTTCTATATCCCAAACCCCTTGTAATTTTCAATCTAAACTCTTGGCTGTGGAATATTGATCGGATGGCTTAGAAGCACGTTCACACCAACCAAACCCAAACAATACATCAAGTTCTAAGGTGCATAAAAGCAATGAAGTAATAAAATTACAAATAAATTAATGGAAATTTATCTTTATACTGCATCACCTCTCTATGTTTGAATTAACAAGATATACACATGCATAACATGTACAGAGATTATTCACAGCCAATGGTTATTCATGATAATTACACTTTGCAACCAAATGCTCTAGCTAAATCCAATCTATCCCACCAAGGATGAGATCAAGCAACAAAAATAACACACGATAGATGATCAAATTATTAAGTCAAAAGAAAACTATTGTTCATAATAGCCTTGCTGAGGAGGAGGGTATGGACCTGGAATAGTGTAAGTAGGCCGAGCAAGAGATCCAGGTTGTTGTCCATGGGCATTGTAGTATGGGCCCCGCCACCCTGGATAGGCAGGTTGACCATACTCCTGGTTTGTTGGTGGTTGCTGAACCTGTTGAGGTGGGTAAGGAGCACCAGGAGCAGGGCGCATATGATAAGGAGGTGGCTGCTGTGGTGTTGTATAAGGGGGGGGAGGGTGAGCATAACCAGGCATTGTAGACTGCCCAGGAGGTTGAAAGTACTGTGTCTGGGGCTGAGGATGCGGACCAGGACCATTTTGAGGATCTGATGGAGGATGCGAACTGGATCTTTGAGTTTGACGGGGCTGGTTTACTGCAGGATAGCTGTATGAGCCTGTATTCTTATGGTCTTGAAAACTTAGTCCAGCCATTTGTCTTTGTACATCTTCAATCATTTCTTGACACTGGATATTTCTGGTCATCACAAAATCACTGCACTCCTGTTTGATATTGGTGATGGCATCCTGTTTCACAAATATATTTCTTATATCAACCCTTCGGAAAGTAACCCAGCTAAACTAGTTTAAAACCCATAAAAAAATAATTCATAGTGCCTGAGACAAAGGAAAGGCATGGACATGGGATGTAAAATTTAAAAGCATACAGGAAGACAATAAAATAATTGCAGTAGGCACTTTAAAGAAGTGAGCATGTTCTACTTGATCATAAGTTCAGGAGTTCACATCCTGAACAGCACAGATATATGCAACAGAGAAGTGTTTACCAGAAGACTAACATAAAACTTCAATCCCTCGTTGATGTTCTCCTTTATTTCTCGATACTTGGCTATGGCAGCCTGTATTTGCTTATAACACTTCTCACGAGATGCTGAAACAAATTATGAGGGAGATTTGTGTCAAAGGAGCATGCGTTTCATTTACCCTATGAATGTGAAGGTCAAGCGCAGCACTGAAACAAGAATATGATCTCTCATTTTGAGATAAACTAGCCACCTTCAAGAAAAACATATCATCAGAAAGCCTAGGGATGGAAACTAATCAAGTATTATAAAGAAATTAAATTCTTCGTGTCATTTTCATAGAAGTCTAGAATACACACACACACACTTTTTTATTTATTAGTAACAATGGTTTGATAGAATGATCGGTTCCAATTTCTAGAGAGAGCAAAATAGGCAACATAGTGGAATGATAAACCCTGCAGTATTTAAACAAAAAGGACATCAACATGTAGATCAAATACATGCATAATTAACATTTCCATTCAAGAAACCCATTCAGACAGTATTGAAACAACAATTATACAAGAAAAAACCTACCTTTGTAATCTTGAAGGTTAAAGACAGCAGAAAACTCTTCATTCCGAGCCTGTAAACAAGGCAGCCTATAATTTTAGGAAAAGAAATAGACTTCATAACAAGCTAACAATTCAGAAACGAGCTTAGTAAATGATTGTTGAATTGCTTTCTACGACCATTGAAATCTAAGGTGCAAAAAGAATAACTCATCAACTAAGCTTCAATAATAACAAAATGAATTTATCTATCCATGCTGATTTAAACGGAGTCCTACC
Organism: Populus deltoides; assembly: GCA_015852605.2. Taxonomy (NCBI): domain Eukaryota; kingdom Viridiplantae; phylum Streptophyta; class Magnoliopsida; order Malpighiales; family Salicaceae; genus Populus; species Populus deltoides. Next base: position 13,476,086 of record CM027579.2, read on the forward strand.
AATGTAATTGTAGAGACTCCTCTTTATTGTCAATTTTTGGGCTGCAAAAGGGACACAGCCATTGCCAGCTAATTTAGCCACCTCATTTGTTCAAATTAACAACAAAATATGTTGCCCCTCAAATTGCAAACTGTATTGACCACTATTGGCAAACCTTTCAACAACTCCAGTTACAAGCTTACACAACAAAGCTTGGGCAAGACCAGTCTCGACAAAGGATACATATTCTTCTAGTTATTGTAATGTTTTTAAGCACGTAGGTTACTATCATCTTAAGAACATGAAGAAAGATGAAAGCAGATATCCTGGTTCTCAACGAGGGATAGCAAATCAATTCCAAAGAGCATTGAGTAAAAGAAATATACCTGAATTTGCAGCAGCAACTGTTCTTGTCCCTCAATATTTTGTGCAATGTCTTCACAGATGGGATCATATTTTGCTATCTCTTTCCTGAAAAGATCTTCGTAGGACCCAGCATATGTCATCAACTTTGGTAGTACATCATCCTGAAACCATACATGTAATATAGCCTAGTAAAGCAAGTGACGAAAAGAAGAGGAAAAAAAAAACACACAAAAAAAGAAGTATGGAGTGCAAGAAAGTGAGGTCCATGCATCCTCATGCGTCAAAACTTATGCTGGTTTCTCAAATTCTTACAAAAAGTAAAAGGTTAGCATGTGTATAGAAGTTGTCAAGGACCAGAAAATATTTAATCTCACCTTCCATTTCATCTCTTTGAGCATGTCCTCGAGACCAGCTCGCTGAGCACCAAGAGTCTCCAATTGCCTCTGCATAGATGAGAAGACAAATACGCTCACAGTTTTTTAGATGAAAGTAATACCTATTGAAACTACAAAAATGAAATTCATCAAGGACCAAATTAAAATATTCTTTAGCTTGCTTTACCAATAATTCATGGTCTAAAACTCTTTCTTGCAATATTTTGCTTGTATGCCAAAGTTTTGACCATCATACATCTATGGTTTAAATCACATTTAACATTTCTTTTAAATACAACGGCTAGGATTTCACATGCCAAAATACTAAGAAATTTTTGCTCCACTTGCCAATGACAATGATTAGGTTATTCCCATCCAACTACCTTTCCTTATATGGGGTCCGAATTACATTGTCAGCAATGACCTCAAAAATTGGTCAGGGTCTTTCAACACTAATACTAGCAGTAATATATCCATAAGGGCAAGGGGATATAAAGCTAACTATATGGAGTTATAAATGTAAATTATCCATGCCAGCTATAAACTAGCCATGCCTAAAGCATTCCATTCTGTCAAAGCTTGATATTGTTGATGACAACACAAAATAACATGTCCTTACAAAACTAACTGTAAAGAGCATCCCAAGAAAAATGAAATATATATCAGATTACTAGGACCTACTCCATGAAATATCAAGGGAAACCTTCCATTGAGGAGAATAAATGAAAAATAGTTAGGGCAAGAAGAAGCAGCAACAGAAACACATTCGGTTCATTTTTCCTTTTTCTTTTCACTGTTAAAGGAACAAGGTTGATTTCATAAGGGAAAAGGAAAAGTAACACAACCACCCAACAACACAGTTGAAAATTAGAGTTTAGAAAGAAGATACATACCAAGCTCTGCTTCAAGACCCCTACTATAGCATCTTCATTAGCGTCCAAAGACATTATTGGCCTAGTTAAACTTGGAAGTGCAGATTCTATCTGATAAGAGTAAAATGGAAATGAGATTGCTACAAAATTATTATTCCACAGAATAGGGTATTTCTACATCTTCCAAGATCATGACCAGTTTTTCAACACAAGAAAAATCAAGAAAGATGACAAGCAATGATGATTTTAGATGCATATGGCTCTATTATTCAAATGATTGATCTCCCATCACATCAAGTGCATGAACGCAACTATTTGCATAAATAACAACAGGCACAATATTGATGCCCGAGAAACCCTAGGATATATAGCAAGGGCAAAACAGATAACATGTTAAATTTTCTATGATACACAGACAAATAACAGATGCAGTTCAAAAGACATACCGGTTGGCAATCAAGAATTGACATGAGTGCAGAATGATCCCTCACTGAGTGCTCAATTCTGGCATCGCTATCTACGGCTTGCTTTAAGTTGGCTGCAAACCTATTCAGTCTATCCTGCAAGTTCTTTGTCAAAGTGCTGGATTGAGGCCTAGTCCACTGTGTCCCAAATTGGCTTCTAAACTGGGAATCCTCTGTTGCTTCCTTTTGCAAAAGCTCCTCAGTCTGGACCAGCAATTCTTGGTTAACCCTCCTCAAATCCATAAGTTGCTGTAACTCAGCTTCAAGGCCAGCCAGGCCCTGACTAATTTGCACTGCTTCTACATCTTCTTTAAGATCTGTTGGAAGTGAAAAATTTCCTTCCAAAGAAAGAATAGAATCTGGCAGGTCCATTTCTTTGAGCTTCACTCGAGTTAGCTCACTCCCTTGTTGCAATTTTTCAGCCTGTGTCCGGATAATATTGTCAACCATTTCAGTGTACCTTGAAAGAGCTTTTGCGCTGCTGTCTGGAACAAGACTAGCAAACATCTTCTCCTTGCTGGCATCAAGTACCTCATTCATTGGCATGGTCTTTACCATGGAAAATGCTGGAAGAGGGGGTAAGAAACTTGGGGAAGGAACCCTCATGAGGTAAACTCTATCATTTTCCTTGACAGCCCTGTCCAGATTGCGGTTGATATTGGCTTCCAGCTTGCTAATTGCATCCAGAAGCTGTGCTGCAGCCCCCTTTGAAGTTTTCTTTGCCTCTGCTAATGTACTAGCCCCACTCTTCAACCGTGCAATTTCCTCTGCAATTTCTTCTTTCTCATGAAGCTCCAAACTATACCAATAACAAGCTTCTGCGTAGAACAGAGCTGCTTTTAGTTGGACATGAGCAGTCCAACCCTTGTCAAAATGATCTTTTAGAGGTGCAACATTCAGTGCTGCTAAAGCTTCCTCATAGTACAACCCAACCTATATCAAACCAATTATCAAAACAAATTCAAACAATCACCAAAAAAGACCTGGAATAACTTAAACAAAAATCCACACCGTTTGTAAGGACAATACAAACAACCTGACAAAATTCCATAAATGTTCATTTCCCAGCTCAATGGCATCCACATTTCCAGATCATAAGAGAGTACAACAACCCAAACCATGAAAAACATACACATTCATCATCAATTCACAAGAAATCAGCTAAATTTACGAACTTTCCAGTGATCACAACTCACAAGACATCATGAGTTTCTTCTTAGAGTTTTTTTCGTATAAATTGACCACCAAGGCACAAACAAAAAAAATCTTAGCACAGAAACTTACTTGTAGTAATCACACATTTATTCGATCTAACTTATAAAAAAACAGACTGACCTGCCGAGAAATCTTGGCACAAACACCCGGGGTGCTCCCTTTAGAAATAGTATTCTCGAAGACACACTCTTGCGCTTGTGCAAGCATCAATCTCTCTAACATCCCAACACACTCAACCGACACATCAACCGTCGTACTGGTCCCCACAGAGGCTTTCGTGGCCGCATTATCTCTCAAATAAGCAAACGCACCGGCGGCAGCAATAAAGGCATGAATCGCCTGTCTCCTCCCCTCCACCGTGGCCCGATCAAACGACAACCCAATCTGACTATAAACGGCACCCAAATTAAAAAGGGCAGCAGCCTTCTCTAAATGAATATTCTGCTGCGACGCTTTCTGTTTTTGCTTAAACGCATCGTACCAGACAAAAGTGACCGAATTGATGTGGTCATCGTCGGGGGAGATTGGGAATCGGGTTTCGATCAAGCAGAGGGCTTTGAAGTATTTTTGGAGGAGGTCGCGGCGGGAAGTAGGTGACGGGTCGGGTTGGCGCTCGAGATCGGAACGGTATTGTTTGACGGTTTGGAGATCGTCCTCGAGGTTTTGGGCTTCGCGTTCGGAGTAGAACATGGAGATGTAGTTGCGGAGAGGACGGTAGAGGTCGAGGGAGGTTGTTTTTTTCTCGTAAATTGCTAGCATGATGTTTGTGGGGGTTGATGTGGAGGAAGATTGGGTGGAATTGGAAAATTGGGGTGTTCGGTACAGTGGAGAAAGAGTGTTCAAGACAGAGGCGAGGAGTCTAATCCATTGAGTCTGCTGATCTTTTCTTGTTGTTTCTTCTTGGTCAAGCAAACTAATTATAGCAAGACTGGTGGTTGGGACCGCTTTCTAAAATCTTCAGCCTTCTTCTTCATAAGTAAAATAAGGTAGATGAACTCAACAGTCGTGCAGTGCTTCATAACTGGTCTGAGCATGTGCCTGTTATGTCCAGGTAAAAAATATTTAGATCATATAAAATTTTTGATGTTATTATTAAATTTATATAATAATTTTATTTAGAAATATTTGATTTAATTATTTACTTGGTCTGAATTTTAAATTAAATTATATAAAAAATAATTTAAAATAACATTGTCGATTGAACATGTCTAAAAATTAAAAAATAAATCAAATTATTCTTAACCAGCTCATCAAACTCATGATCTAAATTATAAATTCCACTTAATTTAGTTTATTTTTTATTTTATTATATAATAAAATATATAAATTTATTAAATCATGTGTATGTATTTTTGTTATAGTTTAATTGAATAAAAAATCCATTTAAATAAACACTTTCAATAAATATAATTGGATAAATATATTATATTATGGGATAAAATACCTTAATTCATATTATTTCTTTTTTTTTTTTAATTTAGTTTAAGTACGTTATGATGATAACCTTTTTTTTCTTTCATTTGTAATGACTATAACAATTGCATTTTCAGTTTTAGACATCCTTTTTGAATTCTTAATCTGCACATCAGGAGATCCCTTCAACTAATAAGAGCCGTATACCTCCAATATAAAATAACTGGTTATTTATCCTTTTCAGCAATTGGAGTCTTAGTCTACTTCTAAAGTTCAGTGTTCCGATATCTGATTTACCTGTTTTTTGGTATCTATGTAGACTTGCTTCTGTTACTTTTGGGGAAAGCTAGCAGCTGTGGGCATTGAGGAGGCAATCCTTTTCTGCACACAAGGTAAGAAAGTTGAGTCAAATTTCCCTGATGCTATACACTGTTTTGGGTTATTAACTTTTTTTTTTATTTTTTAATACGTATTGCATGTCTTTTAGCACCATTAATGTGTTCACTGCTAATAACTTTTTTAAGAACATAAATTAACAATTGGTCCCTTCTCTAAAAACAGTCAGTTATCATATGCATGCTAGCTTTTAGGTTTAACAATTACATGGGTAACTAGGAATCGTTTTAATTACTGTTTTATTGTTTATGATCTTATAGCAGCCTTGTATTAAAAATGAAAGCTATCCTTTGTTTGTACTTGCATGCTTACTTTTGATGATGGAAGAATTAACATTGCCTTCTCTCTTCTTTGAGATGTACTTCTGGCCATCATCATATCAAAATGCAGATATTGAGTTGGATTTTATATATAAATGGACTGCAAGAAGCTCATCCAATTAGTTGAGGAAAAAGAGAGGAAAGTAGCCCCTTTGAAATGGGAGCAGTAGTTAGAAGCTGCTGCAATGAAGTCTGATTCTGAAGAAGAGATAAGGAAGAGAAACCATATAAGACACAGGCATCCTCGCAACCCAAGATCAGAGTCTAGTGATTATGATTCTTCAAGCAATGATGATGAAGCTGTCAAGGGGAGAAGCTGTGGAAAGCATCACAAACGACAACGACAATCAGAATCTAGTTCTTCAGATTCTTCAAGTGATAAAGACAATGGTGTTATCAGAAGGAGAGATCATTTAAAGCACCACAAACACAAACACCACCATCACCAGTCTGAGTCATATAATGGTCGCTGGGAATGATTTTAACGATGCTAATTCAGGTACAGAAAGCGTAGTTCCATTATGTTAGGAATCTCTCTCTCTCTCTCTCATATTTTGTATGGATGAGCACAAAACTTAATAGTGGATGATGCTTACTGTGATTTGTACTGAAATTTGTTGGACGCCTGGAACTGCCATTTTGTGCTGAACTTAATTCAAACTAGCAAACCACCAGCTTGTTATTGTGTTGCTTCATTCTTTCTGTTCGTAAATCTTGCTTTTGCACTTGTCTACTAGTCGCTTCATTTTTCAGGTTTTGTGATTAATGGTTCTCGAGGCAGTTGTATGCCATCTTTTAGGCTGTGAAAGATGGCACGCTAACTACATCACACACTGCCAATTGCTTATAAAATTAGTTTCGGATAACTTGGTCCCTTTCCTTTCCCTGAGATCCATTTCTGCATCGCACAAACCCTACAAATACATCATGGAACACAACCAGAAGGTGAAGCCTCGATAGTGTTCATGCTTGGAAAACCGTTCGGCAATCAGCGCAAGGTGCATTTGTACGGTTTGTGATCACCAACACAAGAATGCCAAAACCTAGTCCTTGATGACATGCCTTCAGCCACGAAACAAAAATGAGGTTCATTTGCTTGACATATAAATAGACCTGAGAAAAACCAAGATCAATGCTTAGGAACCAATCTATTAGATGATAGCAAAATACGGGAACATGTAACTGGCAATTAGCATTACAACCATGATATCATTGATTTCGTTTTTGAATTATGACTTTTAATTTTAGATTATAATGTAAAAGTTATTTTTATAAATATGACAAAAATAAGTTAAAATGACTGAGACATGTTCGATAAAAAACAACTTTTTAAAAAAACATATATAATATAGATTATAATCCATAAATTAAAAGTTAAGAATCTCAATTCTTGACTCAATTTTATAATTTTTTATTATTTAAATCGAAAGTTGCTTATAACTCAACATACTTGTAACTTTTATTTGAGTCAAAAGTTCAAAAAGTCAAAAGTTTAAAAAAAAAAAAAACATACAAACATAAAGAGAGAGAATTTCTGCAGGCTCCGGTCTGGATTATATTCGGTAATTATATCATCCATCCTAGGCGTTTGAAAAGCTTAACAGGCGTCGCTTACACTGATTCACATCAACATGTCCTCCTCTTAGATCACACGGAATTCTGTGATAAATTAAGGGTTTAAACTGAGTTATGGATCCTATAACTTATCTGCTTGCAGTTCTGATCTGTCAATTTCAACATACAATGAAGATCCCCAAATATCCAAAAATTGGTTTTATTTGCTGAGCGGCACATTTCATCTTCAGCAGCGGGAATAAAGAATCACTATCAACTAACTGTTGCTCCACAAACAATACAACAGGATAAACCTCGTTTCTAATTCTCAGAAGTTCTTCAGTATTTTCTCACTCGAGACTCCATCTGACACAAGAATTGACGTTATTTCCTGCAAAGTGCAATCAACATTAATGTTACTCGTATAAATGTAGACAACAATGACAGCAAGAGTGGGATTACTATTCATTCACCAGATTAACAGACCAGTAGATAACATCAAATCATGCAGTCAACAGCATTATCTATGTCATTCGAATCACTGTGGCATGGACATGTCCGCAACAGAACAGTTTGCTTGGAATAATAGTAGTAAAATCTTCCTGTTCACCCCCAACAATTACAAGTTTTGCAAGAGTAGTATTCCAGTGGCAATTATCCAAGGCATCACCAACCAATAGTAATTTGTGCAAATTGATATGCCCCATATCTTACTATTGTAACAGAGTAACTTTCAAAAAGTAAATTACGCAGCTCCCTGATGTACCTGCTATCCTACTAGGCCAAGTTGGGCCTGCAAATTATCACTCATTCTTCAACAGCTATTACTACATTTATCAACAATGTTTTTGCTGCCTTCAAAAACGTGTGTTATATTAGTAACCTTGCTCTTTCAGTTCATAACTACAGACGCTTTCTGGCCATTCCACTCAATCAATATCCTCACCATGAACAACTGTTTTACTCTACGACACAGCCAAGCCAGTAGCTAAAACGTTGCAAAATGTTGTCCAAATGATTGCTGTTTTATGCAACTGCTCTCTAGCAGAAGGGACACACTGCTCTAAGTAAATGTCAACTTGTTAAGGGGAAGACCCCAAAGCCTTTGTATGAGGAATGGAGAACTACTCCTTAACAAACTTGAAAGTGTTTCTTGCAAGGTGGTTCTCAGTTTGGACAAAGAGTCTCCCCAATAAGAAATCAAGCTCCTAAAAATAACAACCATAATATTTGCTTATTAAGATCTACACTTTAGTTTTCTTTTCCTCATAGTCTCAACAATTTATTGTGCATGTAATTGGTTAGCTAGGGGCATCAATTGTTTCAAGTGTCAAGTGTGAACGCTTCAGAAGAAAGAATAAGGGGTTGGAGAAAGAGGGTGAGATGCAGGATTACATGGTTAATAGTATGAGATATCCTATCAAGAAATAAACGCAAAAGAAGTTTCAGTATGTTCTGGCATATATTGAAGATTTTTTCCATAAATTCATATCATCTGCATTAATTTTTCAAGATTTGAGCAACTGGGAAAAAATCCATGCCAGTGCAATTGTAAAGGATGCACTTAATAATCTAGACAACTTTCTTAATTTATTATTTGTAAATTATGCCAAATGTCAGATCGTGAGTAAAATGGCAATGAATGAGCAACTTGTTTTTAGGAATTACAACTGCAGGAAGAATATATGCTCAGAAAGATTATGTGAAAACATGACCGTTGACAAATAAATGAAGTAACAAACCTCAGTCATCTGTTTCTGCCCACAGAGAACAGCACCAGTGCCTGTAGGGCTATAAATTTGCTTGGCCTTGGCAAAAGCAGCCTGAAAAAAACAATGACATGAAGAGATGTTAATTTAAGGGTTTTCACACATCAAAAACCTTAGATAGCATGTATGTACGCTCCACCTGTACATAGCCAGTTTCACCAGTCCACCTACCACCTGGTTGTGATAGCACTGGCACAATTTTAACACCAGAAGATTCCCAATCTTTAAACCTATCCTATAAGAGGAAGAAGCACCAGGTTCAAAACCAACCAGACAAGAAATGGTAATTCCATGGTAGTATATACCATAAAAAGTAATAAGATGCAAGCAAACCTGGTAAGCCATTCTCTTGACGTTTCTAGCCCCATAATACAGCCTCACATCAGATCTTTTATCGGCACTAAACCCAGACTCTATAAGAGATCGAACTGGACTGAAGGAGAAAACGGATAGAAAATAGTACGAATCAGGAAACAAGTGCACAATTTAAATGCATATATAAAGTACACAGAAATCAATGGCAATAACCAGGATCATTTTCTAAAGCGAGGTTGCTAAATACCAAACAAGAAACAACTAATGGTGGCTAAATGGCATGCTCTCTAGTTCAGGTTTACTATAAGCAAGGTTCCGGTAGCTCTTTTTTTTTTTATGGTAAATCATATCAACATGCAATATGTTATATTCATTAGCGTGCAAGTGGTAGGTTCTAATTGCATCATCTGGTCTTAGAAATCATCGAAGGGAACGCAAAAATGTTCAAGAAGCTGAATAAGACTAGTGCCCATGCTGCATTTTCTCAACGGATTGATATTAAACATAAGAGTTTCTGATAAATTCTAGCAGAAATGAGTGAATAGCATACCAAACTAGCAAGATTCAGAGGTTCATTTCTTATCAAGTGACCATTAAATCGCACCTGATGCCAGATCCAGTGGCGAAAATCAGAACCGTGGGATACTTCTCTGCAGGCTCAATTTGATCAATCTCGAAACCTCTCCCCGTAGCTTGGCTCAATTCCACCACGTCCCCTTTTTTAAGTCCGCACAACAGCTCTGCCGTCGATCCCGCTACGCTCTTCACCAGAAATTCAAACGCACCTTTTTCCGCTGCGTAAGACGGCGGCGAGGCGATGGCCAGGAACGAAGGTTTCTCCACGTCGGGGACGCGCAGCTGTAAGTATTGCCCAGCACGTGTGTGAGAAGCTGCGAGGTCCGGATAGTCAGAGACGTCGATGCTCACGTGGAAGAGTGACTCGGCTGCTGGTTCGATCTCGGACAGAGGCGCTTGTGTCCAGATCGTTGTGTCTTGCCGTACTGCAGCGGCAACTGTGGCTAGACGCCGCCTGTGGTGGTGCCTGAGGTGTGTGGCTAGGTGGTTTGGAGCTAGGCGGCGTATGATAGACATGGAAATGAGGGGAGGACTATGGTGCGCATGGAGGAGAGCCGGTGATAAAGAGAGAAGAGTAGAGGGAGAGAGTTTAACTGACATGGTTTGATTTTTTAGTTGACGGAGGTATATGAGAGAAGCGGTATGATGAATCTCTAGAGATTGGCGGCTCTAAAGGTGGGCAGAGGTGGCGATTGATAAAATGCGCAGTGGATGAATTGTTTTGAGTAATATGCCACGTGGCATGTCCTCGAGTGATCCTGTAAATAGGTAGGATAAGTAGCGGGCCCATGAACTTGTTATCTATTTTTACTGCAGTATTGTTTCTGAAAGAGGAAGTATCAATTTAGTCCCTGCAGGAGTACCCTATTATCAATTGAGTCCAAATCCTATTAACTTTATCAATATTGCTTAAATAGAATCAATAATAGGCAATCCCATCCCTCCATCCATCCAAAGTCAGTACTGATAGTGTAGATTAGGCTGCGTTTCTTTTGCATCTATATTTTTATGATTGCGGTGCAACAATCCTAATAATATATTTGATAATAAATTAAATTGTGTTTTTTTATTACAGAAATATTAAAAAATTATGTTTAAAATATAGTTTTTAAAAAATAATTTTTACATATTTTTTTTAATTGTTACCTATTTATTTTTATGTTTTAAAAGTATTTTTGAAAATATTTGAAATTTTTTTTTTTTTTATTTCAAATTAATTCTTTTATATGTTTTTATATCATTTTAATACGCTGATATCAAAAATAATTTTTAAAAAATTAAAAAATATATTTTGATGTATTTTCAAGTAAAAACATTTTAAAAAGCAACCACAACTCCAAACATAATTGACCAAACTTTATACATGTTTTTTACTGTACATAAACTTTAACTATAATTTTTACCAAACATGTATTTAAATCTAACTAACAATACTAAACCAGATTTTCTTAAAACTTATATTTTTTTTAACTCACAGCTACAAAAGACATGAAAAACAAACACACTCTAAAGATTTTGTCGAATTTGCAATTGCTTGTTAACCGTTTTTATTTAAAACATCAAGATAAGCTCCAGTGTACTTTGAATACAATAGTAGTGGCAACTCACAGTACATTTCCATTCGTTTCATTAATTTATATAAAAGTTGACAGATGAAAGTAAAGTGGAGGGAAAATTATTTATGATTTTACGCTAAGATTATCATTTATACTAGATTATGAATTTTAACACCTGGTAGGGAAGCACTTAATGAACACTTGGATATTGGATCTAATATTTCAACTATCTCTAGTAATTGATAGATGGAGAAGTTACATTTTCTAACATGGACTGTAGTTAAACAAAATTGATAAATCAAAAGATTTAAAACTGGATTTTTTTTTAATTTTCATTATAGTTATTCTTTTTTTTATTATCATCAAGTTGATTGTGAGCAATTTAGTCTTTTAATAAATATAAATATTAAAAAAAAAGCTGGACGGCGTGTGTTGAATGTTTCTGCGCTATTCAAGCGATGCATGAGGAGGTGTTCCTTAGCTAAACAGTGGTTTTCAGGGCAGCGTTTAAATCGTCTAGGTCGCCTTTCTATTTCAGGGCGTCGTGTGTGGCTTATTGATCCTGATTTGGCATCGATGACCTTTTTTTTCCTTTAGTTTTTCTTTCCTCATCGATTTTCATACATGACATTTTAAATTTTCAAAGCAACCCTTCAATTTATTTTTTTTTCAGATTTGATCCCTGCTCTTTGGATTACTATTTGTTCTATTTGAAATAATTTATAGATTTGATTTTTTTTTAATTTCATCACTCTTTAGTTTTTTTCATCTGTTAAATTTGATTTTTATTTTTTTGATTGTTATTTGTTTTATTTGAGATGGTTTTTAGAATTTAATTTTTTTTATATGATTTTATCATTCTTCAACTTTTGTTCCTATGAAATTTAATCCCCATTCTCCTAGTTTTTATTTTTTTATTTTGAAAATTTTTTTAAATTTATTTTTTTAAAATTTTATCATTCAAAATTAAATTAATTGAGATTTGAGTCTTCTGGTTGAACTCAAGTATAGGAATTAATGGGTTGAGTATAGAAAGTTAACTCAGGTCTAGGAGATCTACCTAGGTTTGGTTTTTTTCTTCTTAAAACTGATGTTTTTTTTTCAGTTTCATTCTTTAGTATTTATTTATTTCTTAAATTATTTTTTTAATTTTTTAAAAATTTAAAATTTAACTTGATTACTATATGAACGCGATAACTAGTTTGTTTTTAACTTGTGAGGTCGAACAAGTCATATCAAATTTTTTAAAAAATTAACATACATGATATTGAATTAATTTGATCGAAGATATTCATCAGGTTTTTTATTTTTATTTTAATTATTTTATCATATGAGGAAAAAATAACGACACTCACAATTGTTTTTTGGCTTATGACTTTACATGCAGCGAAGCACAAACATCGAGCCTAGTATATACACGTAGCTTACAGCTCGAACTTCATTGAGTCACGTGTCAAAAGCTCTAAGGTCTTTTAGTGTCCCATGACTCCCATCTTTGTTCTCATCTTACCAAGCTTACAAAGCCACACGATCAAAATTCCCTTCGCGTTCTAGGGAAGGAAGGAAAGAAGAGTTAATAGGAGTAGCAGGTCTCAGATCAGGTTTGCTCCAATTCATTTAATTTCCGCTTGGATTTATCTGACACAATAAATAACTCTCCTTCCATTCTTCACGTGTTGCAAATTCTTAAACAAAGACTTTCCCACTTATGAACGGAACAAAAACTTGTACTTTCTAAGACGATGTTTGCTCCAAGCTACCAGGAAGTTTTGTTAGTTTTACTCTGAAACTCAAAACGTTTTTTAGCAGGGAAAATCAGGTGAAAAATACAATTTAACAAATAGTATGATGGTCACATCAGACCAGCCGCAACCCAACTTATGCCTGCGGTCAATATGGGCAAATCTTTTGCAGACAACTCGCGGCTCCAGTCCCCGAACCACGTTATGAACATCACGTGGCACACCATCGCAGGAGCCTATACTCGCATTGTCTTTCCCAATAAACAAGGCAAATTAAAATTCTGATTCAAGACCAAAAACTGTACCGTACAACCAAATTTATTTTTATGTTAAAAAACGCCTTTAAATTTATTTTACTTTAAATTATTTTTTTATATATAGTTTTTTTATTGAAATAAATATATATTATTTTAATATATTTACCGATAAAAAAAACATTTCAAAAAACAAAACGACCACTACCACCGTAACACCTAAAACAAAACTCAGTCAGAAATATGTTTTTCAAGGGATAACTGATATTTGATGTCCTGATGATAAAAGCGAAAAATATACAGGTTCACCCCCCCTCTGTTAACCCCTTATTTAAGCAACATGAAAAAAGGGGGTTTGGCTGGACAGGTCACAGTTCTATTCCTCTTCCACACTCTACAATAGAATTAAAACAGAAATTGCAAATCCTAACACATTTGATCTCAAAAAATGAACACCCTGCTGCTGGCATCACCAGCACCACCTTAATTATTGATTTTCGAAAAAATCAGTTTATGAGAATAAAAGGAGAAAAAAGACGGTCTGTTTAAGCAGCAGATTCCTTGGAAATCTTCTCAGCCTTGGCAATAACCTCCTCAATACCACCGACCATGTAAAATGACTGCTCTGGAAGGTCATCGTATTTCCCATCCAACACTCCCTGACAAAACAAAAAAAACAGAATTGCCACCAAATTAAATTTATGATTATTAAAGTTGCATCATCCATCTAGACAGCGATTGTCAAACTAGATAGCAAATGCAATATAAATATCTAGCAGGCAGAGCCAAGTTGTGAGTTCATGTATCCACATGTCAGAGGATATAGTGAGGGAGAAAGGACCAACGAGAAGGAAAAGCACCTGGAAGCTTTGTACACCCTCCTTCAACTCGACATACTTTCCAGGAGCACCAGTGAAAACTTCTGCAACATGGAAGGGCTGGCTCAAGAACCTCTGAATTTTACGAGCACGGGCAACCGTCAGCTTGTCATCTTCACTGAGCTCATCCATTCCCAAAATGGCAATGATATCTTGCAAATTCTTATAGTTTTGAAGAACCTTCTGCACACCACGAGCAGTGTTGTAGTGTTCCTCACCCAAAATATGAGGTGAAAGCATACGAGATGTAGAATCAAGGGGATCCACAGCAGGATAGATACCAAGCTCAGAAATCTGTCCAGTAAGAGTGACAATATAACAATTATCATATCATATCAGTAACACAATTGCTGTGATTACGAGCCCACTTCAAATAATTATAATCACACCTGTCTTGACAGCACAGTTGTGGCATCCAAGTGAGCAAAAGTTGTGGCGGGAGCAGGATCCGTCAAATCATCAGCAGGCACATAAATAGCTTGAACAGAAGTAATGGAACCTTTCTTGGTTGTTGTAATTCGTTCTTGAAGACCTCCAAGATCTGTAGCCAAGGTTGGCTGATAACCAACAGCAGATGGGATACGTCCAAGCAAGGCAGACACCTCTGAGTTAGCCTGCAGAACAAAGAAGAGCAAAATAAAAGAGTTTGTAACTCGGTAACAGGGAGTGACAAGTTAAGGTGTTTTATCCAGAAATCCATTGGCATCCAATTTTACCTGGGTAAAGCGGAAAATGTTGTCAATGAATAGAAGCACATCTTGGCCTTCAGCATCACGGAAGTGCTCAGCCACAGTAAGTCCAGTGAGACCAACACGAGCACGAGCACCAGGAGGCTCATTCATTTGACCATACACAAGAGCACATTTGCTCTCAGCCTGGTATAACAGAAGACAAAGTAAAACAGTTTCAGTAAATATTAACTTAAAAAATAAAATATCAAAGCACATGAATGTTCAATAGCACTAACCTGCTGATCTCCTAGCTTAATGACACCACTTTCAATCATTTCTCTATACAAGTCATTTCCCTCACGGGTACGTTCACCCACACCAGCAAAGACAGAGAAACCACCTGATCCCAGAAAACAAGAAATATTCAGCAAAATGTGAAAAGAACAAATGTAAACACAAAAATTTGTATACTGTAGGAACTAAACAAACCATGAGCTTTTGCAACATTGTTGATAAGTTCCATAATAAGCACAGTTTTTCCCACGCCAGCACCACCAAACAGTCCAATCTTCCCTCCTCTTTGGTATGGTGCAAGGAGATCAACAACCTATAATGAGGAATAAGAGAACATAAATTCCAAATGCTCGGATCAAGTTTTAACAGCATCAAAGTAAATGAAGCATGGTGACAAAATCCATCCTGTTTTTAACATGGACAAAAAAATTACAGCCTTGGCATCAACTACAATTCTATAGAAGACTATACATGTGTCAGATACCTTGATACCAGTTACAAGGACCTGTTGCTCAGTTGCTTGCTCAACAAAAGATGGAGCCTCCCTATGAATAGGCAAGTAGTGCTCCGTCTCTGACAGGGATTAAAACATAGTTGTTAAAAAATCTCACATCATAATAGTATTCTATACTGATCAAATGATTAGGGTTTGTTTATCTCTTACTGAGGTCTCCCTTCTCATCAATGGCTTCTCCAATGACATTGATGATGCGACCAAGAGTGGCCCTGCCCACAGGCACCTATTGAGGATATACCAAATGAAGAAATCAGCTTCAAAGATACCCAACTTTTGACAGAGACAAAGCACAAGGAAGAGGATGAAAATCAGAAAAAGTCATATCAAAACCAAAAGGTATAGTACCAACAAAACCAGAGCAGTCAACGACAGAAAAAAAATATCAAGGACACAAGAATGCATAAGGATAGATACATAAGATGCAATCCTTCCAGTGTCAGCAATCACATCTCAAATAAAACCCTGATCCACACAAACCAAAAACAATTAAACAGTTACATAAAATCCAGAAACATGCAAATCCACAGTTGATTCTACTAAAGTAAATCTCTCTGTTTTTTTTTTTTTTGGTTTCCAGTAAAAAAATCCTTTCATCTTTTCACATATTCCTGAGCTAAAAATTGAACCACATTAAACAAAAAAAATATCACGGATCTCAATTGCCAGAGTTTTCTTCTTCCCCTGACCCCGAACTTTCAATTGATTTGCTTCCGAAATTCTAGCAACCAGACACTAAGATATACTATCAAAACAAATACATATCATCAAACAAATCATCACATACTCCAAAAAGAAAATCAGAACAATCACAAAAATTCCCAAAATTTCTCATCAGATACCATCAAATTTAAAATCAAACATAATATAAACAAACAAATTTAAGAAATTTGCTTACAGTAATTGGAGATCCAGTGTTGAGAACAGGCTGGCCTCTGACCAAACCTTCAGTACCATCCATAGCAATAGTCCTAACAACACTCTCTCCCAAATGCTGGGCCACTTCAAGAACCAACCGGATTGAGTGACCCTGAACCTCCAAAGCGGTCAAAATCGGAGGCAAACCCTCATCAAATTTCACATCCACGACGGCTCCAATAACCTGACACACATGCCCGATCGAACCCTTCCCGGTAAACTCGTCGATGACCTTCCCCTTCTTACCCTCCGATTGGGCAGGAGGCGGTTGTGATGGAGGCGATGCGGCGGCTGCAGAGGTCGCGTACTCAGCCGCGCGGTTTAGGAGGTAACCGTAAGGAGACGCGCGGCGCGTGGAAGATGCAGAGACCTTAGGATTGGCACTTGATAAAGTAGATTTGGATATGGATCGGCGAGAAGACGATCGGAGAAGAGATGATAAAAGTCTGCGTGAAGCCATTTGGTTAGGGCTTCAGAGAAAGACAGATGAAATGTTAGGGTATGTGAGAGTGTGAGCTCATAAACTCTTCAAGTCCCAGATAATAGTAGACGTGATTCACTGCTTTACTGCTACTTACTTACCCTGACTCATCCTTATATGGGAATATTCGATTTTGCCCCCTTTTTTTGTGGGTGAAATTATGATGCTGCCAAGGGTGACACGTAGAATTATACGACTGTGTTTTCATTGTTAGTTGTTACGGGGTGAAACGATGGCGTATGGCACATAGACGGCATCCTTGGCCAAAGGAGTCGGTGATACGAATTTGTTGATAATTTCAAGGAATACACGGGGCGAGGAGAGGAGGTAAAGGAAATTCGATGAATGCTCCAGACGGCGTCGTGTTTGGCTAGATAAAGTCTTTCCCTTTCTGCTTCATTTTTGGTGTTTGTTAGGAAATTGAGAAAATGTGTGGAGTTAATAATAATAAAACGAGGTTGCCTTTTTCCCTTTTTCATCAGCCGATGGTCAGGTTTCGTTTTGATGGTGTATTGATGTGCCTGGAATTTTATGGATGCGTGGAAAGACCATTGTAACCTTGATCGGTAAGTACAATAAACTAGGAAACAACAAGTCAACATTGTTTAGACTAAATTGCCCTTATCATGAGTGAGAGGAGAAATGTTGTTTTTGATGATTCGTTTTTTATTTTTCTTTTTACTATGAGAAATTCTTTTTTGAAATGATCAGGCCGGAAAAATATGTAAGAAAACGTAGCTGTATATATGTAATTTGGATTATTTTTTAATATTAATATTTCAAAATAATTGAGAAAAATAAAAATAAAATTATTTTGATATTTTTTTGAAGTAAAAACATTTAAAAATTAACTTTTTATCACAATTTTAAACATACACATAATCATCATTATATATGTGTGTTTGATTAATTAATACACATCATATTTCTGCATATATTTCATTAAAAAAATTCTTGAAATCTTGAATACAAAAACAATTATAATTTATAATTTTTTAAAAATTTATTTTTTTAAATTATAACTGTAAAAAGTACCATTACAGCCACTTAGTCTTACACCAAATCCAAAAAGCACAGGCCATAACTACTCATGTTACATAAAACGTATCAATAATGATATTCACATTCTGACATTTGATACAAATGCAATTAAACTCGACGAGGTTGATAAAAATAATAATTGCCAATTGCCAGAGTACTCTTTGGTTTTTTTAATCATGCCTAAAGTATTTTTTGATTTCTTGATAATTATCTCTCTAATTTACCTGTATTAGTTAATTTTTGCCGTGCGAAATTACAAGATAAGGCCTTATTAATTTTTGTTTCATTGAAATTAAAAAAAAAAAAACAGTAGCTAAATCGTGTGAATTAATTAATTAGTCCTGAGTTACAACCAAAGTGCTACGTCGTTCTTTGTTGTAAATAATTCAGGGCGGTAAAGAATGCTCAAACAGCGTCAATTGCTACCAAGTTATTCAAACAAACCAATGATTTATTCAAGTAAGCTTTCAAAAAATTACTCCTTTTTTTTAAATCTTCTCTTAATTAATTTTAGATATTCAGCCACGAATCTATATTCTCTCCAGTTGTGTTTTTTATAAGTATTTGTTGTATGTGTGTATGACATTCTAGAACTCTACATCGATGCTTTAGAAGACAAATTATGGCTTGAGAATGTGGTAGTGATTATTTTTTAAAATATTTTTTATTTAAAAATATATTAAAATAATATATTTTTTTAAAATTATTTTTAATTAAAGGATGAAAACATAAAAATAAAAAAATTAAGGAGATGGACTGTTATAATAAGCTAGGTACCTCCTTTTTTCTGCTATGCAATGTTCACTAGTTTACTATGGGATTAATTGTCCTGAAAATAATCTACAATCACTTACGCTACAGAGAGACAAGCTAACCTGATGCTACAGTATGTTTTGGATTACAAGGTCCTGTGTGATTGATTTCCTATTCTCTCTCGTCATTTCTTTTCTTGCAAGGTCCAATATATATTGTCAAGGATCTCCACGGAAATAGCATCAAAATTCTTTTCTATTCTCTCTCGTCATTTCTATTCTTATATCTCAATTCTTGAAAGACAAACTTTTCAGCAATATTTCACTTAAAGATTCGAAAATACGTGCATCGTTATGTCAACTATACTAGACAGCAGAGTTAGCTTGGAGAACAGGTAATGCTAGCTGCTCGTTCCAGGAAAGAACTTCGCATTGTAACAGAGAAAAGTACCTCCTTGACTGCGAGCAGGTAGAGCCTCAATTATGAAATCGTCACGCCCCGCAAAAAATTGTGAACAGACATTCGACATCAGGCAACAGTTTGCTTTGAAATCTCAGTGATATTCAAATCCATGGACAACAACCTGTTTCATCGCTTGTTTCGGCACCCCATCTCTATGTTCCATGCGAGTCAATGCCAGTTTCTTCGACTCGACTGATGGCTTTAGCTGCCTGAAAAATTAAATTAAAAGCTTTATTTTGTAAATGGTCTTGTTGAAAAAATAGATACAGCCATATAGTAAAATATGGGATCAAGGGCGCTCATGATCTAGCCTCATGGCCTAGCTCCAACTTCTAAAAATTTTTGAAGTGTCTGCCCATATGCAGCAACATCTCGAGAAAGCTAAGGATTTATAGTTCATATAAGCTGCAAATCAAGGAGCCCTAATCTAGGCTAGAAAAAAGAAACCAGGGCATAATACTCACCTTCATTTTCTATATACTACTAGTACGTTTACAGTCACTTCTATGTAGTCAAGGTAGGATAAAATAATTTACCTCTCGATCCCAATCTGTACATGCATTTACAGAAACAAGCGCCACAACTTGCACAACGAGGCCACATATGATCCCCATCCAAAGCCCCTGATAATATATAACAATAGAAAAGTACGAACAAAAAAGAAATTTGAGTCACAAAACATGCTTATTTCACTTTCCCAGAGGGAGAGAGAGCAAAAGATCTGAGATGGGGATCTACCATGCCTCCAATATGGAAGATGAAAGCAAGGAGAACAGCTGAAGGAATTGCCACAACATAGTAAGCTCCAAGGTTGATAAATGCACACAGATTTTGCCACCCACATCCTCTTGCGGCTCCTAAACAAATGAACTGACTAATAATGACACAAATTCGAAAAAGTATACATACTTGACAATGAATTAGTCTTAAAGGTTGCATATAGAATGTGTGCTACAAAGAAAAAGAAAAATGAATGATAAGTTCATTTAAGGCGCTTGTCATAAGAAATTCGGACCTGAAAGCACGCATTGGAATCCATCCAAGAAGTCAGATAGTGCTAGCAGTGGCATCATATTAGCAACATATGTTATCACTTCTTCTTCATTGCTGTAGAGATTTCCCCATACTTGGCGTACCAAAATTGTAGTAATTCCAACAGCTGCACCCTCTGACAGGGCGATGATGATCATAACATAGATAGCCAAACGTGCACCTTGTGGGCGCCCAGCCCCCAGTTCATTTGATACTCTTGTACTAGAATTGCGAGAGGTTAAGGACCATCAAAACAATATCGTCAAAATTCAAAACGGATTTTGATCTTTTTCAGAAGTGAGGAGGGCTTCAATCTCATTGATAGAAGGGAACTTGATAGAAAGCTATAACATTACAAAAATATAAGATGGAAACTGACCTTATGGTTCCACCAAGGCCAACAGAGATCATATAGACCATCCAACATGTGTTAAGGCTGTGGTAATTGAACAACAAAAAACAAAGATGTGATTATTAAATGTTTATGCAGCTGATTATAATATGAACTCGAGAATTTGACAAAAAGAAGTACCTTATTGATAGCACAGATGCCTCTAGTTTGGGATTTGGGAGAAGACCGGATAGCAGAACCACCATCTCAAATGACCAATACTCCAAGCTATACAAAACATATATATAAGCAAGAAAATGAATAAAAATATCCATAGAGTTGACAAAACCTTTTAATTCAAGTACTCAAACGTGAACTTGCCATATCATGATTGCTGAAGGAACTGCAAGCTTTACAAAGCTGAAAATATCATGCAAAGCTTCTTTTGAAAAGCCGGTCCAAGTTTTCGCGCAATTAGGCGAGTACTTTACATATATTGCTAGCAGAAATACATTAATCCAATTCGAAATAGTGATCGCCAAGGCAGCACCTTTACTTCCAAGTCCAGATTTAAAAACAAGACCCCAACACACAATAATGTGCAGCAAAGATGTGGCCCCGGAGCTTAGCATCATAGGGAAAACATTATTTTGGGTTTGTAACAATCTGTTAAGGCATTGAAGCAGGCCGTAAGCGAATAGGCTTGGAATCAACCAGCGGTTAAATGTCCCTGCTCCTGCTGAAATCTCAGCGTCTTGGCCTAAAGATAAGAGAAGGGTGCCAGTGTAAAACCAAATGATTGCTAGAGGGATGCTTACTATTAGGAGTGTTAGCATTGCTCTCTGTGTGTGAATACCAAGCATGTGGTATTGTTTGGCACCATAGGCTTGCCCGCACAGCGTCTCCAATGCACTTCCCATTCCTAGCTACAAAAATTAAAAGGTTTCAGACAGAAATTCCATGAAATAAATAACTAGCATAACCCGACCCATGGTGCCTTTCTACTAGTGGATTTGTGGGCATTAGCTTGACTTGCGAGCAAGCAGAACATCACAACGATCAGTTTTAAGGTCGGCTTGAATAGACAAATCTTGTCATAACAGCGCGGAGGAGTCCCTCTTTGGACTACTTTCTTACCTTGGAGCCAATGAGTATGTACTCTGTGGCTCAACTCGGACCCAAACTCAACCTCTCCTTAAAAAAAAAAAAAAAAAAAAACACCCTTCTGGGTAAAGTAGCCTCGTCAACACATCAACCATGAAATATACTACTTTTCTTCTACCATTCTCTATACCAGCCTTCGAACTCATAACAGACAGCTTGTGCAATAGCACACAAGCCAGCGAGGCCCGAGGGAGACCAGGAAAATGAAATTTACTTGAAAGCATGAGTTTCTTTCTTTCCCTAGAACACTAAATATTATGGAATTAAGGCCCAGCAATTTCTAAGGTGGAATTCAGGACCTTTCTAAGAGCCCAAAAAGTGGATCAGGCCCATTTCCTAGAGGAGCCTCATCATTATTATACAAGTGATAGGTGCAAACAGAACACTGTTCCAAGTTCCAACTCGATCTAGACGCCACTGAACCAGCACCACAGAATATAAATTAACTAGGAAAATTCACCTACCAATACACTGAAACCAGTAACTGAAGCGAAGGAACATGCCATGGAAGCACTAGAAAGAGCAAGCTCGCCAAGATGACCAACAAACATAATCGATATTACTTGTAAGCAATACTGCAGCAAACTCACTGCTATAAGAGGCCCTGCAAGCCATAGTTGCTTCTTTGCTTCGCCAATAAAATCCTCTCTGCAAAAACAACCTTGTTGAGATACCTCCCCATCAACTCCATGGCTTCTTTCTTGGTTCCGTATCAGAAGTGATTCAAGGCTTGATTTTTCCGCTCCAGTTTCCATCTTCCTTGGCATTTGTTAGTCAACGGAGAGTGCAGGAGAAACACCCAACACATTGATTATTGAATATATATAATATAATACATCAGCAAGGCAAATACATCAGCACCTGTGGCAAAAAATAATTAAAAAAGCTGTTAATTTAAGCCTTGCCTTCATAAGTGTCAAGAAGACAAAAAAAACTGGCACGTATTGAAGGATATGATTTAGCATAAGTGGTGCCCACCAATAAACTTATTTGGCACAACAAAATTATTAAACTTACAAATGGTGAGTCTAAGAGAAATTTTAGAATAAATGAAGATCTTCAAAGGTAACAATTGAAATTTCTTGTTTAACAAGAGGTGTAGCTTAGCGCTTCTTGAGTTCAATTTATGTTACTTTTGATCCCAAAAAAAAAAAGAGATTGATTTTTCGTCAGAACCTGCTCTGTGGTTCGACTTGACACATTGAGGGGAAAAAAAACTTCAAATAAAAAACAAGCGCTGTCTGTTAATACTCGGAAGAAGCCGTTTTGTTGCATCTGTACTTCTGTGTGTCAATTTCTTTCTTCCACCCAGGTTATGTTGTTGAGCTTTCTCTTGGCTTTAATGTTTCTCCGGCTGCTTGCTGCCACCTACCTCCACTGGTTTTTCGCTTTGTTCGAGACCCAAGTGGTTTGCTCGGTTAGATTTTTTTCATATATTCTGCTTTAATTCTTACAGCTTCTGCGACATCGAAAACTAAGAACCTTGCCTTAACTGTAAAATCCGGTTTGGCAAATTCATCTGAAAAATTCGAGATTTAAAGTTTGATTCATGTTAGGTGGTTAGCTGAACGTATCAAAACTTTGATGTGACGGAACTTGTTTAACTCAACTGAGTTTCAGTAATCCAGCTAGTGCCAGGTTAATTGAAAGCAAAGCAAAAATAAAAAAATGCCATGAAGTTCTTCTGTGAGTAGTTATCAAAATTGCTTCCTTCTGTGAGTAGTATTTGGAACAAGATCGTTTTTTTTTGCGATAGATTCTTCTACTGTCTAAGTGTCATTGGTTGGCTTGGTGTTTTTGACCCAATGGAGCAAACTTGGAATGTTCTTGCTGTGCTCCCCCTGAATGCCCAGATAATTTTTTTGCAAAAAATCGGTGGAAGGGAAAGTTTATGTCAGAGCATGACAGATACATTCAAGTTATTTATACATGCTGTACAGTTGTAGTGAAAACCCCATCATATTTAAGCCAGATCAGCCAAAGACGGTCTGGCGAGAGATGAAAACCCCTCGATGGTATGACACTTTTTGCCAGTTTTTTGTCATCTCATTCGAGAACTGACCTCCATGGAATGATGAGAAACAACGTTATTTCGTGATTGTTATTTTTTAAAAGTTGTTTTTTATATAAATATATTAAAATTATTTAGAAACAAAAAATAATTAATTTAGAATAAAAAAATATATTTTTTAAAAATATATATTTGAATAACAATACCAAACATATTGAATATCCTCTTTTTTAATAATTAATTTAAAACGAAAAAAATTAATTTTTTTTAAATCTATAGTTGAACAACAATACCAAACATACATACCTTCTTTTTCTTGTTGAAATCTTCCGGGACAAAATAAATTGAATCGGAAGCCTAATACAATCTTTGATTTTTGAAATCTTTTTCTCGATGAGAATTTGTTTTCTAGAGAGAGAAAGAAAACTAATTTGTGGATTTGAAAAAACCCCAATACAATCAAAGATTTTGTTTAAATGATATTCCATGAGTGTTTGTCTAATATTATTATATATGGGGTAGTTTGATTTTTTGGTTTAATTTAATTTATTTTTTTTGTTGACAACAGATAATCACAATTCAAACCAAAATACAATATATTAAATGTAATTTTCCCTTCTTTATAGTTAAAAGAGTCCATTTACTGCTCTCAATGCCTTCGACCGAGGCTACGCTTTAGCGGTGTTCGGACTGCGGTGGTTAATTGAATCTGAACTACAAAAACAGCGTGGTTTGACCATGGAGCAGGCTAAATTAGATGCTTGTCGTCGTCGTCTTCTTCTTCTTCTTCTTCTTCTTCTATATAATAATTAAAAAATATATATATATCTTAATTAAGCGGCGGTCATGTTTCATGCTGTCTTTTTGAGTTGAAATTTGTGGGTGACAACTTGGTGGTAAGTTATATTAAACGCTCCCCCACTTTATATTAAGCAAAATTTGGATAACGACTAGATAAGTAGAGACAATTTTAGAGAGTGTTTTAGTTTTGTTTTTCTCTGGATCTTTTGCCTCCTTTTGTTGAAACAACAACAAAAACAACGTGCTAAGTGATATATCATTCTCAGTTATTCTTGTACGTGCGATTTCATAGATTTTATAAATCCATCTAAAATTAGCAACACGAACGAGTTTATTCTATTCTATTTTTGTATCCATAAATAATTTTTAGTGAAGGACTAGATGTGAGCTAGTGGTACGCCGCGGGACTGTATTATTTTCTTAAAATTGATACTATTTAGGTATCGCAAGGGGATTTTAAAGAAAAAAAATCTATGACCTGGTTATAGTCTTGATTTTATTAAATATATTAGTTTTATTTTAATAAAATAATAAAAAAATAAATAACAATAATAACCTAAAAAAAAACTCTGCAAGGATGAGAATGTGTTAAAAAAAATGCTCTCAGACAATCTAAATTAGCATGATAAACATGTAACCTTAGTAAGAACAGGCGAGCCCAATCTTGAATAACTTACTAAACTTAGAGAGTGTTTGACAGTGTGGTAGCGATTGCTTTTTAAATAATTTTTCGTGCCGAAACGCATGCCAATGATATTTTTTTATTTCTTAAAAATTATTTTTGATATCAGCATATTAAAACGATCCAAAACATACAAACCATATTAAATTTTAGAAAAAAATAAAATTAATTTTTTTGGGAACGCGGTGCATTCTTATGGTCCAAGCCATGAAATCAGGATAATCCAGTAAAAAATAAATCAAATAAAACCACAAAGTCAATTTTTTTTAAAAAAAACAAAAGCCGGACAATTAAATAAAAAAATAAGTAAAAAATATGTAAACTTGCATTAACTTTTAAAACCCGTAACCCAGGTCATTAAAATAAAAGTACCATACATAAAAAAACTGCAAAACTCAATTCCTAACGAATCAAATGTCAAAAGATAAAATTGAATGAAAAAAATCAATTATAACAAATGATACAAAACAAAAAACAGCAATTAAAAGAATTAAAATAAAAAATAAATTAGAAGGTAATAATAATTATTCTATTAAAGAGTGAAATTGAAAAGAAAAATAACTTTAATAAAATAAAATAAAATCTATAGAATGAGGAACAAATTTAAAAATAATATATCATAGATTAAATAATAAAATTAAAAATTAATAAAAATAGTATGAAAAATTAAAAAAAATTAAAAATTAAAAAAATGACTAAAATGAATAAAACCACACGTAATAAATTAAAATTAAATGATGAAATAAAAAAAAGGAAGAGGGAAAAAGAAAATACGGGAGGGATAAAAGGCTGTCGGGCCAACAGCCAAACTGAATGTTCATTAAAGACACGCGTTGGTTAGTGAAGGAGAGGCCATTGAGAATCTGAGATGATTCGACCACCAGGTCCACTACTCTAGAAGTCGATGTTTAGCCGCTGAGAAACACCATGTACGCCACTCGAATACCGCAACTACAACCACAGCGCCGACATGTGCATCACATACACATCAATCAATTTTTTCAATAATATTTATTACAAAGTAAATAGTAATATGGCCCCGAGCCCACTTAATTGTGGGGAAAAAAAAACAAGGTGAAATTCACCGTCTAAAATCACACTGTATGAAAGTTAAAGTTTTTTTTACTGCACATAAAATAAAAAAAATCTCATCACCCGAGCATCCCGGCCAATAAAAAAAATCTCATCACCCGAGCATCCCGGCCAACTTCTTGTTCCAGAGAGGCAAAGTCATTTTTTAATAGTATTTGGCACTGTGTAACCCATCTGTTTTAGTTTTTTAAATTTGTTTTTTTTTATGATTATAAGCTTAATTTTTTTTTAAATTATTGAAAGTTTATATAATTATTAATTTTAAAACATATAAAATTAATCGAGATGTATTAATTTAACCAATCAGCATGAATAATTTGCATCGAAACTTGTACTGATTATAGAAAAGGTGGAACAACTTCAAATTCAATACGACAATTATTTAAAAGAGGACAATAAAAGACACTGGTTGTCACGAAGACTTCAACTATACGGGCAAGCACTAGGATGATCCTTCATTGGCTGTACTGTTTATGATTTGTCTATACTCTAAAGTTTTGTTTTCATGTCTTGCCCTTTCCTGATTTGGTGACGAAAAAGGGGAGCAGAAAATTAAATCGAACGAGAGTGCATACAACTGGGAACAAGACGAATTGTATCTTAAAAAGGAGAGTTTTATTTTAAACTCGAACCTTCAATTTCCTTCACTTATTTATGATCGAGTTTATGGAGAGTTTTATGTATACATTACCTGTGTGTGTGGGAATTTTTGAGGGGAGACTGGGGAAAGGGGAGGAAATTGTGGAAAGGAAGGGGATGAGAAGAAAATACACTCTTCTTGTTTGGATCTACAATTCGTCAATGACAGTTAAATTTTTTCTTTATTTGGTAAGAGGATGAAAATGAAGAGTTTTCTCTCATTAGAATAAGTTCACGTACTTTAAATAAGGTTTTATAACTAAATAATAAGGATATAATCACAAATTTAAATTCTAAGCTTTTTTTTAAGTATTTTCTTCCTTGATCCATAAAAGCCCGTATGGGAGGGATCTATTTTAATAATTAAAAAAAAAAGAAGGATGCATGTTAAAAAATTATAGAGGTGTTTTAGAGGGTAGTAATAGTTTTTTTTTTAAAGTGTTTTAGAAAATATATGAAAATAATATTTTATTATTATTATTTAAAATTTATTTATAATATCAGCACAATAAAATAATCTAAGAATATATATAAAAATAGAATTTTTTTAATACCTTGAATTTATCAATTAAAATAGCTTAAGATTAATATATATATATATATATATATATATATATATATATATATATATAATAAACGGTTCAGAAAGGCAGTCACAATGGACTATCTATGCTCCTTGTGGGGGGGGGTGCAGCCTTTCGTATCCTTCCCAATTGAACAAGGCTGCCTTGAGTTGTTTCCTCTGCATGATGTATCATACATCATGAAAACCATGGCCATGATATAGGCAGCCCTAGATATTTTAAGGGGAGATTCAAATTGTGTTTCATTAAAATTTATTTATATATATATGTTTTAAAGTTATTTTGGGGTGTTAACATCAAAAAGAATTTTTAAATAAAAAATATATTATTTTATTGTATTTAAAAAAAATTTAAAAATAAAACTACCAAACTCTTAATTATAAATTTGGAAAGAGCGTTAGGAATGCGGTAAAGGTGTTTTTTTTTATTTTTTAATTTAAAATTAATATTTTTAATATTTTTAAATCAGGTTTTAATATCTAAATATTCAGAAATAATTTTTCAAAAATAAAAAAATATTTTAACATATTTATAAATAAAAAAATTAAAAAAAACCACAATCAGTCTTTAATTCCTCTGCCTTATGTAACATCAATATTATGGTGATATGAAATAACTAATTCATATTCATATTCATAATGATAACAAATATAATAATTTAAGAGCTGAGCATAGCAGCATCACCTGTTCTATCATTCAGATTTTTTGTCTTCTTTTTCTTATTAACGTTTTTCTTATGTAATTGAAACAAGTTTTTTTTTTTAAAAAATAATCTTAAGAGCTTTTTTTCAAATCGATTTAGTATATTCTAAATGCTTACCATAAAATTATAATTTAAAAAAATAAAAATAAAAAATAAGCAAACTTTCTTGATCATTAGGTCTATTTTCCCCTTCACTTGCACCAAGAGAGGGGAAAAAAAAACCTCCCCTTCACCCGGACAAAATATTGCAATTATTCCTCTGTTCCTAGCTTTCAGGCCTTCCTCCCATTCTCTCAAGATTCAGATGCATGACCCTTTCTATTAATGTCTCTCACGGGTCCTCTCGCTCCTTTTCCTCACCTTTCCCCTGCCTCTTCACCCCTCTCTGTTTATCCTCTTCCTACTTTCCTTTCTTACATATAGACTCCCCCTTCCACGAGAACACAAAACATTCTCCATGTTTTTGGATTCTCAATCTGAATTAAGATCCAGGCTTCTGTTATATCGACCATCAGAACCATAAACAACACTTGTTATGTTCTTCTTCACTTGCTTCTGCTGTCTTCTCATCCTAGAGTTTTTCTTTACTTTTCCTGTACGCGGGTTTCGTGCTTCTGTAAGATAGTTACTGGTCACGAGATTCTTCGATCTCCTCTAATGTCTTCCCAAGTTTGCTAATGTGTGGGGGCAATTCTCTTAGCAATATTTTGTTTGACTAATTAACATACATGGTCCGGTGTTCATGCTCTGCATCCACGAGTGAGAAAGGATAAAAGTTCCGGTAAGAGTAATATTGGCTCTTTAATTTGCTTCAGTTTCTTACTCATTCTGCTTGTTTTCATTTGGAAGTATTTTGCTCCTCGTCTTTATAATTATAAGATCAAGGTTTTCTTTTGATGCAATCGATATTCACAAGAAATTTTATAACACCATGATGAAGGGTGGAGCCATAAATTTTTCCTTGCCTGGGCTAGTAAACAAATATATAAATTGTTTTTTTAATATTAATTATTAACTCATGTAAATAAATTTATGAAGTTAACAATAAAGTTTTAATTCAAATACATTATCTAAAATATTAAAAAAAAAATTTGAAAGTATATAAAATTAAAGGAAAAGTAAAAACAAATTCACTATTGAAGTTATATCTTTCGATGTTTTGTGGAATAGAATTCAACTATAATCAAATCTGAATCGATATTGTAACAACCCCTCAACCAGGATAAAATAATAATCTCATGTCAACTCAAAAACAAAGTAATTATATCTTTTTTCTCTCTCAATTCCTCATTCCTTCACTTGATTCATCCTTATATTAGTGTTTTGTAAGTTGGACTTTGTAAGTTTACAAGGTTATTCTCTTATTTTTCTTATTTTTTTTTGTTTTCCCCTTACTTTTCTTTCTTTTTCTCTCGCCTTTTTTTTTTCTTTTTCTATTTTGCTTCTGCCCAGTTGGCAACATATAAAAGAAAGGAAAAACTGATTTGTTTTTATTTTTTAATGACAAATAACCATTTTACCCTTAATGAGTCATTTTACTTATATTTGACGGTCCTTATTTTTTTTATTAGCGCTACCAAGCTCCGTTTATCCTAAAATTTTAACCATATTTTATTCAATATATTTTAAAGTCCCTCATAAAATTTCAGCTCAATCTAAAAGTCAGGTTGAAAATTACACCCAATAACATAAAACTTGTCAAATTGTGATTTTTCATCAAACTTCTGAATTTCTTCAAAAATTCTGAAATTTTAACCCAAACTAAAGCATTATATTAGAAGGCTCCACGTAAATTTTTAGAATTTTTTGATAAGCCGATCAAAAATTATAAATTTATTTTTATATAAAATTAGTTAATTTATGATTTTTCACGTAGAAAATTTACAAATATCTCCAGGAAGCTGTTATTCAATATAAATCTTCATAAAATATGTTAAAACTCCCCTTTCATTTTAATCCATCAGTATATGGCATGATCATTTACTGCACATAAACCTTCAACAATAAATTTACTGCATCTAAACCTTTATCAATATTGAAATATATTAATGGATTCAAATCTTCTTGACCACGGAAATAGCACGTCCAAGCTGTCAACATGGCTCCGCCCTTGACCATGATAATGTTTATGGGATCCATCTTTGTACGAGAGGGAGAACGCAATTTTTGATGCGCGGAAAAATTACTCAAAATTTCTCACCTGCATGAGTTTCACTTTGACGAGTTATGTTAGAGCTGGTGTCTCAATTTAAGTAACTGTCGAGAAATCTTAGTACAATATTCAAAGCTTAAGAAATCTACCCTTCTTCAGTGTTGTGACATTGAAAAAAAATATACGATCAATATCAACCAATCATTAAAAGAAAAGGAATTTAAATATTGATGAAGCTTTGAGGATTTTTAATATTCATATATTTCCTATATCATCAATTTTATAAAATAAATCAACAATGAAACAAAAACTAAAGATACAAAAAGGGATGCCAACAAACAAGTATTATATAGTATATAAAATCTCTCACTTAGATTTCAACGTACTACCCTCTCCTTCCACGACATTATAAAAAAGAACATCAAGAACACTACATGCATGAGTCCGACAACAACTAGAGACCGACTACGTACAATAACACGAAAGCAAAGAAGAACAACTTGATTCTAATTTCATTCGAATATTTACCTTTAATTCTAAACAAAAACAATAGAAACTAGATAAATAAACCACTGATGCAAGCACGGTGTATGCCTGTTCTCTGAAGCAAGAGAGGTGGGATAGGACAGAAATATTTGAGAATGAAGAAAGGTTACGTGCGTTCATTGATGGACAGAAAACAAAAGCATCATTAAAACTGCTTCACACTCCTAAAAACATCACAATGTAATTTGTTATTACGTTGTTGTCGACAGCCCTGGACGAATAGAAACCAGCTGCACTCCTAGATTCTTAAGCCTTTTTATTCTTGTATTTCAAAAATATTTTTTGAATTTTTAAAAAATTAATTTAATTTTTTAAAATTAATATTCTTTTTATATTTTCATATCATTTTAATATACCAATTAAAAATAATTTTTTAAAATAAAAAAATATTATTTTAATACATTTTAAAATAATTTTTTTAAAAAAAACTAATCACTCAAATTCTACAGTAAAAAAGAAAAAAAGAAAAGAGAGAGCACGGGGAAGCGGGGTCAAAATTACCAAAAGGGATTCTTTAATATAAAGAAAAGTTGACAAATTTAAAGAGAAGTATTCACAATCTTTTTCCTCGAAAAAACGTCCAATTAATTTCCTGACCCGCTTCTAAAAACTCTGAAATGAACTCCACGTGCTTCCACGTATCATATCTGTTCCTCATACCAAAGTCCCAGGACCCAGGACCCAGGACCCAGGCCTTAAATTTCCAAGTTGCCTCAGGGACCGCGCTTTTTCCACAACGTGGGTCATGTGTTCCCGGGTTTGGTATTGATATTGAATTTGTTTTTCTTTTAAATATTTTTTAATTATTTTAATAAAGTTATATCAAAAATAAATTTTTAAAAATATAATTTTAATAGATTTTCAAATAAAAAAACATTTCTTAAAAAAAAACAATCACCGACATAGAATTCCTAGACACAATCATACAATCACAGGAAAAAAAGAGTCTAGACAGGGACATTTAACCTTCCCTTTTGGTCTCGTAAGCTTAGGACGGACGAGGCAATCAATTAAAGGAAATATTCGAACCACCGTATCTTGAATCTTTCTTGCGGCAAAATCTCAAGTTGACATCCCAGAACGAGGAGAGAAAATAATACAGCCATGCAGGAGAAGGAATACAAACAAATTTAGACTGTCACATTTATTCATTTTTAATAGCCGTAAACTCAAATTAAATGATGCATTTAGATGGAAATGCCATGTCAAGATAAAATAAAATATATATATATTTTCATTCACGAGGCTGCATCTAATCTAATCTGTTACAGCCACCATATTTCATTAGGAGGCATGGCTCATGGTTTTGTTTCCATCTTTCTTTAACCTCTTATCAGTCCCAGTTCATAAACTAATTTTAAATTGAATCCATTATATTATTATTATTATTTTATTTCATAAAAACGGAGAGCAGAAAGCTCTAGAGAGAAACACCGTGTTCTCCACCCAAAGGATGGGTTACCCACGTATGCCTTCAAGCATGATCTTAATGTTTTCCGTCTAAATTGATAATGTCATTTTTTAAGGGGGGAAAAAAAGAATCCCTAAAACCCGAAAAAAAACCCCGAAGACAGCCCATTTGAATAACGAAGCCCGGTGGAGCCTAAATAGCATGATAAAAGTATCCTCAATGAGCTGCCAAACCTAGACGTCTCTCTCTTTCTCTCTCTATTCTCTCCAGCTCTTGCCCTTTTCATATTCCAACAATCCGATACTTGTGTACCAAGCAGAACTCGGTTCCGTTGTCAGACAAGCCGTAGCGACAGAGAGAAGAACATGGAAGAGAGTTTGCTACCAAGAGAGGTTGACGAGAAAGGGCAGGGTATTATTGGTCCAACTGCAACCCCAACATGGGGTGTATTCATTCAAGAAGTGAAAAGACTTGGTTACATAGCGGGACCTATGGTGGCTGTGATTCTAACACAGTACTCCTTGCAAGTTATATCCATGATGATGGTTGGTCACCTTGGTGAGCTTGCCCTCTCTAGTGCCGCCATGGCTCTCTCTCTTTCCGGTGTCACCGGTTTCAGTCTCATGGTATTTAATCCTTTTCTTTTCTTTAATTATTATTAATGATATACGGTGCTTGTGCTTGAGTTTGATTGCTGCCAGTCTCTGTCTGTTTCTTGTCTAATCGCAGTATTTTTATTTACAATACATGCCCATTTCACTAGTCTTAATTTTACAAACAGTACTGAAGAATCGAGGTGGTCAGTAAGTGCTTATGCTGCCTGCCTGCCTCGCTCTGTATTTTTGTAGTCTGTACACGTCCTCCTCTTTTCTTTGTTCATCGCACTAAAATTTGTCTCATCCAGTGACTTTTATCAGGTTAGCCTAGTGACAATATTTTAGTTAAATGATTAGGCAATGGTTACACCTTATAATCAAGAACTAGGTACGAAATAGCTTGTGTGACGAAAATGGTTATCACTAGCGAGTTAATTGGTTAGTCAGAATGTGTTATAACTAAGGAAATTGAGACAACTAGAGAAGCATGCTGTAGGAATTAATTTAGTTAGTCCCCATAACGTCAAAAAAGAAAAAAAAGAAAAGAAAAGATTAATTAGTTCTCCCATTTTCCTCTTCAAAAGAAGAGGAAAATCCAACCATGCTGACAAGTACGAACATTTTCATGTTCTACATCTGACAAAATAGGAACTTATCACCCAAATGATCTTTGCAGTAGGGTTATAAATTTTCTTTTGCTTATTGAATTGTTGCTGGTTTTCTTTTTAATTCATTGGCATGATCATGATTACAAACGGTTGCTTTCAATGGCTATGACAACCCCCCCACCAAACTCATAACGGCGAATTTATGAAATAATGGAAGGAAGCAATTAGAAAAAGGTCGTAGTCTACATCGTAACTGATCAAGTCAGAATCGAGTTGCGGTCTTACTAGTCAAATGCCTTGATGAAGACATATGTTTAATATAGCATTTGATTTCAATAAAAAAAAAAAAAATTTGTCCTTTAGCTGGAAGTTTGTCTTTGCAACTTTACGATCATGATCAAGCAGGCCCCAGAATAAATAAAAGTATAAGAGAGAGAATCAGAAAGAGAAGCAACCAAATTTGGTTTTGCCTTCATTAATTTCATCTAGAGTGGGCCTATATATATGGTTTGCAAGGTAAAGAATTTTGTTGCATCAATTTAAGGTGGAACAACGACCCAGCAGCTTGGAATAGTGGAAGTGACCTTTCCACCTTACCATTACCTAATTATTAATATTCCCGCAAATGTTCTAAATTATGGTGAACACTGTGTCATACAGGAAGTATATATGGAAGTAAAGAGTGATGTTTACTAATTACTGTTAAGAATCAACAAGGTAGCTATCATTGTTTTAAATCCGTAGAAACATGCGTGGAAGATGAAAACTAAAGGGATGGATAATTTGCGGAAAAAAGAAAGAAGACCTAACTAAAAGTCTTTGTTGTTTTTTAAAGCTGAAACGTTCTTCTAATTGACCATAACATGTAATTTGTACATGTTACTACACAGATGGGGATGGCAAGTGCATTGGAAACTTTATGCGGGCAGGCTTATGGAGCTAAGCAATATAAAAAACTTGGAACTCAAACTTATACAGCAATTTTCTGCCTAAACTTAGTCTGTATCCCTCTATCTGTCATATGGATCTACATGGGAAAGATACTCCATTTCACTGGTCAAGATCCAGCAATTTCGCATGAAGCCGGAAAATTTACAGTGTGGCTTGTTCCTGCACTCTTTGCTTATGCAACTCTTCAGCCACTTGTTAGATATTTTCAGACACAAAGTTTTATCATGCCCATGCTGATTAGCTCTTGTGCCACTCTTTGTTTCCATATACCTCTCTGCTGGGCCTTAGTATACAAGTCTGGGCTAAAAAATGTGGGATCTGCGGTAGCAATGGGTATTTCATATTGGTTGAATGTAATCTTTCTTGGATTATACATAAAGTACTCTTCCGCCTGTGCAAAAACTCGTGTTCCAATTTATAAGGAGTTATTCTACGGGGTCGGAGAGTTTTTCCGCTTCGCCATCCCATCTGCAGTAATGATCTGGTAATTTAGTTGTAGACTAGGTTGTTTGTTGTTTTAATTTTAAGACATTAGAGTCTTCGATGTATGAGATTATATTGATGCTTGCAGCCTTGAGTGGTGGTCATTTGAGCTGCTTATCTTGCTCTCAGGGTTCTTACCAAATCCACAGCTTGAAACTTCAGTCCTATCCGTGTGGTATGTTCTCCTTCTCTATAATCTTCCTGACCCCAATCTGGTTTGGATCACTTGCAGAAAATCTGAAACATAATTGGAAAATTTATTTCTCAAATGGACTGAATTTATGTTGATTTATTGTCTACTTTTCTGCAGTCTCATGACTATTTCAACACTTTATGGAATACCATTTGGACTTGGTGCCGCAGCAAGGTCTTGCTACTGAGAGCTTTATATGTACAAGATATATTATTTTTATAATACTGATGTATCATGCTGATATCTCCTATTTCTCTATGTACAGCACTAGAGTCGCAAATGAACTAGGAGCTGGGAACCCGCGAGCAGCGCGTTTAGCTGTCTATGCTGCGATGTTTCTTGCAGTTTCAGAGACAATTATAGTAACTTCAGCCCTTTTTGCCAGCAGGCGTGTTTTTGGCTATCTTTTCAGCAATGAAAAGGAAGTAATTGATTATGTCACAACGATGGCTCCTCTGGTTTGTCTGTCGGTTATAATGGACAGCTTACAAGGAGTACTTTCAGGTTAGACCTCTGTATCAACATGGTATTTCTGTGCCATGGATAAATTTTTGCACTGTTTTATAGATTCGAATGTCCCTTACTTCAGGGGTTGCAAGAGGGTGTGGATGGCAGCATATAGGGGCTTATATAAATCTGGGAGCCTTCTATCTTTGTGGGATTCCAGTTGCTGCCTTGTTGGCTTTCTGGTTAAATTTAGGAGGCATGGGCCTTTGGATTGGAATTCAAACCGGTGCCTTCACTCAAACAATTTTACTCTCTATTGTCACGAGCTGCACAAATTGGGAAAAACAGGTGTGTTATTCAATCTTGTACACTTGCTTGGATTAATCTTGCTTTGAATCTCCCCATTGTTGCTGATTAATCACAGACAAAAAATGCCTAGTGTGAAATGGCATTGTTTTTGACACGGTGCATAAATCTCTGTTCTTATTTATTTATATTCTTTCTTATGGCGATTGCATCTACTCTGTCTTCTGCTTCTTTATATCATGCTCTGCTGGTAATACATTTGTTCTCGGTGGTTTTGTATTGCAGGCAAGAATGGCAAGGGAGAGGATTTTTGAAGGTCATGACAATGGATTAATATGATTCCAGAGATATGACCAGTGATCTATTTTTGCTATGTATGAGAGATTGTATAACGGAAAGTCTGATTAAGCTGATAAGGTTAGCAGTCGTTTTTCCATATTCTTCCGGTTCCTTTTCCTTACTAGTTACCTAAAATGCAATGAATATTTCAGGCTTTTCCATGTATTTAATAACAGAAAGTTAACATGGAGAAATGGAGAGGATGTACTTCTAACATTAAAATCCCTTTCTCACCCCAGACTCTCCAATACGTATTGTGTTTGAATGTTTTTGTAATATTTTGGACTTCCCTGAGGAACAAAATAAGTAAAGATGTTTTTTTTTTTTTAAAAAAAAAAGGTGTAGCCATTATAGCTAGTTTAGCTGCTGAAGTAATTTATTTATCTATTTATTGTTATGACCTGAAATTAAATTTTCAGTTCACACATACAATGAAATAGAGAAGGAAAAAAAGAAAAAGAAAAAGGAAAGAGATCAGGATTGTTTTCCACTGTAACTAATGACTCAGTAAGCATCCTGATACAAATATATTTATTTATTTTTTGTTTAATTAAGCCACCCGTAAAACATCTTATGGACATGTGCTTTGTTTACAGATCCTGTGTCAAAATCCTATCGACGTTCCGAGGAGGAGAAACTCTGAGGTTACTCATTTGTTCTTTGGGTAGTGTGTGTGTGTGTGTACATTTACATATATCGTATTTTAATCCTCTACGTTTTCACCCTTAAATACTTTGTACATCGAGCAAATCAGCTTTAAGACTCGAGGCAAATCTTCAAGGTAGTATTTTGTGCAATTGCGTGGGACGAGATTGCTCTTAATCTTTGCCTAATTTCGTTTTTAATTTTTAATTTGGATATGATTTGGTACTACTCTCCTTCTAATTATAATAATTAAACCTGATTTAAAAATTGAATCTCAGATCATATGAGTTGATTAGGGTCAATTTGAGGAATTAAAAAATAAAAAATCTTTTTATTTAAGGGTAATGTAGTAATTCAACTATTCTATAAAATATGAAAATATAAAAATATTCTTGTACAAAAAAACATTAGATGATTTTATTCGAGGGTTGTCTTGATAAATTTAATATGTATAATAAAATATAATTACCAAAAAAACCTTGTTCATGTCTCAAAAGATAAAAAGATCATCTTATCCTCAAAGCAAAGGCTAAAAATAAAATGATTAAGAGGCAAAATAATAATTATATTATTATAATCAATAATAATATGTATTTTAGAGTACAATAATATCACTGATTGGTTTTTTAAATAATTAGTTCTTCTCACGGACAAAAGGGATAACATCCAATAACAAAGATAATGTCTTTAGTGTCAACAAACATTCAATATGAACATAGAATTTATATAAAAAATAAAAAAACAAGAATGTAGCTTAAAACTTAAAGTTGAACGAGTTTGTTCTCGTTTTAAAAATCAATCATTTTGATTTACTAGAGAGTTCTCCTCCAATCCTCAAGTTTTCATGACACCTGCTTCAATTTCAAAATTTTTTATTGATTTAAAAGTGATTTTTTTTTAAAAATATATTAAATTAATTTTTTTTATTTTTTAAAATTTAATTTTCAAATTAACATATCAAAACAACTTAAAAATAATAATAAAATAATTTAAAAAATATTAAATTTTAATTAAAAAACAAGTTAAAACTCAATATTCCCATAAACGTCTCTTCAACATCGCGTGACTGAGGTGAGTGAAGAATTCAATTCACCACTGGCGTGTTTTTTTTTTTAATTTAAATAAATACACCTGTTTACTCTTCTTTCTTTTAATTTCCTTTTCACTTCAGCAGCCTCGAACCCTTTTATCCGGTGACTTTTAACATTCTTTATTCCATGCATGATTGGTCTATTTATACAAAGTAAATTGAAAATCTCAAATATTTAATTGAAAAAACCAACTCTGTTTTGGTGTAAAGAAAATAGATTTATAATATATTTTTTTCTACAATGCAATGATAATTGATTCATATCCTTCCTTAACCCCACCCTCACCGACCCCCAGCCCCTTTATGATAAAAATTTTATTTTATTTTCCGGATGCGAGTAGAGTTTAATGTTCTGTTTTTTCAAAAGAAAAGCATACCCATTGGATAGACCTGCAAAAATAAAATACTCCCAGGATAAAAGAATTTTTGACACCCCACACAGATTCTGCGGGCTGTGCAATAATCTATTGTGGGATTCTGTGATTTATTGGCATTTATTTAATTGCAGTGGTCATCCTCGTCGATAATGACAGACAATGAATTAAGATGCTGTCACAATACAAGTTAATTTAAAAGTGTTGAGCTTCAGAGGCATGACTGTTGCTTGTCCCAGTTTTAACAATGATCCATGTCCAATTCAAATACTTACGAGTGCTGCAATTTGTCTATCATTTTATACTTAGTAGTGTATTTTTTAAACTGTTTTTCGATTATTTAATGTTTTTCCATTAAAAAAAAAATATCCGACAGCAAAACTCTTTAGAAAGCATCTGCAATTGCATTATGAGTGTTAAACTACCAAAGATGGAGACGGGGAGGTGATACTTGCACCCCCAGCCTTATAATCACACGAACATCAAACAGACAAACAACGAATCATGTTTTGAAAAACAACAGCAAACTTTCAACACGGCGGCTGCAACCTTGTTTTGGTGGGAATTAGTTAGAGATGGATGGGAGAGACAGGGGAGATCCAGGTAAGAAGTTAAAGATATACGTGGAATTTTTTATGTTTTTTCACTTGCTTCGAGAGTCAGTGAGGAGTGAGAAGAGACTTTTCGTGGGTTACCAAGGTTAATGTGAGCAAAGTAAAGCAAAGAGCGAGAATTTTGTTTGAGAAAATGGGGTAGACGGATGCAGAGAGGAAGAAGATATGTTGCTGAGGTGAGGTTTTGATTAATTCCAGTGAAAGTCGTGGAATTTGGCTTGGGAAGTTGGGGCTTGGGTTCAGGAAGAGGAGAAAAGCAGTCAGAGGACCTCGTAAGGGGCATAGTTGTCGATTTATATAAAAAGATAAATCAGCGGGGGTGTGTGGTTATAATTTTGGGGAGTGCGAATATCATTATGCTTTTGGGATAGGGGTAAGGGAGTGGTAAAGAATATATTTTTTTTAGTATTTTTTATTTAGAAATATAATAAAATAATATTTTTAAATTTATTTTTGAGATTGTTATATTAGAATAATTTAAAAATATAAAAAATAATTTAATTTAAAATAAAAAATAAAAATAATAATAGTCGACGCTTCTCATTAAACATCATTTTGACTAGGATAATAATTTAATTGAGCATGATAAATATTGATTTGACATTACCTAAATAAATAAGTATTTTTTGAATAATTATTATAATTAATGGATAATAGATTCAATATAAATATTTTCAAGTTCAACTCAAAAACTACTTGAATTTAACTCAAAATATATATTTATATTTATAAAATATTTAAATTTTTTAATGCAATACATTATATATATAATATTTATAATCTTATCATTTAATATATATATTCTTCAAATACATACATACATACATACATACATATATATATATATATATTAACTATTCTTATTTTTTATTAAAAAATAAATAATAATTAGATAATAAATGCCTGAAATTTAATAAATAATTTTTAATTTTTTTTTACCCTTATCTAATAAATAGAATATAAATATTATAAAATCCGACACTTGTCCCATTGACAACCGACACTTTGGTCAATATTCTCAATACCAGAGGGGATTCTTTTTTTTTCACTGCATAGCCAATTACTTTGCATGACAGTTTTTTTTAACTCCAAGCGTAATAAAATAAAATAAAAAACATGTGCTGATTTCAGATAAAAAAAAGAACATTTGGGAACCTCCAAGAGATGCTCTGATAATTTGGCCAATCTGCGCATTAATTTCTTTGGCTTGCTATTCATATCTCTCAACATCTATACAGAAACAGTGGAGATCGAGGAACCCACGAAAGACACAGCGATGAGCATGGAAGAGAGTTTACTGCTACCGAAAAAGAGATCAGAATTAGAAGGAAGGGAAAGATTACTCCTAACACGGGATGTGTTCACTCAAGAAGCGAAAAAGCTTGCTTATATAGCAGGACCCATGGTGGTTACCATTACTTCCCTCTACTTGTTACTGGTTATATCAAATATGATGGTGGGTCATTTGGGAGAGCTAGCTCTTTCAAGCGCTGCAATATCCATCTCCTTCTGTAATGTAACCGGCATGAGTCTTCTTGTAAGTTGCTTTTGCTGTTTTTACCTTTTCTATACATCTTTTTTCTTTTCCTCTTTCTAAAACTGCCAGTAACATTACAGTGACCAGTTAGAACAGAAAAAACAGGGGATTGAAGAAAATTTTAAAATTTACAATACGCATAATTGGATAGAATTGGAGTAATTAGAATTTGACAGTGACCAATTATGCAATTTTTTAACAGAACGGATTGGCAAGTGCACTGGAAACTTTATGTGGGCAAGCTTATGGAGCTCAACAATATCAAAAAGTGGGACATCAAACTTATGGTGCTATGTTCTCCCTAGTTTTAGTTGCTTCCCTTGTGTCTCTTGTTTGGATCAACGTGGAAAAGGTGCTCATATTAATTGGCCAAGATCCCATAATTGCACATGAAGCTGGAAGATTTACATTATATACTGTTCCTACCCTTTTTGCTTATGCAATATTTCAGCCACTTTCTCGATACCTTCAAATTCAAAGTTTAACCATTCCAATGCTTGCGAGCTCTGTTGTCACTCTTCTTTTACATATACCCCTATGCTGGTTCTTAGTATTCAAGTCTGGACTAGAAAATGTTGGAGGAGCATTAGCTATCAGCATTTCAAATTGGTTAAATGTTATTTTTCTTTTATTGTACATGAAATATTCTTCTGCCTGTGCAAAAACCCGTGTCCCAGTTTCTATGGAGATGTTCCATGGAATTGGAGAATTCTTCCGTTTTGCTATCCCATCTGCCGTAATGATTTGGTAAATTATCCCTGTTCTTTCCTCTTTTCCTTTGATAGCATACAGAGTTTCATAC
Source organism: Populus deltoides (assembly GCA_015852605.2). Classification (NCBI taxonomy): domain Eukaryota; kingdom Viridiplantae; phylum Streptophyta; class Magnoliopsida; order Malpighiales; family Salicaceae; genus Populus; species Populus deltoides. The sequence goes on from CM027579.2 coordinate 13,517,396, forward strand.
ATTCTATCAGAAGGCATGTAACCTTTTATGAGTTTTTACTTGTTGATAATTGTAGCCTGCAATGGTGGGCATATGAGATTGTAGTCTTGCTATCAGGGCTCTTATCAAATCCACAACTCGAGACTTCAGTCCTATCTGTGTGGTATGCTCTCCGACTCTGCTTGTATTTTGGAGATTTCACTTTAATGTCTAAATGGCAATATTACCTGATATAATTCACTGTCCAATGTTGTAAACAGTCTCACTACAACCTCAACACTCTACTCAATACCGTATGGAATAGGTGCTGCAGTAAGGTTTGCTCCAGTATACATGCATAAATTCTATAAATGCAAATGCTTGCTTTTGTCTCTCTGCCTTTTTTGATCTTTTTTGGCGGTTTCAATTGAACTGAACAGAGGGCTAACCCTCCCACCGCTTCAATTCCTTCTTTTCCACATATGGTGCGGGATTTGTTTCCTCTTTTCTTAACACGAAGGCAAAACTTTACCAGCCAAATTGGATGGCACCCATGTGCATACTTTATCTCTGCACAATCAATGATATGATCGATTTTTCTTAGATCTTTTTTTGGATATCTTTTGTAGCACTAGAGTCTCAAATGAATTAGGAGCTGGGCGCCCACAAGCTGCTCGCATAGCCGTCTACACTGTTATGATTCTAGCAATCATTGAAGTAATTATAGTAAGCGGAACCCTCTTCGGCACCCGAGACATTTTTGGTTACAGTTTTAGCAACGAGAAGGAAGTTGTGGACTATGTTTCCAACATGACCCCTCTGGTCTGTTTGTCTGTTATATTAGATGGCTTACAAGTGGTTCTTTCAGGTTAAACTTCATTTTTTTCAATCAACATGCAAATTTTCTCAGGAGATAAATCTTTGAACAATTAGACCTAGTCTTCTTTGTTATGTCATATCAGGTGTTGCAAGGGGATGTGGGTGGCAGCATATAGGGGCTTATGTCAATCTTGCTGCATTTTATCTTTGTGGGGTTCCAGTGGCTGCCATACTGGGCCTTTGGTTGCAGTTGAAAGCAAGGGGCCTTTGGATAGGCATACAAGTTGGTGCCATTTTGCAAACAGTTCTTCTCTCCCTCATAACAAGCTGTACGAATTGGGAAAAACAGGTTTGTTATCCAGACTTAATCCCTTGAAGCTTCATCGATTAGTGTGTGTGTATTAAGTTGATCTTGTTGTGCCTTTTCTATGGAGATGTTTTAATCTGTGGGTTTTCATATTTTTGCAGGCAAGTGACGCAAGGGAAAGAATATTTGAGGAAAGATATTCAGTAGAAAGCGTATTAGAGCACTGAATCGACAGGGGCGACAAACAAGTTAATATGGAAAGTTGCAGTCTTAAGAGGGACGATAATGAGCAATGTTTTGGTGTCATGGTGCTTGAGCTAATGAATCTTGGTGGCGGGAAACAGTTGCATGATCAAAATGTGGAAGACATGGCTAGCATCATGTAGTTAAGGAAGGATGGGGTTTTTATGAATATGTTTCCTTCTTCCCAATATTCTTTAGAATTTTGTTGAGTTTGACAGTGCAAGAGATTATTATAGGCTTGACCTAACATTAGCATCGTCTTTAGTAGATTCCTAGGTTAGGAATTACTGCCGTGACTTGTACTGTTTTGAGAAGGAAACTTTATTTGCCTATTTTGTTTACATCCGACTCCATCCTTCCCCTTTATTGCCACAAGCCTATGAAAGTGTATACATGTATATCAAGGCAGTCTGTGCTTCTAGTCTTGTGGCATACTATCCTCTCTTTTAACTATGATGGAATTTTGACATGGTCTTCGCCTGTAAATAATTACCTAAAGTTATTATTTCCCATGTTCTCTCGATCTAACATCACATTTTATATTTTATAAAAATTATATTTAAGATAAAAGGCAAATCCCTAACAGTTTTGCATCCCTTGTACACTTGCAGCCATGCAATAGTATGGAAAGTTGTGCATCCGAAACTCTTAACAGGAAAAGAGTTCGTTTCTCCCAAACCAGAAATATAGTAGCACTCTCAATTGTTATGAATACTCCTTCTGCCCTCAAAATCGCCTCTATCAAATCTCAAAATCATTAAAAAAATTGCAGCAGCACCTGCATGCCTGAATCAAACTGCAGATAAGATATACTTGTCCGCCTCTACGGTAGCAGCAATGTTAGCGGTCTAAACAACTCGTGTCCCAATACATCGATCCTATGAAATACATGAAACTATTTCATTTTTCATGGATCCAATGCAGAAGCTTTCCGAACAGCCTAATTTACTTGAATTTCGTTAAAAATAAGATTGTAGATGATATGTGGATTACTGTAACAAAATTCAACATGAGTCTGGTAAGCAATTACTCGCACTGTTCGATGTTTTCTTTCAAAGGGTTAAAAAACAAAACAGCAACAATTCGAGAGCACAAATAATACTGTATCTTGCATGTATTGATGATTGCATGTGTGTGTCTATATATACATAAGCAACAAATATAGAAAATATTCAGAGGACTTGATATGCTGACTAACATGTGACATACTCTTAAAGCGATAGTTTACATGTTGATTCCTTTAGGATTTCTTTATTAAAAAAATAGATTGATGTGTAAATCCAACTATTAATTGGTTTGGATTTTTTTTAATTGATTAATAATTCTTTTGCTCGAGGAGGTGAAAATTGGCTGTTTCGAGAGAATGCAGCTGCTAAGGTGTCTGGCTGTAAGCTGTTTTGAATTAATTATATTCATTTGACAAGTTCGATTTTTGGTCTATATTTGGATGTTGTGGTTGGGTTCGAGTGCTTCTGCCATCTTATTGTTGTTTTGACAACATTATATTGTTTGGTTGTTATTCATATTTGTTCATTAAGGCTGTTTTCTTATTGATGTTTTAAACTCTAGATGAGAAAGATGGCTATACAAAACTGTCCTCATAGTAAGCAGTGGAACTAGAATTTAAGAAAGATGAAAAGTATATATTTTTATGGGGGTGAAAAATATGTATTTTATACAAACTAAGTCTCAAATTAAAGGATACAATTAAAAAGTTTCAAAATACTAAGAATAAATTGTGAACTTCCTAAAAAACTGGGGGTGCCATGGAACCCTCATTGATATACGGAGTTCCGCCCCCAGCTCATATTTGTGATTTGTCACCCGTCCCGTGTCTCTTGAAAGGAAATTTTGGACCTGTTTCCCACTTCGGGAGAGCTAGCTGTGGTTCTCTTTTTCATATGTGGCATTGTGGGTCAGATTTGGGTATGCAATGGTGTTTCTATTATGGTGCAGCTGGAATGCTCTGGACTGGGAAAACACCAGAAGCTAAAGCCGTTGAGGAAAACATGGCAACCTACTTCAATACGCTCCAGGGTTTGCTTCTGCTTTCTCATGGAAGTATGGTAGGTGCAGGACCTCCTCTTGCATCTGCTATCCATTCATCCATTAAGCAAGTTGTTGAATGCAGTTTTAAGTTGATGATGGAAACTGTCTCCTCATCTGGTAACACCTCTTTCTCTCTCTCACAAACAAATGCACACAAAAATGCATCCACTAAACAAACACATCATGCAAAGGAGTGCATGTGTAATCCAATTAGCGGTGTTCTTTTCTAGAGATGAGTGCATCTCTTTTATCTCATCATTATCCCTGCAACATACAACTTGCTAAATTCATCGAGGCCCAAGGTTTCTATTGTAGTTTAAGTTGGGGAAACCACAGTGTTGATTGTACACTATTAAAACGAGTGTAGACATATATTGTGATTAAGGAATAGCCAATTGTTTGAGAAAAAAATCCTCTTGTGGCCCAAATTTTCACTATGCAGCAGAACAACTATCTATGGCCATTTAGGACCCAAAATTTTTCTATAATACTGGAATTGAAGAAGCAAGTAAAACAGAAACAAAAACAGGATTTTGAGAGGGCAATTGCATAATTGTTCTAGAAGCATTTTTGAATCTGGAGTTAGCTTTTGATATGTTTAATCTTTTCTAGTGAGATAGTTGGTTAACAGGTGTCTCGTATGGTCTCGGGAAGTAAACTTGACAATGAAATATGCAAGTTCCCTCCATGAATGCTTGTTTCCAGGTGTAGACTAGTTTTACAAGGTTATTCAGGTCATCTTATGCATCGACATGATTGTGTGGTGATTCATCATGCCTTTTAAACAGATGGATTTTGATGCTCCTTATTTCTTCTTTCCCTATGATATACTCACTAGCAGGGTCTCGAAATAAAGACCTCAAACCTTTAGTCCCACAATTAGCTGGTGCAGTATGGGAAGCATGCACTGCTCTTAAGAAGACTCCTGCTTCAGATATCACAGCGATTGGGCGAGCAATGACACAGGTTGCAGTTTCAGTGAAGGATGTTCTTCGAGAGATGGAGGAGCTCAAGCCAGTATCCTCCAATCAGACAGAAGAAGCTTCCGATGATGATGCTTCTCATGCAGAAACTAGACTCGGTGACAATGATAGTCTGAGTGATGACCTAGGCAATGACCTGTCACCTGAAGAGATGAAAGTTGCTCAATCAGCAACTGGGGTTGTGTCTGAGACAGTTGTAGTCATAAAAGAACTTATCCGCACCATCACTGGTTTGCTTAAGCAAGAAAAGCCTGAAGACAGCGGCAATTTTGTGGACACTCTGGATAAGTTATTGAAGCTGTGCCAAGAGATTGGAGTGCAGATTGATGAGCTCGGGGCCTGTCTTTATCCCCCGCAAGAATTTCCAGCTATGAAGGCAGCTTTGGGGAAAATTTCTAGTGCTATTGACAAAGTGCAGACAGAGATAGAAAGTTTGACAAGCTCTTCAGAAGCTGTTTTCCAGGCATGCAATGATTTGAAAAGGTCATTGAAACAAATGGAAGCTACACTGGGTTGCTGTAGTACTAGTGATATAGAATTCATAATGCAGAATGTCGCTCTAAGCTGTTAAGAGGGATGGGGGAACTCGCTCAGAGTTTGTTTCTGAACTAGTCCAACACGATGTTTGTAATATGCAAATCGAACATTATAAATTATCTTAATGGACAACAAAGGCATTGAAAACCGCAGTTGTTACTAACTTTACTTTTGTTGCTCAAGCAATCGCGTACATGCATCCCAAGATGATAAAACTTGATAATTTATATTTATTTTATCTTTTTATATTAGACTATATAGGCAATTCTTTTCTTTATTATGTTGATATCGAATTGTTGTGTTGCTGTGTTGATGCATGTGATTGCAAGAATCGTGATTTAAGTTGAAAACGGATATATATATAGCTTGGTTTATGGCTATCTGGCACTGGCAGCTGAAAATATAAGGTCTGTCAGATAGACAATGTTGTCATGGGTCCTGAAAACCACCTCAGGATCCTCTCTTCTCACATGCAATAACAGCGTGATTTCATGGTTCTGTTTTTGGTTACTGAAAATCCGTTCGGCGTTACCTTGCATTTTACTGTTCTTTATCATTGACGAAAACCCTCTAAATCTGGTTGATTGCTAATACCTATGATCAATCTACAATCATGTTTAATGAAATTCAGATAAATGAGGCTGATCAGAAAGTGTCTGAATTGACTGCTGAATAAAGGTCTTTCCTCCTAGTTAATGCCAGAAAGTTGAAATATTTCCATGTATTTGAGAGGTCCAATCCAAGTAAATATAAGATAATAAAACTTCAAAGAGATGTAATATTTATGCATGTTTTCATAGATGCAGAAGCTTCTGCCAGGGAATGATCTCTGTTCATGGTATACCTAGGGGATGATCGGGGGAGCATTACTTGATCAACAAAAACCTTTTTCTTCATGCCATCGACAATTTGGTCATGACGCAGATTTAAGATAAAAGTGGCATATTTGACAATTATCATTGGGCTACTCAATATAGCGTGTTTCATACAACATTACCATCAGTATATATAAGACAAAGCTCTTCTTCTTTGATAGTACAAGTCAAACCAGCGATGTCAAAGATGCTCACTCTCCTTCCCCATCCCTTTGACATTCATCATCCTTCGGTAATTAAACAGAAACCTGTCATACTCCTGATGCACAGGCTACTAGCAACAAACCCCATATGCTGAATGGCGTGGACAATCAAACAATCAATCATCGGCCTGTAAGCTTGACAACCCATGCACCACCCAAGTAAAGACCTAGAAGCGGTCCTGCTAGAAGCAACTGAGTAAGAGGATCTGTTGATGGTGTAAGTACAGCTGCTGCAACAACTGCACCAACTACAACATATCTCCAAATCGAAAGCATTTGGTCGCCTGAAACTAGGCCAACTTGTCCAAGAAGAATTTGTATCACAGGAACCTGTTGAATAAGAAGGTTAGCTTGATCTATCACACCCTGGGTTTCCTGTGATGTTTTGGCATTTCATCCCCAAATACATATATATATATATATATTAAAAAAAAAATACCCACTGACACCCACACATACAAAACGAGAGAGTAAAGTGAAATAAATAAATTAAAACACAAAATTAAAATGGTAACAGAATCATCTTAGCCTGTTTTATAGAACAGGAGAACGACAAGAATGATATCTTTTGCACAGAAGAAAGACAATGAAGCTAGTTAAAAACTTTGAGGATACAATGGTTGCATATAGCACTCCCAATTAGTGGAAGCTAAAAACAATCCTTCGTGGCATGATAAATAAAAGCCATGCCACATCCAAACAGAAAATGGGGAGGCAAGGAGACAGCTATCAAAAATATTTACCTGGAATGACAAGCCTGTGCTGAACATAAGCACAAGCACAAACTCGAAGTATTGATCAATAGACCACAAAGATTCCACAGCCCCTTCAGCATAACTAACGAAGAAATTCAAAGCTGCTGGAGTTAAAATCAAATAGGAGAAAATAATTCCAGCATAGAAAAGTACCGAGGAGCCTAAAACAATCGGTCCCAGGAACCTTCTCTCTGATTTTGTTAAACCTGGAAGAACAAAGGCTATGATCTCATAGAGAATAATCGGGCTTCCCAAAAGAAGGCCACAATATCCTGAAACCTGCAGCACAACAAACATTTAACGTTATTAAGGGAATGAGGATGCTGAGGTTGAATTTTAACAAGGTAAGATGACATTCAGAAAATCTACACGCATAAATATCTTATTCCCTAGGGATCCCATAATTTCTGCTATACATATGATAATGGGTCAGGAAAGAAGAAAGGCTTATGCTGGGGATTAGGCCAAATACAAGGTATGTAAGTAGAAAGAAACAATGACAGTGAGTGGTATTTGATTAAATGAGCAGGATGCAACATTCAAGATAAAAATCCCCTTGAGCGTGGTCTTTAAATTGCCAACAGACCACATTAGACAGTGAGCCAAAGATTTACATTTGTGGCATGAATCTTACAATCATCGAATCACCATTCAAAGTGAATAGGGGAGGCACATGCTCTCTCTGTGTTCTGTTTAAGCATTCTTCTGAGTTGCAGAGGTGCTACTAGTGGTGGTTAGGGAAACGGAGCAAATGCACGTGGTACAGACTTCAAATGTATGTGTCATGGTAAAGACTTCAAATGCACGTGGTACAGACTTCAAGAGTATATCAAAGTGATCAGAGATGAGCAAGTTTCATCTTTTTAGCTTTCGAGCTATTAACATTTTCATCTCTCCAAAATAGGTGTCCATGCTTTCCTTTCATTCTTTTTCTCTACTCTTGCTATTCTTCATCTTTTGTTCATTTCTCTATAAAATTTAAAATTAAATTAATGTTTATCACGTACACTTCATGTTCTCCCCCTATCACTTTACAAATTTTATCATTTAAAGAGGGGGGGTTGAAAGCCTTGTCTGCCACTTGAAAAACATGAATCGTCATAAAATTAAATTGCTGTTGATGTAACTGTGTTTCCTCAAGCAAGTTCAGCTTTCTTGATCTGTTAATAAACAAAACTCACAGTGTAGCCGCTTTTAAGGGTTTGGATTTGCACTAGGTTGAAGATGAACATAAAACTAGTTACATCTTATGGAAGAACACCATGAAGACCACCATTATTTAGTTTCAGGTTGAGGATTACCTGGGTAATACAGTTACTTTGTCAATGGGCCAGACCACTTGACAGTGATTTAGGACCCACCAAAAAACTTTAGCTGCTTTTGTTTTAGAAAGAAAATCTTGAAATAATTAATTATTTCCTTTTAGTTATTTGAGACTCCAGGGGTCTTTTGCTTCCCAATCTCTTCTCTTGTTCTACATCATAAAAAGACAACATACAAGTGTGACATAAAGCACGGTTTCAATTTCCATAGATTTAATGAGTCAGCACCGTGTGGAAATTAACAGGCAACTCAAAGTTTCAAGACTTTTATTTTATGCAATAAGCTGGTGGGGCTATCATAAGATGTACAGATACTCTTTCAGTGAATCACTGATCCTGAAAATTGCAGAACAAGTTTAAAGGCAGAGCTAGAATATGGACAGTGAGAGATCATTATTATAGGGGGTTCATTAAGGTCATGATTCATCACATCAACTTCATAACTAAATAGCTAGAATAATATGCAACCAAAAAACACGTCTTTGGATGCAGGGTGAATACAACATGAGGAGCGAAATGAGAAGCATAAGTTCATTATGTGTATCTAATTCGACATAAAAAAATTCTTATTTTTCCTTTCGTTTGGACTGGTAATATCATGTAACTGCAACTAACAAAGTGGCATGCATTAAGAAGGCAAAGGATATTCATTCGGTCTAACCTTTAAAGTTGTGAAGAAAAATTCACCAGGACCTAGTTGCAGAAATCGTACACCTTGCGATTTAACAGGAGCTTCAAGAACTATAACGAGTTCTTTTGAAAATGCAAAGCATCCCACGATAGCAGCTCCAACCGCGAAAACTGAAACAAATATTCTCTCTCGCAACTCTTCAAGGTGATCAAATAAGCTCATTTCTTTATCATCGGGAAGTAGTTCTTTTTGGGGATAAAGAAAATTGTAAATCGGACTTCCTTCACTATCTTGCCCAAAGTTTTGTGGCAAACTATCGACCACATCTGTATCTGTATTGTTCAATACAAGATTGATATTAAACATCTTATATACAGTCAAGCAAGCATGATTACTACAAAGACCTGGATAAGATAAACTAACAAAGAATCATTAAGAACCCATGAATCCAGAAGAAGCTTCCATCAAAATATCCGGAATCTCGAAATTACAAACTAGTTTGCAAAACTACAATCAAAAATACATTTTCTACGCTATTATTATAAGCAAGTGACGGCGGAGAGTAAAACTACTTCGCAGAAAATAGCCTTCTTGCATAGCATAGGAGCATGAACATAAATAAACCACAAGAAAATCCGATTTTCCTCAATTCCGATAGTTAAGGACAAGGTAATTCCGATAATTAAGAAAGAGAAAAAGGAAATTTGCGAAATTGGGTTATTATGAATGATCTTACCAGGCCTATCCTCGAGAAGTGAGCTAGTACTGGTTGAATCTTGCTGCTGCTTCTCGGAGACGTCATCGTCAACAGCAGCGAAACAAACGACTCTTCTGAAACTTGTCGACCTGGTATGCGGAGCATCGAATCTCAATCTCCCTCTCCTCTTGGAATTAATGTTGAGCTGTAGTGAAGGAAATTGTTGGTGTTCGTTTCTGACGGAGTCCAAGCGTTTGTAGAAGCAACCGTGGAGTTGCAGATGGGGGATGAGACCCGCGCTCCCCATAATTTCTATGGAGTATTCCTATTTTTTTCCCCTCACGGTGTTGCAATTAGCTATACACACAAGGCAAATAAATCTGAAACGTTTAAAGATTGGTTGGCTCTCGTTATCGTCCAAATTTCGGGCTGCCGCGGATATTTTTCTCATTCCATTCCTTCTTGCCAGATCTTGAAAGAAGCCTCCTTTGTTGACTGGCCAAGCCCATTGGACTTACAATTGGAGCCCATGAAAATGGCTTCGTAATTCTCTCTCTTTTCCTTCTTATTTTTTTAGGGAAAAACATAATCGATTATTATTTCTTTGTTCTTGTGATAAAATAACTACAATTTTTTTTTTTGGATTTCATTGTGCATGTTTTGGATAAATTTAGGAAAACATTTAGTACAAATAATTATGTTTAATTGTATGGTGGAACACAGTTAAAATGACTTCAAAAACTTCACCATTTAACATACTTAAGTTGATATACTTATACTTACACAGGATAATAAATAGGTCAAAATTATTTTTTATTTAATAATTTTCAGTTCGTGTTATAATTATTTGATTGATAACTAGAAAAAACTGTAGTGCTGCTCATCACGCCGCGAATTATGTCAAGGAAAGATGATGAGATTGCTCTTTAAACAGCTTGTTCAACAAAGGTTATGTAGATTTGAACTGTGATTCTTATCCTAATGGGTTGTTGATGTAAAATACATTGATTGGAAATTGTTGTAATTTTGCAAGCAGATCAGTGAAAATATGTAAAATATAGTATTAAGATGTTTGTAATGGCTATTGATCATTCAGGAAACCGCCATGGAACACCATTTGTTATTCTAAAAATGCTAACATTTTTTTGTCAAGAATATTGACTTATGATGAAAGGATTCGGGTATCCTGATCTTGAGATATTCTTGTAGGCATCGTATGATGATAAAAACCAGTGCATGATAGCCATGTTGCGGTGATCAGTTCTAATCCTTTGTTTTCACACAGGCCATATGTTGTCACTTGCTGTCAGGGAGTGTGGATTAGCACATATAACAAATATTTTTGCACTTGGCGAGTTCGATTGTTCTTTTAAGGAAACTTTTACTAGAGATCGTACGTATACGGTAAGGATTTCTTTTTTATATAAAAGATAGCAAGTTTTCTTCAGTTTGAAATCTCGGATTGATATATTTACAGTTCCCTTGTTATTATATTTACAGTTCCCTTGTTATTCTTTTTTTCGATTTTCCACTTTTCAGGGAAAACAACGGTTACTTTATAGCTTGTTGGATGCAGTGCAACCAGTAACATCGATCACAGGCTGTTCTTGTTGGTGTTAGTTGCCGATTGGTATGTTCAAATGTTATTCCTTGCATTGTTTTCTTGCCTCCTTCTTCTTTGCCAGTATATATCATTTCCAGAGAGACGCTTATCGTAATTTATTTCCGGATCTTGTCCATGCGAAATAGTAAATCCGTAGGAGAAGTAGAAGCTCTTCTCCCCGTAGTTATCTTTAAACATGGCACTTAAACCAATTGGCAGTAAAATAAGCAGAAAAGCGTGTGGAAAGCTAGTGTACATTCCATTCGTAGTGCATCAACTACACATGATTGTGGTAGTTTTTACTTGTTAAGATGACGTAAAAATCAAGACGTGTCTACAGGATGCTGATCAGCTTCTGTAAAAAAGAGTAAGATCTCGAATTTCTCATAGAAAGGTAACTGTTTCTTCCTCCATCTAAGGAAGATGTACGGAGGTAATTTCCCATCGCCTGAGTTAGAAGAGCCATGGTGAATTAGCAGTTTTCTTACATTCTGGTTATGCAGATTGTTGGAGCACGTCCTATCTTTGCCAATGAACTCAAGTCTTGCCAGTGACTATGCTGCTGAATTCAATGAAAAGCTTCAAGTATACGTATCTAACCCATCCTTTTACTGGATAATAATATCATGGTCATCTCAAATATGCATATTCATATTCAATCATTTATCTTCTGGATAATTTAACAGAGTATTTTAGCAGACGAGAGATTCAAAGAAACCATAGGCGCTTATTTAAATTCCAATTCTACCATAAATCATTTATTGAGATTTCTGCAAGTCCAGTTTCTTGCATCTGTAAACATCAAATGTTGTGAATTAATAGTTATTTATGTTATAATACTTACCCTCTCCTAAAATTACCATTTGATGCTAGATTTGTTGCCATCTCGCGTATGGAGTTGAAATCAGGGTTCTTGTCACTTGAGAATTTCAAAGCTGCGCTTTCGAGAATCCAAAGGCAGCCAAAGCAGGAATGCATAAAAGGTCTGCCAATTTGTTCTTTGGCATTTATTTCCTGCTTGGATGTACCTTGTCAGCTGGATATTTGCATAAACACTAGATGTTCTTGTAACTCATCTGTTGTCTCCTATGTCGTCCCTCGGTTGCTAGATTTATTCCTGCATCTTAAGTGATTGGCATCAATTCCTTCTACGAGAAACTGATCCATTCTTTGGAATTTATTCAGGTTTTCTTAGGTGTATTTGTTACGCCATAAAAAAATTGAAGAGAACTATTAAAAAGTATAATACTGCCGAATGAGTTTTTGAAAATATATATTTCCTTGAAAGCATAGGAAATAACCATGTCTTGTTGATGCTAGCGCTTATACTATCTTCTTTTTTTCTTCGTATGGGGAGCTTTATACCGTTAAACTTTTTGGCAGATTGCTCCATTTTAGAACTCTCCATCCTTGAATGTATGAAGAGGTTGGAAGTTAAAGAGCAAAATTCTTACAACTTTAGTTCAGTAATGAAAGGTCACCTTTCACATCTTGTACTTTTATTACACCTTATCATCATGTTTTTCATATTTGGCAGAGTACAAAAGCATGCATGAATCGTTCCCGACATCCGATTATTACGCACAAAATGTTTGCTTATGGGTCTGTATAAATATCGATGAAACCTCTGTTATGAGTGTTCAACCCAGTTCACTTCCATCATATTTTGACTCTATTTCACCCTAACTTCGTAGGCATTTCAACACCACCTTCAAAGTGAAATAATTTGTTCCACAAACAACAGAGGTCATAGTCAATCAATTGAGTTTCGTCAAGTAAGGCTTTTAATTTCATATGCTGAACTACAACAGGGGCTGAAATCATATCATTCGTGTCCCCGAAGTTACTGCCAGAATAGTATCTGTTTCTGACAACTGCGTTTGTTATATCGTAATTTTGCATGCGGTTGAGGTAAAGCAGGTTTTTTGTTTGCAAAAGAACCAGTCAACCATGTTATTGATTTGTGAAATCATTTCGAGCTTGCCGGGATGTCCTCGTATAAAATTTTATTCTTGCCGTTAAATCATTGATTTCTATTACTTCCCCGCCTCTTGCTATCTGTTGAAATCTGCAATAACAGACGAGGTCATTATTTTGATTCTGCTGGCAGGACATTCTTCTGAAACTAATGGATCGCTGAAGTCAGAGCATCTGTACAGAAACAATGTTGATGGCTAGTTAGCTTCTTTATGTGTTTGACCAGAGAACTATGGAATTCACATCTGATGAATTCTTTCAAGGCAATTGCACTAGCTTTGCCGGATATAAGAGATTCATTGCTGGTTCTGCCGCTGATAATGTTAGCTTAGATATTTGTTATTTATCTTTGATACTTTGCTCATTGTATTTATTCCTAATTGCCACGCAGCTTTTTCTTGAAGATCAAGTTTTTTTTTTTTGGGATTTTTAATATATCAAGCTCCGAATTTCTTTCCCAAGCTGTATCTGTTTGATTACAAGATAATCACTGCTGCTAGAAATCTCGGCGGAAAAGAATGAATCGTAAATTGTTAATCTAGCGCTACGTGACAGTACGACTATGATGCAAAGCTTAAATGGGAATGATATTGATGCTGGTACATAATGCTGCAAATATACATGCGTCCAGAGATCCAAGAGTGGTATGATCTTATTGCTCAAGATTTTTTTTTTTTCCTTTTTCATACCAAAATCAGGCATGTGATTTTGTTTTGTTTAACTATTCAATCCTTTTACCTTTCGACGTGATCATTCTAGGGTAAGATGTACTAGGAGAATTTGTATCTCTTTTTTTCCCTCCCTATTCTTATCCTTCTACTTTGATCTCGCAGCTGATGCAAACAAAGCAAGAAGAATCTGGAGAGAATTGGTAAATGAATTTTGCTATTGTTCTCCTCCTTCTATTCGTCTCATATCTGATGGAAACGAAGAAAAAAACTCTCTCTCTGGGTGCGTGTAGGAAATGTTATCGCAGACCTATGCAGTTGCGGAACGATGCGTTTGCTTATTCTAGTATTCAATCTGTTCTCAAGCATTTTGAAAAGGAGGAAAGAGTACCATTGCAGGTAGCACCTTCCCTTGATCATATCATCAAGAAAATTCAGGGACATTTTTTACCAAAATTAGATTATAGTATCCATGCTATGCTACAGTGGAAAGCGAGAATGATAGACGAGTAGTGGAGAATGATTTGCTTGCCCAAGTATTCTTCTTCCCTCTTGCATCTGTTTTCTACCACAGCACGTTACTTTTTCCAACTTAATTATTATTTTTCCTAGATCAATTTGATGTCTGAACACTTCAGAAAACTCAAAACCACCTGAAATTTCCAAGCGATACTAACGTTTTCTTCTGTGGTAGTGTGAACCGTTGGACAAGGAAAGACATCCAGAATTTCCAAATAAATTGTGTAAACCAAGGAAACTGATGGTAATAGTGATAACAACGTATAGAGAGGTAGGTGCAAGAATCCAATATCTCACCATCAAGCACAATGCCGTATTTTAGCTGCACCCACAAGGCTTAAACCTAATTAACTTCGAACTCTTAATAATTGAGTTGACAACGGTGTCTTTCTCTCACAAAAACCTAATACTCGAAAGCACAGTGTCTGTCTTGCTATACATGCCTCCCGAATGAACCTTTCACAGATCTTGATTTTGCACGCACACAGACACATATGTCCTCTTTGTCTGACGCCGTATCCTTCTTGTTCAAGTTACTAAAAAAACTGTCAACTTCGAAAACCCATATTGATACAAAATATCCTTGTTCAGAAAATAAAAATCACCCGCACAGGCCACCGCTTTGGACTGACTGGTAGAGATTTACAGATTATGCTACTGAAGGTTGAAAAGAAACCCAACTAGAAAACCAACTTTAGTTTCCTTGGTTTGTCCACTTCCTGAAACTTCAAGACAATGTAGACATTTCTGTGATGAGTTGCCTCTGTGCACAAATTTATAGGAAATTAATTCCAAAAATTTACTCCCCGGCCTCTGCCAGAAGATAAAGTTGTCTCTGCAACTGCTAAAAATTAAAGTAATATATTTTGGCAACAAGCTTAATTTCTAGCTATCCAAGATGGAATAAAAATGACCTCCGTTGAGTTATCTCATTAGACGGTGAAAGAAGGGGTTTGGTTTTTTGTGTTTATTTATCGCACAAGAAAACGATGTCGTTTGCTCCACTCGGACAGTTCCTAGAGATGTTGGGGAAACCTCAAATTTGCCCCAAACGAATGACTTCATTATTGATTTTAGCACCAAATCTTTTGATTGCATCAATTTTACCCCAAATGTATTCAATGCTAAACAAAATTACTCCAACAAAGATCATACAACATGTACAATATTGTTAATTAAACCAAGTTTTTGGTTCTAATTTCCTATATAACTCAGTATATTATACTTCCCATCACAACAAGACTTCTAATTTATAACGATTTTGTAGCGGACGAAGAAATATTGCTCTATCCTTTTGTCTTTTATATATAAAAAAAAAAACACAACTTCGAACATTACTTTATTTTTGTCATGTGAAAGTTTTTCAGGGAAGAGAAAATATAAAAAATCAGAAATTCCTCCAGCACCTCCTGCTGCTCAGCCAGTGTCCAATGATGCAGCTGAGGAGATTCATTATCATAGCCATAGAGGCACTGTTCAAGAAAATGCTGGAGCATGGAAACGGATCCATCGTGCTTTTAAAAATATGCGACAAAAGATCTGTTTAGAAAAGAAATAAAACCCAGTTTTTTTAAAAAATATTTTAGCTATGATTATAATTACTAATTTGCTCATGCAATTATGTGTGTGAATCCAAGATAATTAAACCTGTTGTTACTTTTTTTTTTTTTAGAATATTAGGCCGTGGAAATCTCTTTTTTACGATGTTGATATATTGATTTGATTGCGAGATTCATGATTGAAGTTGAAGATGAAAGATTAACGGAACAATTGTGTATTTGTTTTATTTAGTTAATTAATTGAATAATAAGTATTTTGACTGTATTAATAATTTATTTATTGGTTTTAATTGACTATAAAATAATTTTTAGAGTCGATGTAAATGTTTGAATTCATCACGCAAAGAAAAAACAGCACTGTCGTGGATCCTGAAAAACCAACCCAGCATCCTCTCTCGAGGGCGATTTCATGATTATATTCTTTGCCACTTATAATCGATTCAGGGTTTCCTTTCAATTTTAGAATCTTTCCAGTATTCGTGCTCTCGAATAATTTCTGTTTATTTTTCCCGTTGATTTCTTTGCTTTAGTCTTGATAACTTGCAGCCTCCTTGTCAGAGAAGAGACATGGCTATCGATTAGCTTTTTATACCCAAGAATGTTAAGTAACAAAAACATTCCGAAAGATACAATCTTTGCAGTGCAATGAAACCCAGTATGCTGCAAAAACTTGGCTGCTCAACAAGGGAACAGATCGAGTTTCAATAAATATCAAATCAAACCCCCCAATCTCACCTCATAATTATTCTCACGAGGCAAAAAAATGGTTTGGTTTCCTGAATAAAGTTGGTAAATGATGTTTGCCACACTTCTTTCACCAAACAAGGAAAAAAGACTAGATAGAGAATATCCTTTGATTTCTAATTCCCTCCAAACCCGAGGTTGAATGCTAATACTTCTACTTGCTAGCTTGCAGGCTCATGGAATACAAAGCGAGTGATAATTGTTGAGATAAAGAATCTTTGGTAACGAGAAATTCTGAGCAGAAAAGGAGACTTCTCTTCTACATCACAGTCAAAGGTTCTAATCAGTTGTTTTCTATATATTCAGAGACAAAGAGAAGAATTTGTATGTCCATTCCTACCAAATCCTTTGTCCTGCTCGAAAGTTAACAAGCCATGAGGCTCAATTTCTAGGGACAGTATAACTCCCAAACGTTAAAGAAATTAACTCATTAGTGTTTTATTGCTCAGGCATGATAATATAATAATAGCCAACGCCAAATTAGCCTTTTGGTCTGCTTCACAGATCGATCACTACTAAAAATACCCCAGCTAAAAATTTCTTTCAGCAGAGACAATGCCCTCTTTGATATGTTCACTATTGCTATAACAAGGCTGCGTAACTCATCCTAATAAGTTCAAGAATTTCCCTTGACAACTCCGCTACATTGATTCTATAAATGCATTTCACTACCCATTTCGTTCCAAAATTTCAACATTTACATAAGAGCAAAAACAAATGGCTACATTCTCGTATACGATCCCCTTGCCCATCAGATGCTCTACCACCGGTAACAAACAAGATCCTAAAAAGCAAAACCTTAACAAAATCAAAATTACTGGGACTCCTACCAGGTCCGTTAAGGTTGATACACTTAGCCAAACTGCCGGGGTGGCAAAAACCTCGGCTGCTTCAGTCGAAAATGGCCATATCTCCAAAGAGCAGATACGTCAAAACATACCAACAAAGAAGCAGTTTGTTGATTATCATCGCCAAGGCCTCATCGTCGAAGGTGGTGTTGGGTACAGACAGACTGTTGTTATTAGGTCCTATGAAGTTGGTGCTGATAAAACTGCTACGCTCGAGAGCATCCTTAATCTTCTTCAGGTAATTAAAAGCTCAACTCTTCACACATTTATCCATCCCATGCATAAAATGAGCGATGCCTTTGAGTCACGCTGATGGGAATTCTTCTGTAGTGTCAACTGTATTCTTAGTATTATTCCCAACTATGTAGGAAACAGCATTGAATCATGTATGGATGTCGGGACTTCTCAGCAATGGATTTGGTGCCACACATGGAATGATGAAGAACAATCTCATATGGGTTGTCTCAAGAATGCAAGTCCTGGTGGATCAATACCCAATCTGGTAGGTCCTCTCATCATTAACCACACAATGAACATTAGGAATACTTGTTTTGAGAAGCTTAATAGATTAGCAGTAAATGAAAAGTCTCTGTAAGCTAAATATCCCCAATGGTTAACCACTGTTTTCATGGTTTTGTGATCATCAAATCAGCAGTTTGTATAAAAAGACTCAGGCCTATAAGGGTATACACATAAAAATAGAAAAGATGTAGATATGATTTCTCTCATAATCAATGGCATTTATCCTGTACCATTGAAAAGTGACATTGCTGTGCCTTTTTTCTTTTCCCTTATTAAAAGCGCTCATTCCCCTGAATCGCATATAGTCTGGAAACAGGTCTAGACACATATTTTTAGCTACTCCCACGATTTAGGTTTAGAATTTACAGAGTGGGAGTTATAAATTTTTAAATCCCACATATGACAAAGGTAAAATCAAACAAGTTACCATGGATGAAAAAACTTCGTGTTGCCATTTCTGTTCCTTTTTGAAGTAAGCTACAGGTTTTTGCACCACTTAAACAGCCTTAATTTTTCACTATTTGGGATATTTACAATGGATCTCTATCTAACTGAGAAATTACCATCATGTAGCAAAGCAACTAGTCCTGATTAATGAATAGATGAACGTGTCTTGCAGGGGAGAGATAGTGGAAATCGAAACGTGGGTTGGAGCATCAGGGAAGAATGGAATGCGGCGAGACTGGCTCATACGAAGCCAAGCAACAGGCCATGTCTTTGCACGTGCAACAAGGTTGATTTCATAACTCAATATTAATTTCTCTATATCATCCTCTAACTTGATCGTACCGTACTGACAACTTCAATTTCGAACAGCACTTGGGTGATGATGAACGAAAAGACAAGGCGCCTCTCAAAGATGCCAGAGGAGGTCAGGGCTGAAATTTCACCTTGGTTTATAGAGAAACAAGCTATCCAGGAAGATGTCCCAGAGAAAATCTCGAAGTTGGACAGCAACGCAAAATATGTGAACTCAAACTTGAAGGTGAACTTCACAACCAAACTACAAAAACAAATGCTACAACTTAAAGCACCATAGACATATACTAACAACTATCCTGGTTTCTATTTTTTAGCCCAAGAGGAGTGATTTGGATATGAACCAACATGTCAACAATGTGAAGTACGTTAGATGGATGTTGGAGGTAAAACATTAACCACCACCATCTCTCTGATAGCTCATACAGAAAACCTTATTGACATGTTTGTTCTTTCTTAACTCATTTTTCTACAGACCATTCCTGACCAGTTTTTGGAGTCTCATCAACTTTCCGGCATCATCTTAGAGTACAGAAGGGAGTGTGGGAGTTCAAATATAGTTCAATCACTCTGCGAACCCGACGAGGATGGAATCCTTAATAGTGGTTTGAAACAAAACAACGACATGAGCCCGCTCAATAGGTTTTCTTTGGCCTCAGAAATCATGGAAGGCAATGGACTACTAGGATCCTTGGATAAGGTCCCTCTAAGATACACACATCTCCTTCAAACCCAAGGAGATACTCAAAACGAAGAGATCGTAAGAGGAAAGACCACATGGAAGAAAAGGCAATCTAATATTGAGCTGTCTAATATGCCATTTTCCATTTAACAAGAAGCATTTACTGAGGGATCTTGCAAGCTGATCGTTGTTGAACGTCACTTGTAAGAGAGACATCCTTGATACAACAAGGCATGCTCTAAGAATGATCAAGTGAAATGCATACGTGCATTTAAAAAAAAAAAAACAGAGAGCTCCCATATCTCCAATCTTTCTACATTCTGGTCCTGTTTTTAAAGAGGACATGAATGGAGACCCGAATAAAGGTGCCCTTGGTATGAAACGAGTTCCTGGGAAGGTGGCAAGAAGACAACAAAAACCAAGGATTGTTTCGATTGGAATAACCATGTACATGGCGGAAAGTTCCAGGAAAAAAAAAACAAAAAAAAAACCTCTAGGCTGTCGGTAAGACTAATTAAAGATCCCTTCTCTGCCTGTATAAAGCAAGAGAAATTATTATCATAAGTAAAATGAGTGATGTAATTATTATCATTACAGATTTAATAACACCCAAAAAAAAGAAAAAAAAATGTTAATATTCTTCCACCCATTGTAGAGAGAAGGAAAGGAGTCTTGCGTCGAGGAAAATGTGTAGGAAACTATCTTATGGTTTAATAAATTTAAGAGTGTTTTCGAAGAAGAATGAGATTATACGTCATGGGCGTTTTGACTGCAAAAAACAAAATCCTGCATGATTAAGAGAGATACACCTTTTCTATTTCTATATATACACACAGTGACATGGGCACGGATCGAGAAAGAAGAACCTAGTGTTGTCAAAGAACAGGAATTGCTTTTCTAAATGATTTCCAATTTCACCTTGATTGAATCAATGACTCCAGTCCACAAATGTTTTCCCGAAAATCGGCTAAACCTTACGGAGTCTCACTCCTAGAATTGTCGTGAGCAAACTAGAGATTGCCTTCTGTCGAGCACCAATTATTTGCACAATTGCTTCATAGGCTTTACAAAGGTCGATCAACAGGAAAGAAAACCTTGAACTCTTTAAGAACTGCCTTGAATAATTGCCAGTTTGAGCCATAGGATTTACAGCAGGTGATAAGATAACGTCGAGATACTGGATCGAATAACTGCCAGGCTGCTTGTGGCGAACTAAACACAACAATCATATAAACGTAAACAGCAAAACATGTGCGAATACTTCAGTTGAATCATATTTCAATGCTTATAAGCATATGCTATAGAGCCGACGCAAAATATAAATATTTTAAACATTCTGATAAAATGCCCCAATGGAATTGTCAGGCATGCATTTTCAAATGAAAAATGTGAGGCAAGCCCGGTGTTAAAAATTGCTCCTCTCTCAGACAAGTTAAAAAGGAAAATTACCAATTTGATGATTGCTGCAAATTAGCAACACATGAACCTACCATTAGAAGCATTTTCCAACTACCTATCATAAAAGAATTGAATACTCTAAAACTGTGATCCACTAACCTAAGAGAATAAGCATTTACATTTCCATGAAGCTATAGGGCATTTACAAGATGTATACCCATAAAAACATGAAGGAATAAAAGAATAGTGTACCATGCTAGCAAATTCATCGTCTCTTTCTTCCCAAACTTTTCCATGACCACATAATCAGGAATATTACAAGGCTAACTCCAACAGATGTCCAGAAGATGACCAACCATGCAGGCATTGGTTTGGGATAAAGACCTGGCAGAAATCAAAACAATTGGTCATTTCAACAGGAAATGAGAGTCATTTTGGATGCTCCACCAAAGCTGAATATTTTAGCTAAGTGGGAGCATAAAATAACAAGATACAAATACAGAGCATACCATGTCCAAACTTGATGCAAATGAGAAGTTCCACGATGCAAATAGCAAGGGAAAGCCAACAAAAAGCGCCAACCTTTTTCACAGGCTTTCTGGTAAATTGACATAATTTCAACAAGGATAAGCATACAGGTAATTCAGCCATTGACAACTCTCCATATAACCAGAACAACATTGGGAGAGAAAGAGGGAGGGAGAGAGTACCGGTCTTGGAGATATGAATTGTATTCACGTGTTGTAGGTATGGCAATTAGCCACCACAAGATCAACCTGTACACTATTACAGGGTTCCGAGGAGGAACCCATAGACAAAACTTCAAAAAGAATGTGTTGAGCTCTACAGTCAGGAAGACAATACAGAGACTAAGAACTTGGATAAATCGCCATGGACCAAGCAAGGGATGCCATTCATCTTTGTCCCACTGTGCAGGTGTAAATTGTTCCAATGTTCGTTTGACCTAATTAGCAGGTGGTCAAGTTGCATGGTTAGAAATCATGCATCAGTATTCGTTAACACTGCAACAATATTTTCATCAAATGAAAATTATTTCGACTAAGATCAAGATTTGGAAGCCAAAGAGTACAAGTGAGAAACAGTGCGGATGACTAAATTAGAGAGGGAAAAAAAGGTTTGAAATTCAAATAGCATGTACCAACTTCTGGTTTGTATTCGTAAAAACACATTGTACTTGCAACTAAAAAATGTCAAAAACAGACACAAAGGAACTTAATTGCTGAGGCCATGTTTTACCAGTAAATTAGAAAAGGTGACAACAACACTTCAGATATATTAAGGAGGATACAATTAGGTATAAGATTTCTTTCTTCCAGCGCAAGGGTGCAAATTGTTTCTCAAGATAATTTTTATTGGCCTACTTTTCTGCCCTCAAGGGGGTGGGAATTTTTGGCCTACCATGAGATATATTTTCAGTGGTCTCTTAAAAATTCCTCGGCACTAGTATGTACAAACATTGTGAAGTAGTTTTAATGACAAATAAATTGTTCTCAACCCAAATGATGGACCTGAAATTGCCATTGTAATTCTACTGGCTAGTAGAAGTGTCCACTTATAGCTGACGCTGACTCAGAAAAGGGGCAACAGAAAAATGAAATTTCCAAACATACCTTGCTCATAATATTAGGTTGGCGACTTATACCAACCCACTCGTATGTTTTTCCATCAAAATACCTGACTGTATGCATTCCAGCCCAAATGCCTGCAAAGAAACCCAACAGAAAAGGTCACAATAAGCTACAATGAAATAATTTAAATGGCAAGCCAAAATTTGAAAGCTACTACACAAATCTCGTTCATTTATCTTATGTAATTTTCATGGAAAGGATTAAATACTAGATATTTTAGCTTGGAATGCTCAGAGAGAAGAATCTGATATTGCAAGAAACTGAGAGAATTGCCAGGAAAGGGAGATCTTCAAGAATAAGAGGGAGGGGGAGGATTGCCAGCAGCTTCACATAATTATCCTTGTGAACTCTTCACTGCAGGCCACTTAAAACGACCAAGATATTGCTTGCGACAGCTAAGAAAGATGCTAGTCATACTATAGTGGTGCATTAAAGCCCAGAATTAAGCCAAACTTGATACTAGTTTTGGTTTGAAAAGCAGAATATATCATGGCTTCTACATGGATATTCTGAACATATTTTACATCAGTTATATGGTCCTTTAGTTACACAAATGGAAGCAACAGCCATAGAATCATGTTTCATTGAATGGTTAACACCTAAACATATAGAGCACATATCAAGTAACTTCATTATATCCATGGACTAAATTTTTAAGAAACTTCAACCAAATCATTGAACCAGCAAACCATTTTGAAGGTAAAATCGAGTTTTCTACTTGTTTATATAAAGTTAGAAATGCATCTTTGAACCACTTAACAGCCTAGCTTATCCAGGCTCCATCTGCACTTGACTATCATCATGCTAAACTTTTACTAGAAAGATTTAGCTATCTAGATAACATGATAATTAACAACTATTCCTTAAAAAATGTTGATTAATTAAATAGCCTAACACAACACTTCAGTTATGAGTGGACATGGATTTAATATGTATGATAGGGTCAAGATTTATGCTCCCCAACCTGTGGCATCTATATGATCATGTGCTGCAAAAGAACATGCATGCCAGTTAAGACCGTCAACCCCAACTGACCTGTTGTCAACCCCAAATCAGTGAGACACTTAAATGGAGGTTAAGTGTTTTGCAAAAACAAATTGAAAACCTCCGAGTACACTACCACTCAATTTTATAGATAATGATGTTGTTTCTTTTGTTTCATTGCAAGGCCAATGGGCTTTGGGCTAAACAATGGAGGGTACCCTGAGTCTAAAGTGGAAATCAAAGTTTTAACCACTTGAGTAGTACATTATTCTCTCCAATCAAATTTTTTTTTTATATCCAGCGACCATCTAGAAAATGCCTCTTCATTTCAACTTCTTCCAACACCTGAAATCTCCTATAGCCAGACTTTATATTCATAAACAATTAGCCATTCATCAAAATGACAAATTAAAATGATACAGCCTGACAAAGCAAATAAAAAAAAAAAACAGAAGCTGCAGCTCAAGAATTCTCACCAAACCAATTGCATATCAAAATATCAAGAATGATACTGTCCCACCAGCATTCATTGAAGTTTGGTAGCATGTGGCGGAAGGTAAACTGAAAATACCAGTAATAGAGTTAGTTGAGCAGATTGAACACATAGCTGAGGACATGTTTCAGAGACCAGGAAGAAAAGGATGGGAATAACAAAAGGGAATGTTGGTATTGGCTAGATACTAACCTCCATCAGCTCAAAACCAATTGACAATACCCATAGAAGTGGCTGATTACGGATTAATATAGCCTTGCCCCACCATCCAAAGATATGTGCTAGAACAAATTCATCAAAAAGAGTGTCCTAGAAAGAAATAAAAAAAATCAGAAATAATTTGCATCCAGATACTGTGTGTGTGAAAGGGAAAGGGGGGGGGTAAATCATACCAAAACGTTCTTAAACTTGCTTGTAGGATTTTCAGGCACATAAATGCGACAATCAGCACCATATGATCTTTCAGGTAGTTCTGCTCAAACAAGTGTAAAAAACAATTAAGATAATTAAGCAAGATGTCAATATCCCACCAAATACAAGAATGAGATGTTAGCAGCTTACAAGTGTAATGTGTGGCTGCAGTACAGAATGATTTATCAACTAATATAGTGAATTTTAATGGTTATCGTGAGTTACAAAGCATTACCAATTCCAAGGTCAGGATGGAGAAACTTCATAAATTGTCGTGCATCATCACGCTTCTGCAATGGAGAAATTTTAACCTTCAATCAGTAAACTATTCTTTAACACGCACAGATCATCCAATTAGTCTGCAAAAATATTAGCTCATGAAGTGCATAAGGAATGAAGAACATCTAATTAACAAGTACATGTCAAATTTTAACCCATATGATTCATATGGACAGAATGAGCTCCGTTTTGATTGACATATAGAAAGCTATAAGTGTTCATTGTATGTTATTTCTTGAAATAGGATCAAAAGACAATTGATTATGTATGTTTTTTAGATAAGATTTAAAATACAATTAATTAGGGAAGAAAACAAAGAAAATACACATTGCATTTGGATGGTGAATTTATTTAAAGAGTTTCATGGCTTGCATAAATAGATATACAAATAGTAAAAGAAATACTTGATTGAAATTGTTCTTGCAGAAAAATTGGTAGGCTTTAGTTATATTATCTTTGGCGAAATATTATGGAAATTATAGGTGTTTAATTAAAAATTTAGACAATGTGATAAAAAAAAAACATTAAACTAGTTTCCATGAAAACACTCAAGAACTTTTGTAATCCCATGTAAAAGATTTGTGAAATTTATAAATGATGGATCAATTTGAAAAGTTTCAACTAGTTTAACTATGAATTTGTTTTGAGAGTTTATGCACATGGAAACCATCTCTGTTAGAGCAAATTGCCTTGCACAAACATGCATGCACACGTATATAAAGACACAAAACCAGATCATGTATATGTAAATGTGCGAGGAAAGTTAGTTTTACAAAAGAAAAATCTGGAGAAGCAAGTATGTGAAGATGCAAGCAACAGCTTAGCACAAGTGTGCATGAAAGAGAAGTTGTCTTCACAAAAAGAAAACCAACCTGAAAAAGCAGAAATGTGAGGGCAACAAGATAAACAATGGCCAATCCATGAACTAAGCGCCAAATTGCTGGATGTGGCCTTATTAGAACCCTGCAAGAAAATACAAATCTGGCATATGTTAAGAGTTCACTTGAGAGCCTACCTATACAGTTGATCGCACAAGTTTGCAAAACAGCCAGATAATTTATGTCCTCTTGCACCCACCTGTTTCTGATATTTCCTCATACAAATTAGCATGCCAACAACCAAGTTATATTGAAACTAAAACAACCTGAAATGCATCATTTATAATCTGAGATTGTTGGCCACTAAAGCCCAACAAATAAGTTGAGCACTTACATGCTAGATTTTATATTCTCAAATTTCAAATGACAAAAGAAACCATAACATATGCTTATTAATTTGATATCCAATAAAAAGTAACAACATAAAAAGAAATTTCATGATAACTCAATCCAGCAACTTACGTTGAAGGGGCCTGTAGCAAGCAATAACCAAGAAAAACTGCAGTCATTGCCCATATACCCCTGCAAGAAATAGCACATCATGAGGCATTCAACATAATTTTGCATTTCATCAGTATAAAATCAAATTAGCTAATCCCAAACAAAAGCACTGGATTAATAAGTATGTAGAAACCTTTTCACAGATGTAACAACATCACCAGATGTGCAGCTCTCTGGATCTAGGGCTCCACTTGCCCATCTAGTAATCACATAAACAGACAATAAATGAAAACTTGTTAAAGATTTTTAATATTCTTTAAGCTGCTGTAGTAATGCACGACTGTGTTTTAAATAAATGCAAGGTCATCTTCTGCACAGACAACAACCAGTAATCAAACAATCTTCTATATCTAAAAGAACAGACAAACACTCAAAACACAAGCAGACCGTCTTTAGGAAGGCACAAAACAACCCCAGGTGGGTAAACTAATTAGAAGCATACACACAGATCATCAAAATATCATTCATTTGAATTCACTGACATTAGGGGAGAAAGAGAAAACTTCAAACAGAGAGAACAATATCGAAAGCTTAACCAAAAGAAAGCCTCCTCTGACAATATGAAAATAAGATGCAAAAGTTCAGGTTACATGCTTCATAAATACGGTCACCCTTATTGCTTTAATATTTGTAAAGAAAAAAATAATGTCTAGCCAGATTCCTGAAGCACTCCATCATATGGCAAAAACAAAATTTCAACATTGCAACCAAATATAAAAGAAAGCAAGATAATTTTGAGAAAAATCAAATCCACACAATCAAACTATGCAAAGTAAGAATCTGACACCAAAGACAACATTCTTTGGTTGAACTTAGAGAATCCTAAGATTAAAATTACCAAGAGCATCACCCTCTGTTTGATACAAGAAAAGGAACTTCATTTGATCATAGCAAATTGATTTAGAGTGACATTTTCAACCTATGAAAGGAACTGTAACAGCACCAAGGGCATCTCTGAATCAACCCAGACTAACAATTGGATAAACCAACACAGTCACAGAACAATTTGCAATTTTGATGACAAACAGATACAAATACTTTCTTGCAGAGGACCAATAGAAGATCCATGATAATAGCAGATCCAACAGGCTCTATTTGGGAAACAAAAATATAAGTACAAAGAGAAAACAATTCAGCCAGGCTAGAAACACTTAAGAGGTCAAATGTCTAGAATTTAGCATCTATTATAACAAATTTTAATCTATCAAATAATAAAGAGGTTGATTGGCCAACTTTAAGATACCAATAAAAATGTAGCAGTCACTCACATTAGAAAGCAAGCACCAATAAGTAACAACGAAATAGTTCGAGGCTTATATGCCCATGCAGTCCAGGGATCTACATCACCAACACTTGCTAATGCTAAATCACCGTTTGTATGAGCAAAATGGTCCTTTCTTCTCACTCTTGTTTGACCATTCAGCTCCATGATCGCCAGTGCTTATGAGATGCAACTTGCTCACTGAAAATCATAATCAAGTAAGAAACAGAGAGTACTTCCATGAGGGGGGGGGGGGCACCAAACTTGCCCTCATCACCCATAAAAAGTAAATACTGTGAACAATTGAAAATAAAAATAACAGAGTTTCAGAGCATATGGGAGTACATTAGTTTATTTGAAGTGGCAAGGAAACAAGAAACAATTACTCAGAAGATAATCAACAACTATATCAACAGTGCATGCATGTAAGAGACTCATTAAAGGGATATAGGCTAATATGACTTCTTCTTTTTGTTGTGAGGCCATACATTGATCAACAATTATTTATATCTCACAATTGATTTCCACTAACCAGCTATAGTTTCAAGAAGCAAACAGAAAATGTAATTCTAAAGATTCTTTTTTGTACACGTTAAAAACCATAACTGGAACCAATACAACAACTAATACAAATTCCTAAATAAGAAAACTAAAGGCATACAATAAGTTGTGTATGGTTATAAATCTGTTTTTCATTTCACGGCCCCATTCCATACTAAGCATGATGGTTTTGTTCTTCAAATGTTACGAGTGCTAGATCAGATAAAATTCAATTTCGATGGGGACTACCACACATGACCTGCATTGTTGATTCAAGGAGCATAAAGCATTACAAAACATAAGGTACAAGAATTCAGAAACATTCCAATAAAAGTAATTAAGCACAATACCAACCACCTCATCATACATAAAAGCATGGTCCCATAGTAATACCCTACAAAGAATGTTGTCATTGATTACCATTCTTAAATAAGATTGCAACCCATTTCATGTAAGCTCTCTTCCAAAAATCCAATATTCTACACACGCATAGGATTCACCAAGAGAAACTTACAGCAGAAACAATAAGAAACCTATACCAGCATATCCGATTTCAGAACTATCTCTTATGTTATCTGACTGAAAATAAAGAAAAATTGATCAACAAGACCCTTAAAAAAAGATCCAATCTTTTAACTGTGTTCCATAACTCTTAAAACTTTCCACGTTTTTTCTTCTTCATTTTTTTCTTTTCCCAGAAGCCAGATTGTACAAGGATAAATTTGACAAAAGTATAGAAGATACTTGTCTAAGAAACTTCAAACCCCTGTAACAATAAAGCCAGAAATGAAGTCCTTGTAATTGCGTTACAATCTAAAAAATCTGCCACGGCTTCGCTATCAGAGAATTGATAGGATGCAAAAACCAAGGCGTGAAAATTTAAAAGATTAGACCAAACCAAATCTCATATTCCAGAGGAAACATTAAGCTTGAACACGAGCTACAATATTAAAACCCAGTAATCATTGAAAAGAGGTCACAGCTTTATGGCTAAGAAAAGTGGTCACAACTAAGACATAAAGATAAATAAACAACCTTTTTTATTTATTAAAAGGATAATAAATTTACAAAACATGCAAATCACAGATTGAAAAAACAAATTAATTAGTACAGAGAATAAGACCCCACAAGAAAAGAGGCAGTTAGTTACCTAGTAGTCATGTAACTACCAAACAGTACACCCTGTATAACTACTATGCAACAGGCATCATTACTACTTCTTAAAATACTACACCCCATCTTGATAACCAAAAATTCATGGGAAAGGGACCATTTTAAATGATGGTAAGAAAGAAAATATCATTTCATAGGTAACCCAGAAATCTCAACAGTTAAAGACGTGGAAGAATTTACAGAAACTAGATTAGAAAAAACACACATCTAACACAGCAAATTCACAAGAGAATCATCAAATGATTCATACATAACTAAATCACAACTTGGGTATCCAATAATTCAGAATCGAATCATTGCATGCAATCAAGAAAGCCTTGATAAGAGAAACAAGAAACGGTTTGAGTAACAGATTCAAAATGGCAACGGTAAATGCTATTATTGTGTTGACAGAGAAAAACCAAAAAAAATAAGTAAATGAATGAATGAATAAAAGGTCTTGTTTATAAAAATGGTTTTTGGGTATTTTTATTTAATTGAAAATGCAAATGACAAAAACTTTTAAGAAAAAAGAAAAACAGATATGCAGAAAGGTTGCCTGAAAAAGGCAAAATGGGCTTTTCATTCTTTTTCTTTTTTGTTGTGCACTTACGTAAGAAGAGAAGAGAGATCCCTGGCCGTACGATATTGCAGGCGAATACAAACAAGACCGTGACCGTCCGATCAGATAATCGAAATCAAGAACAAATAGAGGAGGAGGAGGAGGAGGAGGAGGAGGAGGAGGAGGAGGAGAGGGAGATGTAGTATTACTTCAAAAGGAAAAAAAAAAAGTTAAACGGGTCTCTCCCACTCTCTCTGTTTATGAGCAAACAAAATCTGGATCGGTGTGAGGTATGATTAATGGCAGAGAGGAGAGAAAACGAAGTATATAATATCTGAGGAGGAGGTTTAAAAAAAAAACAGAAAGGCAAAATGGCTTTGCTTTGTTTATTAATAAATAAAAGAGTGAGAGGTATGATGGTAACGAAGATGATGAGAGAGGGAGTGGATTACTACGCTACTGCTTGTTCAAAAGTTAGAGAGAGAAAGAGAGGAAGAAAGTACGATGGTCAAAGATAGATTTTGGAGATGTTTAAAGCGTTTGGAATTGTGTTCATATCAGTGTTCTTAAAAAAAATTAAAATTATTTTTAAAAATAATAAATTTTATATATTTTTAAATTATTTTAATATTTTGATATTAAAAATAAATTTAAAAAATAAATTAAATTATTTTAATAATTTTTCAAAAAAATATACAATTAGAAAGACAATAGTTTTAGATAGATACGGTCTCTCTCTTGCATGAAGGGTGCGGACGGGCGGGTTTGAGCCTTTTGATTTTTCCTTGACTAAATTCCAACTTGGTACTTATAGTTTTAATAAACAATATAGTCAATCCCTCTGCTCCTATTTTTTTTATTTATGTTACAAATCATGTCCTTAGGTAAGTTCTCCGTTAATGAGGTGTTGAGTTGTGAGCCATCGCCAATTTAACATTTTTTATTTTAAGAATATATTTTATTTTTCAATTAAATTTTCTGATCTTATTCGCTATAAGGTTTAATTAAAATTTAAAATAAAATTCATATTTCATACACTTTGCATAAGGACACGGTTCACTGGATTACAACAGTTAAATAACTATTCTGTCCTTTTAAAAAAAACAACAACCTTTTAATTAGGGGCGTTACGGTTTTTTTCCCACTTGGTCCATTGTTCATTTTCAGATATATTTGAACAAAATAATCTTGTCATATTTTTTTGGCACTGGCTTAATTATTCCTGAGAGAGATAAAATATTAAACTTGCATGGAGGGGCTTTTAGGTCTTTTTATTTTGTAAACAGATAATTTAATTATCTTTAAAATAAAAAAATCTTAAGATGTTTTCCAATGATTTTTTTATTTTTTTCACTATATTTTTTTTTTATTCCAATCAAATTTGCTTAGGAGATATTTAGTAATTTAAGTAATATAAAAATTATTAAAATAATTATCACTAGTCTGCATTGCATGTATCACCATATACTCCTCATTCAATAATCAAATACTGCTTTTCACGATGATATTTGAATCGTCTTGATTGCTCCACCATGAAGTGATGGTATGTGTGGGCAATGAATTCTAATTTGATGTTGATAGTTTTTTTTTTCTTCCCCTAATTTTTCGTGCTTATCCTTTAAAAATTTCAAAACAATCCCTCGATTTGTTTTTTTTTAAATTTGGTCTATGTTTTTTATCACTATTTTTTTATATGAAATAATTTATAAAATTTTATTTTTTTTAACTTCACCCCTGTTTTATTTTTTTTATATGTCAGACTCGATCCGTAGTCTTTTAATTGCTATTTATTTTATTTGAGATAATTTTCAAACTATATTTTTTTTTTGTGATTTCATCCTTTTTTTATTTTTTTTCCTATCAAATTTTATCCCCATTCTTTTTATTGTTGGTTTTCTTACATGGTGAATTTTTTAAATTAATATTTTTTTTATAATTTTATCCTTCAATATTAAATTGATCGGGAATTGAGCTTATATATTGAGCCCGGGTATAGAATTTTATGGGTTGTAAATTTAAAAGATTAACCCAAGTTTATGATATTCATTCGGGTTTTCTTGGTTTTCTTTCATTTTTTAAGTTATTTTTTTTTAGTTTCATCCTTCGTTGTTTATTTAATTGGAGATTCAGCATTATTATTTTATTTTTTTTGCTTTTTATTAATTTTTTTTTGTTGATTGTGAAAATAATTTGGGTTATCTCGACCTTCGATATTGGGTTGTTTGATAATTAAGCTTCATAATTTTATTTAATTTGCTTTAAACAAGGTTACCCCGATATCATAACCAGTTGGTATATTTTGTATGCTAACCTAGTGAACTTGGATCGGGTTTTTCTGATCTTTTTTGGATTCTATGTTTTTTTTAATGTTTTTTTCAATATTGTTTTTCTAGAAATTGAGCTTTATTTTTTTTCTTTTACATTCTTTGCGATTGTTACGTTTTCATTTGATGTTTTCTTCGTTATTAAATAAGATCCTTTAACATTTGATTTTTTATTTCAATTTCATCCTCCAATATTTGATTGACTGGAAACTTGTTTTTATACTTTGTTTTTTGCTTTTTTTTTATATGAGGTTATTATAATCTCATGCCCATGTTCGCGATGTTAATGGTTTAATTTTGATTTAAATTTTTTTATTTTAATTTCATTTTTTATCATTTGATTAACTGTGAATTGGTCATCAAGCTTTGTTTTTCATTTTTCACCTTATTTTATGTGAGGTTATATCAATCTTATGCCCGTAATGGTAGGGTTAATATGTTAACTTATTTTGATTTTGATTTTTTTAAAAAATATTTTGTTTTTAATTTTACTCTTTGATATTAAGTTGTTTGACAACTGAATTTCATGATTTTATTTAATTTAGTTTCAATAAAGTTACCTTATAATCACAACCAAATTACATATTTAAAATGCTAACTCAATTAGGCTCGAATAAAGTTTCTTATCTTTTTTTTTTAGTTTATCTACCGCCATTGTATCTTTTTGTTTCTATTATTAAATTGATCAAACTCAATCAAGTTAAATTTTGTTATTTTAGAAATAGTTATCTTGCTTTAGTATTTTTTTTTACACCGTACGAAAATCAGGTAAACTCATGTCTTAGACTCTCAGCGCGGCCACCAATCCATCAAGTAAATAAAACTTCTCATATCAAACAATTACATTCTTTTTTTTCTTTCTCTGCTGGTCTTAGGTTTGATGTTTACAGTCCTTTTTAGCTATATATATATAATGAAATTCGATCCCATTACTTTTTTTCTTTGATCTTCTTCTCTTTCATAGCTACTGCCACACCTCCATTAACAATGATATACAGAAGGCCACCTTAAAAGGTTGGCTGTGATAATTTTTATGATTGTATGTGAAAAATAGAAAGTAGATCATATAATTAACGAGAAGCTACTTTGCGAACGTTTAATTACAAGAACTAACACACTTGTTGATGAATCAACAGTCAATAAAATATTTTTAACTTGTCTAGAAACTAAATTATAACTTGCTCTTTTCCCCCAAGCACTTGCCCACAACATAACCCTTGTTTACATGCCGCCGCCGCCCCCCCATCTTGGACCATGTATAAGTGGTTCCAATCATAGCTTAATTACCAGCTGATAATGAAATTCAATTCCCTCGTGTTAAATGCCTCCAGCTCTTGATTTTCTAATTGAATTGTTCGGTGGAATACACCCGTCTGTTCAAAAATGATAGTAAAACCGCTTCACAAATTAATTTCTGGGATCGCTGTGGAAAAAGGATGAAGCATGGGCTTGAAAGACGTCGTGGAATTTGCCTGTCATGGACACCTCCTTGGAATGTCTTGGAAGACTGCAATAATTATGATATCTATCAAATTGTGATATTTTGTGCACAATTTGCCAGACATTATAACTATCTAAAGGACTCTGGAGTACTGAAGTTCATTGTAGACAAGAATTTTCGAGAAGTTAATTTATGAAAAAAAAATCTGCTGCAAAATTAACATTTGAATTGTTATATGGCTAGCAAATTTACATGAATTTTTCGGAAAATCACAAAAAGTTAATTCTGTAGAATTAAAAGAAAAAAAAAGAAAAAAGATGACTAGATATATCATTTTCATGCAATAAATAAATAAAACAGAGAGAGAAATGTCCAATAAACTAAGAGTGATGGTATTCTCACTCCACAATCTATTTTTATTGCTTAGATAGACCAAAATACCTCAAAATAGATTTTTCATAAATGATGATTTCACGTCTCGGTTTTGCATTTATATCTGTGAATTATAGTTAAAAGTAAAAAGTCTTCCGTTTGTTGATTATAGTATTCAAACTGTACCCTTTTTTAATCAATACCTAGTACCAGATTTAATTAATTTCTAAAAAAAATTGGACGTGTTTTTCTTGTTTAGTTTTTTTTTTGTTTTTCAAATCACCAATAAATTATTTATTTTAATAAAATATAAAAGAATGACTATTTTTTATCATAAGATTCTGAAAACTTTAATTTTATATATTTCTAGTTTTTTACTTTTGAATTTTAATAAATGGAAAGCAGTGTTTCAATAAAATTTGATTTAGCCAAAATAAGATAATCCATAGTTTTGTTTTCCATCATGTCGTCGTCATTTTCATCATTTTCAAACCCCATTAATGGTCATGGAAATTATAACTTATTAACTGGAAAACGATCAAACCCCAGTAATGATGAAAGACTATCTTCTAGGCCACCGATGGTCGTCCGTGAGCTTGAAATTGTATCCTCTAATCTTCTACACGGAGAGCTTTATAAAAAAGAATTATTGTTCTAACTCATGCACGCGTAAACATAGTTTTTAAATTCAGTTTGGTTGAAGGTGGAGTTTTAAGTTTTGATCAGGTGATTAAGTTTTGATTGGGTTATCGGGTCAATTTTAATTTTTTTAAAAAATTAAAACGATATTATTTTAGTAAAAAATAAAAAGTCAATGGGTTTTGATAAGATCACTTTGAGTTTTAACTTTTTTTAATTTTTTTAAACTAGATTTAATTTTAGTCTCGGATCAATCGAGTCCCACATCAACCAGTCCACTAGATTTCAAAACTATTCGCGTAAAAATATCAACGAAGGAACGTGTTATACTAACCATACTTCATCGATGTGATAATGAACCCTTTTTTCAAACGAGCATGGATCTTATTGGTAGGGGATAGAACCATATTATTGATTAAAAAAAAAGATAAAAAAAAATCAGATTCAGAACCATACAAAACTAGATTGAGAATTGTTAAAAAAGAAGAGAAGAGAATTGAAAAGGCTGGTACCGGTACAGGTAATTTCACCGATAAAGACTCGAGTTTTGTCTCTCAGGGGGGACTGTGAGAGAGGGTTCTTTTGATTTGTCGATGTTCCATGGTTACATCAGACATAAATGATGATTTAGTCCATCAGCAAAACTTGTAATAATTACAGAGTTGAATCAATAATACTCGTGCTTTATTCTCTAACATACATGAAGTGAATCAGAGTTCTCTTAACAAGAGTTACATGGTTTATGAAGAGTAACTTTTGAACTTGATTAATGTTTTAAAATATATTTTTCATACCTAACAAGAAGAAATAAAAATGAGTAAAACTAGAAAAATATTTGATAAAAAAAATCAAAACAACTTTTTTTAATTAAAAAACGAATATAAATTAGAACTAACAATTAAGTCGAAAGCTGAGATCAAAATAAACTTTCGCTTGATTTTGCAATATTCTTTTTAACCACAGCGGCAGTGATTCAACGAATGGTGATAAGCCACTTTGTCAATGTTTGACACCTCATTTTAATTGGGAGGAAAAAGTAGATTTAGCAGAGATACAGTGACGCCCCTTGATGGGACAAAAACAGGACCGAAGACAAGCATGCATTGCAGTTACAGGGGAGAAGAACCACAGTGTCGGCGAGGAAAGAAAGTTGATAATCTAAATCTTAAAAAATTAAGAACAAAGAGCAGTAGTGACTTGCGCTTTAATGATATCCAACGATTGCATTAATCATGGGATTGGATTCCGTTTGACCATTCAACTGTCATCATTGTCGTCTTCACTGCCTCTGCCACTAACTTGAAAGGCATGTTTTGTTCAAACAAGCGAGCGAGAGTTAGATAAGCCAAGCCAGGGTCGTCGCCCTAGGCTCTACTTGCCTCGTAAAAAAAAGAGATAAGCTCATGGAGAACTAGCATCTCCTTTCTCCTTTCGAAATGATTAATGTGAGGTGTCGAGGTCAATCATGAGTGTGCCGATTGGAAAATCAATGCAATCAATTAGGATCCGCTTTGTTTTTTTTTTTTTATTATTTATTTATAAATCACCCTGTTTTGGTAAAAATTTCAGGAAGATAACAAAACCTAAAGAATATCTAATAAAATAACATAGTTTATACATAATCACATGTTAAAATATCGTGATGTCAAATAAATATTTGCCGAAACACCAGTTGCAAGTTTAACAGGACAATTTCATGACCCAGCAATATATGCTAGCTAGTGTTGGAATTGCTTCCAAGATCCGTGGTAACGAGTTTAGCATTTTTTTTCATTCAATTTTAAAAAATATAAATATTTGGAAAAAAAATTTTGTTTAAAAAAAATAAACAAACACGCGGTCTACAAAACATGTAAAAGTCAGTTATCGGAGAAATATTTATTTCTTTTGTAATTAGTTAAAAAGGAATTCACTTATAAACACAACAAAAACCACAGTGACCGGAGAAGCGAGCCGCTCCATCTAATTTATATGAACAGTAAGGCTCTTGTTTTTTCCTCTTCTTTTTAACTTAGTCGCTCTCAGAATTAACAGGGTGAAATTAGCTTTGGAATTGTACTAGACCTGTAAAATTACAAGACAAATAACTGAAATGTAAGAAACAAATATAATATAATATATCTAATCTCAGATTTTTATTATTTTGATTTGAGAATTTATTTTTTATTATTATTTTTAGTTACTTGATGAGAGAGACTCGCTAAAAAACAATTATAAAAAAGAATATTTGGTTATCACACTTTTCATAATTAAATTGAATAGTCAAGTTTGTTGTAAAAATATTTCATCTAACAAGAAAAGTTTAATAATAGTGATTTTTTATCCTTATCTTGCAAGAAAAGGTTGATCAAATCCTGAAAAGATACGTGGTCCGGTTTGATTTTTTAGTTTTAACTGATTTTTACTACTTTAAAAACAAAAATGGATTTATGGAGGTTTCTCACGTGAAGAATTTATTGAAAATGAGTTTTATAGTAAAAAAAACACAAGCTTGCTTTTTATACCCACATTCTAACTATTTTGGTTGTAAAAAAGAGGGCAAATATATTACTTATTTGTCTTCCCTTTTTTTCAAAAAAAAAAAAATTAAAAATAAAGCAAGGCCATGCACGTGGGCTTGGCCTTCAGGCATGCGCATGTATGACTCGTTGTAGAGGCGGACGCTAGGCTTAACCTTTTTCTATCATTTTTTTCCTAGGCACTCAATTTTTATTTTATGTTTTTGCCTTGCTTGTTTACTCGATCTTCAATTTTAATATGGTTATTGAATAATATTATAAATTTTTATTTGATTTTTTTAATTATTATGTATTTGACTTTAAAATAACAACAACAATAATAATAGATTGACAATGAAAATTCAATTTTGATCATTTTTTATAACATTTATGATTTTTTTTTTCAATCACACATAAAACAAGAACATACCATTTTGATATTTTTTAACTTGCTTTAACAAATGTAATATATGTATTTTTTGAACAGAAAAAGTGATTTAAGTTAAAAAAATTTTGTCAGCTAAGATGAACAAGAGATACATTAAAAAACTGATTTTAAAATTGAAAAATATATGCTTTGTGATTATTTAAAATGACTTATATTTTTAACAAAAAAGAAACTAACATTCTATAATCAGATAAATTTTTCTTCCGCGATATGAGATTAGATATTTTAGTAAGTATCTTACTGATTTTTGATTTAGTTCAATAGATATGTTATCACATTTAATTGCCAATTTATTTTATTAAAATTACATATTCACTTTTAATTTTACAATGAAAATTTATCTTAATATTTTTTTTCAAAACGATTATGAATATGGGTTTAACAACCCCACTAAAGAATTTTTCAAAACTTTATCATAAATTTTTTTTATGTTAAAAATATCTCTGGTCTCTTATAACATGGTCTTGGCATGCAAACCAGTGGAAAGCTAAATAATAAATGACTTTATATCCTTTCTCGTTAAAAAATGAATAATGAATGACTTTGTAATTCTTTTCACCAGTAAATATTAAAATCAAGTTTTGCAAGAGATGATTTTAAGATTTATGTGTGAAAAGAATTCTTGTAAAAAAACCTATTTAAAAGTGTGGTTACGAATTTACGGTTATTTTTTAAAGTATTTTTCACTCAGAAATATATTAAAATAATATATATTTTTTATTTTTTAAAAATTATTTTTAATATCAGCGCATCAAAATGATCAAAATTAATTTTTTTAAAATACAAGAATAAATAGAGAAAACGAAAAAGAGATATGTTTGTCATTGTGATTCCATATCTGTTTGAGTGCTTTTTAAAAAAAAATTACATAAAAAATATCAAATTATTTTTTAAAAATAAAAAAGTAAAAGAAATTATTTTAATATTTTTTAAAATACTTTTAAAAAATATTAGAATATAAACCAAGGACGTCTCCCATTGCGTAATTCAGACTTGGAGCTTTGTTGTGAATTTGTTTTTTTTTTTTTTTGTTGCTGTCGTCGTGCTGTACCACTTCTTTTAAGGATGGAAAAGTCAAAAGGCCTGTGTATAGGTACTGGGTAGAGTGGCGTTGGTACTTGAAGATAGAATTATAATTAATGACAGTTAAAGCTGTGTTCATGTGAGAGTACTTCAGAGCAGCCTGGATGATGGAAACTGTTTTGCTGGCAATAAAAAGAAATTTAATGTTTCAACGCAAAACTATATATAATTCAGCATCCGATTGATTAGACTTTCCATGATTTTTCTCTCTTTCGGTTAAGCCAGAGAGAAAACCATCTCCTGTTTTACCAGAACACATTACTCTGTCACTGGGCTGAATCTCGAAAACCTTCTCTTACCTTTCCCTTTTCTCACTGTGCAATTATTACATTACTTTATCACTATTTTCATACTGTAAGCTTACTTGGAAGATCTTTTTATCGTTGAGTAAAAAAAATAGCATCTTCGACGCTAGAACACAGACATAATTTTGCTCCCTCCTGAAATGATGAACTTTTTACACCGTTAGAGATATCCTCGAACGGAGTTTATACATCAGTTAATATTATATCATATTCTCCAGGTATTATAGATGAAAAATCATTGGATAAACTTAGTTTATATATATCACTGCTAGCAAAGTAGATCAACAAACACAGGATGCATGAGCAAATTCAATACAATTATCCTCTCCATGATTACGATACCACCCTGTATCTCTGGTTTTTTTCAAAAAAAGAAGAAGCTGCACTATCTGAATTCTGAAGGCAATGATGAGTTCTCCAGTTAAAAATTTAACACGGGGAAAATTGAATTCGTTAAAAGGAAAATGATGGATCTCGTTAATGGTTTCGGTGCCAGTAGTTGGAACGTGTGCCGGTAAGGTCAAAATACTGTTTCCACACACACTGCTGAGACTGCATTTGGACTTGGCTGTACGAAAAAAAAAGGGGACAACTCGAAAGGGATAGTGAAGGACAGGAGAAAATAATAGATTTAGTATTTTGTTTGCTGGGTAGTATTTTTTTTAAGGTTGTTTTCATGAAAAATGTATTTTTAAAAATTTAGTTATTTTTTAATATTTAATAATGTTGCAGAAAATAAATTATAAATTATTTTTAGTATTTAACTAGACTATAAAAAATAAACTGAAAAGTAATTTATCAATATTTTA
The DNA here is from genome assembly GCA_015852605.2 of Populus deltoides. Lineage (NCBI taxonomy): Eukaryota > Viridiplantae > Streptophyta > Magnoliopsida > Malpighiales > Salicaceae > Populus > Populus deltoides. The sequence continues at coordinate 13,556,683 of CM027579.2, forward strand.
ATTATTTTTTAAATTTATTAAAAGAATGAGAAACATATTTAATATATAAAAAAATTAAAAAATGATGAGATTAACTAAAAAGTGTTTTTGTTTATTTTTTTAATGGTAATAGAATATAAAAAAATTTAGAAAATAATTTATAGAAAATAATTTTACTTGAATCAAATGGGCCTTTTAAGGAACCATTTTCTTTTAAAAAATTAATAAAATAAAATAACAATAGAGCAATACTAATCACTAACGAGGATGATGGACCACTTTGCTCAAATAGGCAGTCAATCCAAAACAAACAAATCTCTTGTTAATTTATGAATCCTACCTCATCAAATATTTCCGCTATCAATTATTTTTTTCATAATAAAAAAAATACTCTAATCAATTTACACGAGACCCTAAATTAAGTAGCGAGCTAACTTTTTAAATGAATTAACATGACATATTTATCAAATTATTTAAGGGGGGACAGAAGACATCGAACTGCCACTTCTGTTAGAAGTGACAACAAGACTCGAGAGAGAGAGAGATGCGAAAGAAAAGACACACACATATAGACAAAACGGGTCAACACAATAGTCTCGGCCACAATGAATGTCACCTATAAAGATAGTATTGTTGCCCCTACACATATTCCTGCATTAATTTCCCTTCTCTCCCTTTCCAGGGGAACAGTACCCATATGAAGCTGCGTTCGGTGTTTTCATGTAGGGTTCCTACCTGAAAATAAATGATGATTCCAATGGAAAAAAAAAAGAAAAAGAAAAAGGCATATTGTTGGTAGGAATATTCCAGCTGGGAGAATGAAATCTTGAGTTGTTATGCATAAAAAAACTGACCTTTTATTATGGAGGGGCTCCACCTAGGTCAATTTTGGTAGGTGCGGCCCTCCTGCCTGGGAAGGTTCCCTGGTTTACATATTGGGTTGCAGCTGTAGTGGTAGCTGCAAAAAAAAAAGAAAGAAAAATATTGGGTTAAGCTAAAAAAAGCGCTTTAGAAGGGGATTCTCAGCTTCTCTCTAGCTTTTCGAATTTTTACACGTAAAATCTGTGTAAACTCTCCACAACATGAAAAGTTCTTTTAGTTATGAAACGAATTTAGATAACAGGTTTTCCAGCCGGAAAGAAAAGGCCTCATCCTCGACATGATGTGAAGCGGATGCCAAGTCTCCTTTCTTTTCCTCTCTCTCTCTCTCTGGGAAAAACTCATTTGGATTCATCAAGGGATTTATTCACCACGTGTGCCCATGAAAACGAAATTTTAACCGCTAGAGACCATGCTGTTAATTCTTGCTTTCTGTCTTCCAATTCACTGGTTTAGATTTGACAAGGATAAAAACTTTTTACCGTCATGTTTTCTTCGTAGAAACCGGGAACCGTTGGAAATTGAGAGTCTTGTTTAAACGGGGGTGTATTTCTCCATGGAATGACAAGGCTGGACATGTTGCCGGGCATCAGAAATCAATATCACTAAATTCTCATCTAACCCCGTGTAAGCAATTAAATTCCAGGGCTTTTTAACTTTTCATTCTATTCATAGACCTAGTACGTTTTCAGAGGGTTTATGTATTTGGATATGTGGTTAAAACTATATTTTTAAAAAAATTATTTAAAATTATTATTTTTTATATGATTTTTAATCATTTTAATGTGTTATTATGAAAAATAATATTTAAAAAAATAAAAAATATTATTTTAATATATTTTTAAATTAAAAAACATTTCCGCAACTACCATTAAATTCTTAATCACATTTAATGTCATCCTGCGGGGTGTGTGTGTGTGTGTAATCCTGGAAGAGAATTTAAATGGTTGTTTAGTGGTATGTTAGCTCTTGGTTATACAATATTGTTTGTTAGTGTATTAGTGTTAATTTTTAAAATATTTTTTTATCTAAAAAAATTAATTTTTTAAAAAATTATTTTTAAAACCAAAATATTAAAAAAATAAAAAAATAATTTTAAATAAAAAAATCAATCTTTTAGCAATCACGTTTCCAAATGAGCTCTAAACTCGAGGAGATTGAATGTTTGCTTGATATAGCAGGGCAATGTATTTTTAAGATATTTTTAATTTAAAAATATATTAAAATAAATTTTTATATTTTTTTAAATTTTAATATCAAAACGTTAAAATCATCAAAATATATTAAAAAAATCAATTTAATAGGGTCTCCCAAACAGTTACCGAGACTTTTTGCTGTTGTTTATGGTTTTGCATTAAGCTAAACAAAACACTCAATCAGTAGTTTTGAGGTCTGGTTTGATTCCTAAAAAGAAAAAAGAAAATTAAGGTCTGGATTATGCATTAAGTTTACCTGTCAATCTTAAGTTCAAGAGGTTGTCTTCTTGAATTATTTTTAGTTAAATCATGTTATTTTTTAGTTATTTAATTATTTTTAAACTAATCAAGTTGACCATAAATCTTTACACATTTTAATTTTTTTTTTCTAAAAATACGTTAGGAATGTTAGGATTAAAAAAAAAAAAAAACTAATCCGTAATTTTCTTTTCAAACTAAAGGACCACTTTTGCACGTGAATTGCAGCTGGTCCTACCTGACCATGCGCTTCTCACTCCACGTGTCTAACTGGTGGCTATGATGTCGTACGATTTACATGTCAAAATTTGGAGTCCCAGTGAAAAACTTGATGAAAGAACCAATGCGAGCTAGACACGTATAAGATTTACACGTTATTCCTTGAAATGTAAATTTGTTCAGCTTAAAGGGGTGAAAAGATGACTTCCTTTGTAAAGCCCTCTACGTCTACGCTCTACTTTTATTCTTTCAATGGGCGACCTAATAGGTCTTCCACTATATAAATTAAAGCCAAAACGCACCATTTTTAAGGTCGATTTTGATATTTTGTGTTTTTTTGCTGATTTGGGCTAGACTTTTCTTAATAAAGCACCGACAAATTTGTTAGAACAACCTCCGTGATATTTGCTCAAACTAGCAAACATATTTTTTCTTGTAGATTTTGTTTTTCGGTTTTTGTAGTGTTAGGCTAGTGATGAGCATGTTTAATTTAATTTTCCTAGTCCGCGTGTCGGCTAAGTGCTGTTCTTGTCGGGGACCGAAGATTGCTGCACAGCCGAAGCCGGTAATAAACTTCAGCATCAGGGTGGTCAGGATAATTGGAGTGAAAGTCTCCTCATGCTCAATATTATCTCTGTAACTGAAGCCACGTGCCATAAACCTTGCTTTATGACACTCACAATACCATCTGCAGCAAGCTTTGACCATGTAAATCCATTCAGAACAAACTATTTGAACCGTGGCAATCGGATATTAAAAAAAAAAAAACAAATATACAAACTTTTCAAATGTATTTTTTTTAGTATAATTATAAATAAAAAGCTTATACAAACTATTTGTTCCAATAAAAGCAAAAAACAAGTCTCGCTTGCAGACCGGATAATTTCTTTCCTATTATAAAAGAATTAATATATAGATATTATTAATGTATTTTTTAATATAAAAAAAAATATAATCATGAATCAAAGAGTTGATGTTCTCATAAAATAAAATATAGTAAAAATAATGTACGTTGATAAAAATATTTTAAGATGTTAAGCTAATTTTTAACGCAACAGAAAAATAAAATAATGTTGCAATTACTATGATAAAACATTATTTTGCTAGTTGTTTATAATAATTCTAAAAAAAAGGATTAAAATATCTTCAACCATCATTCAACACAATAACAAGTTAAACCTCTTATATTTTTTAATCAATTTTATCCCTAAAATAATTAAATAATATATAATATTATCCCTCTATTCATTCAATTAACAAATAACATAATTTTTTTATAACCTGAGATATCCGGACCAGCTTACGCTAACCACGATTAATTCCCAGACCTACTAAACACCATGCAAGCCCAACAGGCAGGTAAGACATCGCGGGGTGACAAACATGCACATAGAGAATCGAACCTCACTGCAGAGAAAGAGAACAAGTCCCTGTCATGACCGCTAGGTCACGACCTCAAAAAAAATAATAATAATAATAACATAATTCATCTAATTTGCATATAATCTCTACGTGCTCCGATTAATTCTTCCCAAAGAGGCTTCAGAATAAGTTGCAGTAAGCATTGATGTGCAATTTTAGTGTCAAAGAACATCAAATTCTGGATAAATCACGTTAAACAGCTCATAGTTCAACGACAGTAACACTTTGCTACCTCAATTTTCATAGACCACAACACGCTATATACATATTATATAATATAATTTCAAATAATATTTATCGTGTAATTCTGTCAGGTTCCCGTTAAAAGATAACAAAAACATTATCGCAATTATTCCATTAATTACATGCTGAACAATTTCTAATACCCAACATACCCTTCAGGAATTCCAAGCATTACAGCATCTCCTTCTTTCCTCTGTTTGTCAACTTTGAACTATATTTCTTCACTTCTCCATTGCCATCACTTTGTTCATGTGTGTTTACAGCCAGCACAACCAATAAATCAAAACTCAATAAACATATATAAAAAATAAAGTAAATCTGATTGAACATAAACATGTGGTTAATTAGTTGTTTCAAAGTATAAATCATTTTTTTTTAATTTTAAGGTTAGGGTTTCACTTGCCGAATTTCAAAGTAAATTTATGCTTTTAATTTCGTGTTTCTTTGGGTTTGATTTAGATTTTATTTGAATTTCTACCGGGTAGAGAGAGAGAGATCGAGAGAGTGGGGAATGTGCAATTACGAGGTTTGTCATATAGTCCGAGGTCCGAAAAGCTTTTTACCCCTGGCAAAGTAGGGCTAAACAATTTGGAGCCAGAAGCAAAATATCACACCCCTTCAATGGACAGACCGAGCTATCCTATCGCAATCGATATTTTTCATCGACAGCCAGCAAACTTCCCCACTTGCCCCAGATGGTAAGGATCTGGAAGAAACATACATGAACCCGACCCTTTCTCGGCCTATTAAGTTGTGCTTGCGATTTCAAGCTAGCAAGATGTGGGCCAAGGAGCTCCTCGTTCTCGCAACCATTGAAAACGATCCACACAAATTAAAGTCACGATACAAAATATGAAGGGACCCTAACACTACTACTCTCAATTCCTACGGGCATTTATTAGGGCCCGACACCCCGGCAACGTTACAGCGTAACGACGAAGATGCTTCGTAACATGCTTGGGGTCACATTCATTAGGGTCAATTGGGCACTAACTTACCGAGATCTCTACAAGTAAGATGTAACGAAGTACAATTTGAGGATGATAGAATTCCAGACAATAACACCTCTTTGCTTCCACTTTCTGACTTCCAGTTTCCCCCCTCTCTAGTAGCAAAACTTAATTTAGAAACAAAATAAAAATACAATAAGATCATTTCTTACTCTTGTAAAGAAGAATCTTGACATGGAGGAGCAAACCTTACCCAGCCTGTCCCGTAGTCTTACGGTCGGATCTCAAAATTATTTTACCTGATCAACCTTGGCCTGACCCCGACAGCAAAATCAATGTCGTTTCGAGGATGGTCATGTGATTTTGCTATAAAATTCAAGGGATCTAGATCCCGTAACAAGTGGCGGAGAAGAATCGTTGATGAGTCTGATGAGCTTGAGGTTCATTTTTACCCCCTTGTCGTTTAGAAAAAGTCAAGAAGGCTTTAGATTTGAGAAAGTTAATTTTATCCCTAGTGATGCTTGTGGAAAGGAAAACAGTTTTTATATTAACCAACAGATCTATCTGTCAACACAACAGTCTCAAGACTCTCAACAGCTCATCTCCTAATACAATACTCGCCATGATCACATGCAAATGCAATGTATGCTATACTAAAAAACATCTGGAGGAAATATACCTACCGAAGTCACGGACATGCAAACCCAACCCCAGCACAGGCCCTCTCTAACAATGGTCTGTGCTGGCTTCACTTGGAAGCTTAAGTGCATAGGTGGTCATGTTCTGAGCAGTAGAGGGACCTTGGTGTTTAGAATGAGACTTGGAGCAAGCTGTCAAAGCCGAGTCCATCAGATGTAGTATCACTAGATTCATCACTATTCTGAGTTCTTCAAAAGCTGAGTACGTTTGCGACATATAAAGATAATGATGGATGGTTACTTGGTTAGTGTTTGCCTCTTTTTTTGATTCCCTTATCAGTGGTACCTTCATGTCGTTATAAAATCCAGACAGGGGGCCTCGGATGTTATTGTCTTAACCAATCACCATCAAATTAAGATGACTGGCGAGAAAGAGGTCAATGACATTCCTCAAAATCATCTGATTACAGTAGCGTGTTCTCATTAATATCTTGCAGCCACCCGGTCCATCTGCCTCTAGATGTGATTAGCTCTCATCTAGAAACTCGAATTCTTCGTTGGTCAATGACAATTTTTGCTCGGTTTTCAGAGACTGGAAAAACTTGACTACAACCAACTGCTATCCCAAATTGAAATTCAATCTACCTAGTTGAACCGAACCCCATGCGTCCATCAAGCAAAACCACCTGAAATCTCCTCCACTGCGCCAAATCTGAGTACTTGAAGGTTGAGGACCTCAAAGTGGTTGCAACTCGCATTCCTATCATCCAAGTTGAAACAAACCAAAGCTGTCGTACAAATCCGGATCCTTCCACCTTAAAGACAAAAGACATGCAAATGAACTATATAATACATCCATGGGGATAACAGAATAACAGGTCTTTGTACCCTGGATCCTTCCATGACAAGGAAAGTAACTAAAAATCATGTAAGAATAATTTACACATTCGTATATACAGCCCCCCTGATGTTCCGGGCATCCTAATTTTTTTTCCATCTAACTATACAAAAATCCAATCAAAATGAATACTGGACTCGAAACAGGGGTTAGCTCTGATTCCCATCTCTGATGCTGTGCGACAAATCAGAAGTGCTTGGTCTCGGATGATTACACTTTCAGGCATTGTCAATCATGCAGCTCCACAGGAAAAGCATGAACTGGATAAAGTGGAGAGATCCATACCAGTTCTCTTAATGGTGACTCTTCAGCTCAACTCCATGTCTAAATGCAGGTTATCTGATATTCCAAATCACTCACAAGTTATTAGCATTAGCTTGCAGCTCCTGTCGTGGACTTGAGCATCTGTCCAATTGCTAATGGCCATGACCCTTTATCAAGATAAGGTTAGGTTTGCTAAAGTGACATTGTCATTCAACCATCCTTTTCCTCTTTAAGAAGGGAGAAGGAGAGTTGGACCTACATAACAACAAGATTACATTTCCTTGTGTTCAAGAATTGCTAGGAACAAAAGGTTCAGCTAGTGGCTCTCCAAAAAAGCAGTCTATAGGAAGCTTCAGAAAGCTTTTTTAGTAATGATCCTTTTTGCTCTTCTTTAGCAACATTGACATGTGATTAATGTATTCCTGGCTTGTTTGGGTCCCACCCACCAGCCACTGCAGGGCTTCAGCCGCTGCATCTTTTTCTGCACTTTTCTTGTTGTTGCAAGGCTGTCCCATAATTTGCATTCCATTGAACTCAACAGTGGCGCGAAATTGGTTGTTCTTCAATTGCTTTGTCTTGTAGGATGGTGCAGCATATCCTGCCCGGGTGAGCAATGTCTGGAGCTGACTCTTGGAATTATCACCTCCAGGTCCACTATCACCCCTTGAAATTAAGGTTGGCTGTGTAGCAAAAACAGTTGGTTTTGAGGACTTGAAGAAATGGCAACCGAACACAAATCTGCCATCACAATTATCCTCTGAAACTAACAAACGCACTGCAGAGAGAAGCTCATGGTGCATGTGTATGTCCATCCTGGGATTCAACAGCTGTCGATATTCACCACGAACAATTGACAAAAATTAACAATATCAGACCCTTTAACAGTTGGAATCTTGTAGCAAGAGAAGTGGAGAGACAGCACACAAAACATATCAAAACTAATGTAAAAATATAAATCCAGTTCCCATCCAACGTTTGCCTACTTTGGTCTGAATCAGCTCATCGAGCTCTCTCCTCAAGCTCTGATACATTTCTGCTACAGAAGGTTGCATGTAGAATTCCAGAAATCCTCCCAACATTTTCAAGTGCCCATCCTGTAAGAGAATTATGCATGGATAAACATGGTCAGTAAAAGAAAAACCACCACACGCAGTGATGCAACTCCAGCTAGCAAGTGATTTTTAAAAGATGAGAAAAACTCACAGCATCCCCTCTAGAGATGCTCCCGCCAAATAGAAGCAGCACTGAATCAGAAACAGCAGTAGAATCCCGGAGAAAAACACTATTAACTTTTATCTTCTCATTGAAAATCAGCCATGGATAGGGGATTTTTGATTCTCGAGCATTAACCGAGTTCTGGGGAGAGAAAATACCAAGCAACTAAAAAGAGAACAAGGACACGGATCCCCTTACACATATTTCAGAAGAGAAGAGATAACATTCAGGAAGAGGGAACTTACAGAGTGCAGAAGCACCTGGCCATCCTCCATGGTTTTCAGTGAAAATGACTTCTCATTGTGCTGTACATGGAATTAAGTCAGCACTCATGATTTGTGAAAAGCACACAAAATTAAGGTATCACCCCTCTTTTCCCACCACATCATCTAAATAGCACATTTATAAAATAAATAGGCCATTTCAAATCCAAGGAACATCACAATTCAGATGATGATGTGAAAGCATAAAAACCCATTAAAATAAAATGACTCACCACAATGGAGCAAATTCCAGGATAGAGGCCACTGCAAATAACTGCTCGAACCAGACGCTCATCATGGCTCCATGCATTGCAGGTGGTTGGGTTGCCATCGACAAGGCCGGTATCCATGAGCAAGGAGAAGAACTCCTTCCAAAGAGAATCAATAGCTTTCATAGATTGCACCGAGAGAAAATTTTTCCAGCAGTACTCATATCCAGAAAGATCTCTTTCAGCATCTTTCCAGCCCTCATAGGCTCGGACAAGTGCTAGGTGGTCACTATAATCACCGGAAAACTGAGATTTTGCAGCCTCTGCAAGCTGCATAGCACAAATAGACAGTAAGGGTTTTTCTGAGTGAAATATTTTACAAATGGAAAAAAAATTACGATGTTTGGCAAGTAATGATATGATGGTAGTAGAATGATGATGAAGATGTGTTGCATTGATAGTAGTGGTTGTGGGATGGTGGTGCAGATCAAGATGGAGATGGTGGTTGTTGAGGAGTAGTGGTTGTGGCAGCGGCAAGGTGGTGGTGGTTGAAATAATTAAAAGATATTGTAAGTGGATTATTATCAATAAATTATTTTATGAAACTTCATGAGCTGAAAATATACGCCGATAAATTAGCAAGGTTTAAAGATTGATTGTAAAATATTTTATGTTGACCAATTTTCCTAAAAAATATTTTAGGAGAAAATCAAGAAAACATTTCGCTGTAAAATTTTCACACAAAACAAACACCTCCTAAATGATCATATTTTAAGAATAACAAGCAAGAATAACCAGCAGCGTTTCAGACTTCATTATCACTATGCTGCTGTCCTACAACTGGAATCCCACACCCACAACAGTCACATGCCACAAAAAGAAAAACAGTAAAGCCTTAACCCAGAGAATATTCATATCTTCAGGCAACCACACAGCATCAAAGCTGCAGAGTTTCCAGCCATTATTAGAAGTGCAATCCAAAAGCTCCCTTGCTAGCCACTGCTATGCTAAATCTATATCAGGACAGAAACCTGAGTCAACAGTTTGTTTCCCCCTTCACTATGGTGACATCTAATACTTGCATGCCAATTGGTAATACCTAAGCTTAACTACAATCTCAACAAAAGCAACTAAAGGGAAAAGGAAGTTTGCATGATCATATTCATATGAATTATTAAGAAAAGCGTAATGCAATCATGTGCAGCCCATTGAAGCCGATAACAGACCCAGCCATAAATATAAGATTTTTTGCTTTCATCCTAATCAAAGCACATAGAGAATATGACTTTCATCTAACAATATAAGATTTGGAAGGTGACTTACATCCTTCTTGTCCAATGGCATCAAGAAAGGATCTCTGACACTAAGACCTGCAACAACAGTTAGTACTGGATCCAGGCAATTCAAAATAGCACCTAAAACGAGCATTTTTCCAAGCTTAGGCTCCACTGGAAGCATAGTCAAATATCGACCTGCCAAGAGATAGTCAGATTGAGTGGAACAAAATCTTACCATCAATATATGCTTTTGCATTAGCATAAGTTACACAAATCTAAAAACTGATAAAGAATATATAGAGAGATTTAGGCCTACCTAGAACAGTTAAGTTTTCATTCTGATCCAAGGCTCCAATGATTTTTAAATATTCAATGGCATTTTGAACCTATAATACATAAATTGGAAGCGAAAGGTCAAAGAGGTAGGCATGAGAAAATCACTTGTATGAAGGGAAAAGTCGACAATAATTTCTACAGGCAAGGGCAAAAAATAAAAGGAAGCCTAAGTATGTCACAAGAATATAAAAATAAGAAAGAAGGGTACCGCTAATAACTCAGGCGACTGCAAAGCCCTAGATAGAAAGTCAGATATGCTTCCAAGTTTCAGACTTTTGATTTGTAGACAAATAGACTGCAAAGGCGTTCTCAAAATTTCTGGCAATTGGTACTCTGCAAAAGCATCATATACACACCTAGGATAGAGGTGATAACATTCTCCTGGTTGAACGCGGCCAGCTCTCCCTCTTCTCTACATTATACAAAATATAAAGAGAAACCAAACATGGTTAGTAAACGTGAATTTGAAAATATCAATTAAGCAGACAAATAAAAAAATTGGCATTGTGACATGATACAGAAATAGTTGCATCTCTTCCTGCAGACCAAATATATGCCATACTGTAAACATTTAAGCAGATAGAGTAACGTTCCTTGATCTAGCTTCTTCCTTTTATGTATTACAACTTACAAGAATAAAATAAATTCTTTTGTTCCTTTTCCCTTTTTTTCTTTTAACTGCGCACTCACTACAAGGCTATAGTTTCATATTCTTTCTACTAAATAAACTATCTTCAACCCTGTCTACTTATCATATAAATTTTGTTATTGTTTAATTACAGGAATCCAATGATTGCCTAGATTTGAACGAGAAGTTGGGCAGAGAATTTAACTTTCTACTCTAGCCAGTAGAGTGGGCCAGCCCAATTAGGTAACCAGGAGGCCAACTCCAAATGAAATGCATGCCTTAAGAGATATTGCTGGGAAAGGAATGGCAGGAATTAAGGCCACATAAGATCCAATAAACAATGGAAACACCCTAATACTGCACCATCTCAACCAAACTTCTAGAAAAAGGAATTTAGCGACAAGGGTTTTGCAACTTGACACAAGGCATTGTAGAAAACTCTTGAATTGTTATTGCAGCGGCTAAGGCAGGGGAAATAGTGGCGGTTGCTTAACCCTGTATAGCTCTTCCTATTAAAACAAACCCCCTTTTCAGGATTAAGGCCAGCCATGCTTAACCCCCAACCAAAAAGGCTGATCAAACTAAGTTAACAGCAGATCAAGTAGTGCTACAATAATGCATAACCCTCATTAACTGCATTAATCCAGCCAACTAAAGTTGGTCAGTAATATCTTCGATCTGAATTCAACACTACACTGAATTGTTGTGATCAGTGCATGCATCAGCTAGGGGTTAAATATTTTTTTATAAATGATTTGACATTCATTGAAACTATTAGTGCTGACTGATTTTAGTCAAATATGTGAAAATCTTTGTTGGTGGTAACTGTTAAGCAACATGACACACAGCTACTTAAACCATGGTTCTGATGAATGCATGCCCACAAAACATACACACATGATGAGGGGGGAAATGAAACTATTCTAGTTCTAAAAAGCTAACTTAAATGGCTCTTTGTAGATAATTGGCTTGCCTTCAATGACCAATCTAATTTATCAACCACTAAAGTTCATACGAGACCACCTACTATCTGGTCACCAAAATGAATTTCATGTACAAAAACTACAAATTGCTACTTCCCTGTTACTTTCCAAGGCAGTAATTACAGACTCTTCACATGGTGGGGAGGGGAAATACCTGTCCCACTAGCCCACCATGTGTCGAACCAATACATGAATTTATTTGACGACGAGGTTCTTGATAAGAAATTGTGAGGATGACTTTTTCAGATGATCAAAACACAACATATACTAAAAAACAACACCAGATGCCATCTTATAGCTCATATCTCCAACAGAGGAACTTACTTGTTGAGCAGAAACCTTAGAAATCCAGGAAGGAAGCAGACAAGGAGTGTTATTCAATGCATCATAGGAAGACTCCTTTGCTTTCCCACAGTCAAGAACGAAAACAATATCATTGATAGTGATACTTGTCTCAGCAATATTAGTAGCCAGTACTATTTTCCGCACACCCTCTTCAGGCTCATCAAATATTAACCTCTAAATGCATTCCAAATACATCATATTAGTAATGTTTAAGAAAATTGAAAGGGAAGAATGTCCTGTGCAATCTTAAATGATAGGATACCAAAAAATATATTAGTAAAAAGCAGCTGAAATATGCAGTAAGAATTTGCTGTTCTGCTTTCCACTATTGGTTACTCATTAATTTGCAGAAAATAAGTATATGAGTGGCAAGAAACTACACAGTCAAATCAAATTAATAATCCAAGAGTAAATTAAAACAATAAAATTACCTGCTCTGTGCTGGCCATAGAACCATGGCAAGTGAGCAACAAGACTCGGCTTGGATCTCCTAAGAAAGGATGAGCTTGAAGCTTATCCTTCAAAGAACTTATGTCATCCCACCCCGTCATGAAAACAAGAACAGCACCTGGCCTCTCATTCTCACAAATATTACATAAGAGATATTCAACAAGATTAAAACCTATGCTATCAGGATTCCAACATGACAAAGACTCCCGAGTCTGGCTACTGTACTCCTTAAAATCAGCTGTTCTAAGAGCATCCTGATTATATTTTTTCAAAATGCAAAAAGAAAAATCAAAATGTATAAAAATTACAAAATGGTAGAATATAACCTTAAGAACATCTATACCTCAACACTTGAAGCAATTTGACTCTTCCTTTTTCTCGGAGCTTGTTTGCCTATCCTCCACATCTTTTCCTGACCATAACCATCAATTTGGTTGCTTTGGGTCAATCTGTAACCCGTCATTTCCAGAATATTTTCCAGAAAATGAGTTCGTACCGGGTATGTAAAACCCTGAAGAAGACCGTTAAAAGAAGGACCATTAGAACAAACCTTCCAACCCATGGATTGCAAAAATAATAATAATAATAATAATAATAATAATAATAATAATAAGAGACAAATAAAAGATTTAACATGCCAAAATAGATGGATGCACATTGAATAAATAAGTTTTAACCAGTCATGGCAAGACCAATCAGCATTAAGGAAATATTTACCACAACAACAATAAAGAAAGAAACAGAACTTCCTAACTACATTGGGTAATTTAAGATTGAATAAAAATAAGATGGCTACAATAAATGTGGAGAGTTGTTCTCAAACAATAATGAAAGCAGAAAAAAGAAGTACCATAGCCCATCTTTGCTCGTCAGAATAGATGTCACTCTGCATTTTCAACTTTACTCATCACATTGCCTAAACTGGTGGATTATTTAGTATACAATCAAAAAGAGTCTCACTGCACCTTCTTCTAACAAAAAAATAATTCTACTATCCTGTGAACTCATATTTTTATTCTTTAAAACTAGGGTAGAATAAACAATGAACATCATTTCAATGTATTATTGAAGGCAGAAAATCAAGAAATCCACTGGTAAATTGTTTGTATCACCAGATGCTTGTCATAGCAATGACCAGGATCTGGCATCATAACTACAACACATAATCAGTGCATGATTTAAAATACCAGCACTAAACCACAAGCATTACAAATGACCAAAAAAAGAAAAATTTCTCCAAAGGAATATTATTCGTAACCAAAGGCATAACTTTTTCCTCTCTCCACAAGTAATTTATAATAAAAATAAAACAGTAAGTAGGAAGCAAAGAAAAGGGACAGCCCAAGCAAATTCACATACTGATGGATTCTAACTATAAATTGCCTCGACAAACAATGAAAGAAGACGGTGCAACACTGCTAACTGGACTTTTAGCTTACTGGAATGCGTAGAATTGGAGCTCCATCAAAATATGATGAGAAAAGCTCGGCATCAAGGGTTGCACTCATCAGAATCAGCTTCAGTTCTGGCCGATGAGGAAGGAGATCCTTAAGGACAATGAGCAGAAAATCTGGTGTCAAAAGTTCATTGTGAGAAATCAGATCTCATCATCCCCAAAATAAAACCTCAAACAGCTAAAAGTTACCCTCATTCATTCCACGTTCGTGAATCTCATCCACAATCACATGAGTTATTCCTTTTAAACTTCTATCAACAAGCAGTCTTCTCAACAGGATGCCAGTGGTACAGAAGAGAAGGTGGGTATCCTTTCCCTTTACACCCTCAAGCCGAACCTTGTATCCGACCTTCAAACAAAAGCCAATAAAACAACAAGATTTGCTTCAATTTCTTGAAATGTGTTACTGATAGAAGGTAGTGATTCGGACAAAGTAACCCAGAATGTTTCTGAGAAGAAACTCACACGTTCACCCAATTTCTCCCCTCTCTCTGAAGCAATTCTTTCAGAAACAGACATAGCAGATATTCGTCTTGGCTGTGTACATATAATATTACAAACAGCTCCACGAACAGATTCTACCTCAGATTCTAAAATGAATTGTGGAATTTGCGTGGTTTTGCCGCAGCCAGTTGCACCAGAGATTATAACAATCTGTAAAATACAAAAAGTTAGGCTTTATTGCAAATCATGAAGCATTAATTCTTGAATAATATTGACAAGCAAATCTAGGAATCAATCCACGCCAACATAACAATTCTTTCCATCCGCGTGTGTATGGAAGTTCAACTTCAATATATAACAATAACATCCCAATAAAAAAATTAAGACAAAAAACTTGAAAGTTCAGTAGACCACAGGATTTACCATCTTCAAATACAGAAAACCTAACCAAGTAATGATTTCCTTTTGACCAGCTTATTACATCATTGCAATGAACTTCGAAGGAGGTTTAATAGCAGGAGAAATGGATTATAGACAAGGAAATTTATAGTAACATAAAGGTATTCTAGCTTGGCGCATTTAGACAAGCTTGAATAAACTTTATACAAACCAAGTGTGAGCTCTTAACCCTTATGCTGAATACATTCATTTCTTAGAAACACAGACAGATACCTTCATTTAAGAAAATTAATGACAACAGATTTCCATGCAAAGTTGGAACCAAACAACTTATAAAAAAAAAGAGGAAAAGAAAAAAGTACAAAAGACCTATGCATTACAAACCTGATTTTGTGAAATGGCTGCCAATATGGCATCCTTCTCTTTGTAAGCAGGAAGAGTTTTACGAAATTCAAGCATCTTGCAGCCTTCTGGAGATTCCTAAAAGAAATTAAAAAAAACTAACTTCATCATATTTCAGAATTCAAATCAGGAAACATACCGCAAAAAAAAATTAAACCTCTTCAAGTTCTTTAACCAAAAAATAAAAAAATAAATCAATGTTAACAAAACTATGAATAAACATACTAGAATCTCATACAATCTTTGCAAGTACTCTGTGCATGTATTCTTACTTGGGCAACAAGTTACCTAGCACCATCCAGACTTATAGACAACCTCAATGAAGAGGAGAGTTAGCAAGTCTTAAGTCTGGACCAGTATCCACTTGTAAAAAATGGTTTTGGCTCAGGATATTATGATAGACTGTATAAACACAAACTAGTAAGGGCCTGATGAACATTTTCCCCTTCATTAGGATTACAAACTAAATGCAAGGACAAGGAACTCCAAATGTTGTCTGAAACTGATGATATTATTGTCCAAATCTTATTTGCACATATAATTTGAAAAATCCTTTGGTCCACCACATTGATATAATAAAAATGGTGAGCTAAGGTCTGTTACATGACAAGGTGCAATCCAAAACTGCTAGTTACAAGAGCGACTCTCTACAAATTTTCAGAACATTTATGTGAAAATGGCCATTGCAAAATGAAGATGCAACACTTTAGCCCCTCTAGGAGCTGAAGTCTGGATTTGTCCCCGTAAACAACCCAAGTTTGAGAATGCGTAAGGCACCTACAATTATCCAAGCTAAGACATGGAGCAATGCCAAAAGAAACTAATCCAAATTTTATTTAAGGTAAAAAACGAAAAGGAATCTTTTAAAAATTAACCCTGCCACCATATGAACAGAGGTTCGAACATGGGTCTACTAGTGTAAAGCCTAGGACATCGTATTTATTAGGTTTTTTTATTTAAAAAAAAATAGTAGGGTATCTTATCAGTGAAAAGAGTAGAATATATTGGTATCGGAGCCTAATAATTAGTTCAGGATATTAAATTTTATAAAATACATATAGCTCAAATTTTTCCCGTGAATGAAATCCCAATATCACATCCCTTGTTTTTTTTAAAAAAAAAACGACAAACTAATTTTGGCGTGCAACTTTTAGTTAAAAAAGTACATTAATTATCTACTTGAGAAGATATTGGATCATGTGGGACTTGTATGCAAGTGTGGGAAAACAAAGTGGAAAACCAATACTATTCATTTATTTGCGCGAGACGAGGAGCCACCTTCCTAGCAGTGGCAGGGGTTTAAAGCCCATCTGCAAAGCTGCTTTTTAATAAATAATAATAGTAATTGTGTTTACATGCTGTCTATCCTCTCAAGTCGCAAAAGAACGATTGTTCCATAGCCAGTGGGACTGGTTTTTCTCCATGATTTTTCTTGAGGCAATTTTTCACAAAGTAACTAGTATGGAGATTTGCCTGAGATGATAGCTAAATGGAAGAGATGCATTGATATACAAATAGATACATGACATAGTTCCATATTATTCAGGGTAAGATAACCTGCCAAGCTTGTTGCTGATCAGACAATTGCATACTTCTCCGCCACAGAATTTTCTCCGTAACAGCCTTACTGGATGCCAGTGGCTCAGGTTGCTCAAAAAGCCCATCATCTGTGGAGAGACTACTACTGCTTGATCTAGAAAATGTATCTGGAAAATTACTATTAATCCTGGACCTTTGATAGAGGTAGTCTCCAAGATAAGCATCAACTCTTTGTAGCAAACCAAGAGGTAAGTTCACCTGCCAATTCTTCAAACCTTCAATTTAAAGCTTACAAACCATGTATAATGAAAAGTACAAAAGCTGTATATGGAACGTGCAGAAGGTTTTTCCAACAAGGGGCAAACAAATGTACAAAAGAAAACAAGAATAAATGGACATTGAAAATACATTTGCGGTGTTTCGGACCTAAAATTCAATTGAAAGAGATTTAAGAGCTTAGGACGAGATGAACCGTGCAAAAACAGGGGGCAGAAAAAAGCAAAAAAGGAAATTATACTTCAGCAATTCAGCTTTCAAAGCTAATAACGACATTGTTTTGGTTTATGAACCAAAACTACATCAGACAGATGAGAGCAGAACTTTGTAAATAGAAGTAGGAGAAAGTACCTCCCTCTGCGGACGCTTGTCATCCAAATCAAATCTGTAGTTTGGAAGCGGAGCCTTGCTAAAAACAACAACTTTCGCATAGGAATGGCTGCCAAGATAAATAAAAATAAAATCAGTAAAAACACCAAATGGAAACCAGCAGCATATCAAGAAATACAAGATACCACCTGTGCAAGCCCATTTTACTCGCAAGAGCAGCTATTTGCTCAAAATCGCGCCGGTCCTTTTTCTCTCTTGAAATCAACTCTTGCTTCTCCTTGTCATGCAAAAGCATTGTTAATTTTCGTTTCCACTCCTCAATGTCATCAGAAAGGTAAGCACCCTAACAACCAGAGTTTTGAAGAACAATTAAAAAATAAAAAATTAAGCTAAATTGATTCGATATCGAAATTACATTGATCGATACGTTACTCACAGGTTCAACCACGGGGGAGTCCGTTTCAAGATCAGAGCCTTCCTCTGATTCTCGGTCATCGTAGGCAGAAACAAATTTCGGTGCCGGTTTCTTATTACTGTTAAAATCATTATTATCAGCGACGCCGTTTCTCTGTTGTTGATGAAGAGGAGGACGGTTTCTAGGGTTTAAAACAGTAGTGCTCTCGCTGTGATTTTCGCGAAATTTGGAGCCAATTGGAGGAGAAGGAGAAGAAGCATTAGAGGAGGAGTGACAGTAGGGAGTGGAGACGAGGGAGCGGATACGGCAGTGTGGAGGGATGTAAACGGCGCCGAATGAGGAAGGCGGCGACCGGTCCTTCATTGCTGTGGAGGAGACAGATGTCGAGGGTTTTACGGTTTGGGGAATTTGCCAGGGAGGTGAATGAAGGAGAGAAGATAGCATGCGAGGTGAAATAACGGTATCGTTTTCGGTGGAAAAATTTTACAGGTTCTGATCGATGATTCTTCAGGTTGTTCTCTGGTGGTGTGCCGGCTTAACAGTTGAGTTGAGCGAGCTTGTCTTTCTAGATCGAAACGATAGTGTCTATTTTCACGCGCCTTGCCTTTCTACCTCCTTTCTTTTTCGCTCCGCCACCTTTTTTCGTTTTCGAATTTAATAGCTAAATTTATAATTTTATAGGCCGGGTCACTTATTTTTACAATCTATATTCCATGTAATGGAAAGAGATTGCCCGCTTTATCATAATGGCAACCCAGTAAGCAAACCAAGGAAATACCATAAAAAATTTAATTAATTAATTTAATTTAATTTAAAATCTCTTAATAATTTTTATTTTTTCAAAATAAATAAAAATATCATAAAAAATAAATAAAAAAATATTTAAAGATGAGAACAAATAAAATTAACTAAAAAAAACTAAGCAAATTCGAGTAAATTTTTTGAATTTGAGTTAATCTCTTAAAATCATAGTTAGTTAAATTTCATATTTATATTTTATAAAGAGATTTAATAACCAATAAATTTAACATTAAAAATGAAATAAGTTGATTTAATTTAATTTAATTAAAAAAACAAAATTTCTTTTAATAAAACAAGATCTAACAAATATCACACACAAAAACCTGAGGCAATATTAACTAATTTAATGGTGAAGGAGAAAATAAATTAATTTAATATGATTAAAAAATCATTTTAAAAAAGTTATATCTAGCAAAGACAAAAAAAAAACTAAAACAACTCAAAATTCTCATAAAAAATAAATAAAAATATAAGGTGATGAAACCAAAATATTAAAAATAAAAGAAAGCAAATAAATAAATGCAGACAAACATTCTATTCCTGAATTAATATTTGGAACTCATTAAGCAGACTATCCTGAATTAATATTTGAAACTCATTAAGCAGACTATTAAGAAGCATAGCTCATGACAAATTTAATATTAAAGGATAAAATTTAAAAATAAATAAATAAAAAATAATAATTAAAAAAATAAAGATTAAATTTAATAAAAAAAATTTTGAAGATAATAAAATTTAAAAAATAATATTTTAAATAAAATAAATAATAATAAAAATCAAAATTAATATATAAAAAATTTCATCAACTTAATGCTATAACTTAATTTTTATTTTATTAAAAAAAACGAGGAAATGAATAGATCAATTAACTTGATTTTTTTAAAAATATAATTTTGACAAAAATAAATTAACAAGTTCCACCCGGGGTTTAATAAAAAAAATGAAGATTTACCCCAAATCAAAAAGGTCATGAGTCATACCATGTCAATTCCTTACTTTATTTTTTTTTCAACGCAAACCATTTTTTCTTCGACCCAGGACCAAGTTCATTCTAACTCAACTTAAATCACCTTGACAGGGCTGCAATTATTATTATTTTTTCAAAGAAATGTATTTAAAATGTATCTTGATGCTGCTGGGCCATTTTCAAAATGTATCTTTAAAAATAAGAGCATACATAAATATATTTTCTTCTTTATTACACTAAACCCACCTCACTGATCGAAGCTGGCAGAAGTTTTCCTTTCGCAACGATATTATTCAAGCTCTCTGGCGTTAGCCGTTAGCCACGTAAGAAATAAACAAAGAAGCTTATCATCTAATGCTATAACTTCTCAGCTTGCATAGCTAGCAATTAACAAGGAACAATACAAAAGGCGAAATTACATATTATTTGGGGGCAAGGAGTACTAGTTTGATTAATGCTGCTCAATAGGTATAGCCCTTTACGAACATTCCCTTCGTAGCTTCCTCGCTTTCACCCTCGGCAGAATACCTTCCAAGCTGAGCCAAGGAGTTAGCCTTAGCACGCACCAAAAGTGACTTCTGAGCAGCTTCCACGTTATCAGGGCGTCCTTGCCATGTCTTGAGCACGGTGTTCTGCAGTGCACGTGCATATGAGAAGGAAACATGCCATGGGTTGGGGCTTTGGTTCATTGCATTGAGGTTGAGGGTTGCTTGCACTTCAGATTGCCCTCCAGACAAAAACTGAAAAGTAGACAGAAGTAGCTCACTTTGCAGCAGTGACCAAATTACTCTTAAATCATCATCAATGATTCAACAAAATTTCAAACTGAAGTCAACATACAGATTACTGTAAGGAGAGCTTCAATTTCTTTCACTATCTTGAATCAATCTGTTTACCACAATAAATTTGGATCTAATTTTTCAAGAATTCAGTATTCATCTCCTTTCACCAACAGAAGTTTAAAATCTCTTGCAAAGGACACTTGGCAACATTGTAGACCAAATTGAGAGTAATAATAGGATCCATCATATCATTCAATTTATAAGCCCAGTCCCTATTATAGGACATGCAATATTTGGCTTTAGGCACTCGAGACCTTTACAATTCAATTTCACATGGTAAGAAGAGGGAGTACTTCAAGAAATAAATGTACATCAATTTAGATTCCTGATAAAAACAGGGTTTCAATATTCATACCATGATACCAGGAACTGCAGGAGGTACTCTCCTTTTAAGCATCGTAAGTGTATATTTGGCTATGGTATCTGCCGATGCCTTCTCCTTGTGTTCAGCCCCTGGCGTTACCATGCTAGGCTTAAGTAGGATGCCCTCAAACACAACATTGTTTTCAGCCAAATAGTAAAAGACTTCTGCCCAGACCTTCTCAGCAACTTCAAGGGTCCTGTCAATTGGATGGTCCCCATCAAGTAGAATCTCAGGCTCAACTATGGGCACAAGACCGTTATCCTGCACACAAAATTTATCATCAACAAAGAATGGCATAGAACATCAAAAAACTCGAATATAATAGTGCTAAAATGAGGAATGGGTGTAGTTTAGCTTTATCAGGACTCATAACAATAAAAGTCAACCTATGTTTAGATGGGAAAATCCCAACCAACATTCCAAACTGCTAATCACCTGAACAAATTCTGAGAAGTAACATAAATCAGCACAAACCACAGACTATCCCTACCTCTCCCAGCCAAGAAAAGAGATGTAGAATAAAGAGAAAAGGAATGCATTGGAAAGGGTTTGGAAATATGAGGGAGGAATGCGCTATGAGAACAAAAGAATACCTGGGAAATGGCAGCATATCGTGCAAGTCCCCATGCAGCTTCCTTGACAGCCAGAGCAGAAGGGCCACAGGGAATGCTGACAACAGTCCTCCTGGATATTCCAATGTGATCATGCAACAATAAAACAAGGAATATAAAATGCTATTGGAATAGCAGACAAATTAAATGGATTAACAAAAGCACTACAATATTACATAGAACTTGAGCAGACTTACCACTTAGCAAAACGTGCACCTTGCTTGTAATATTCAGCAGATCTTGAAGCCAATCCATCCAAACCTTGGCACCAAGACTCGTTGTTTGAACCTGGTAGGGGGACTAAACCCTGAAACAATAAAAGTTGCGTAGTAACACATACATAAGCTCATTGTGAAAGTGAAAAACCAAATATCCAATACATGATTTATATTTTGTAAATTCTATTGACCATGCACCTTGTCAACTTTGATGCCAGGTACAATGTTCTCATCACGCAGGCAATCCACGAACTTCTTTCCATCAGTTGTAGACTGGTAAAGTGTCTCCTCGAAAAGAATGGCACCAGAAATGTATTCCCCAAGACCAGGAGCCGTCAATAAAAGTTGTCTGTATGCTTGTCGGTTGGTTTCGGTGTTATCCAAGCCAATAGATGCCAACCTCTTCCCACAGGTTGCATTTGATTCGTCTATGGCAAGGATACCACGACCAGGTGATGCAATAGTTTTCTACACCATCAATCCAGAAGCCAGACTCAGTTTTGCACAATAAACTACGTAAATAAAAACAAATGATGACCCAATTCTTTGTCTCCTTCCATTCTGAATAAAATCTAGAGATACTGAAGCGATATACAGAACAACAATTATTGAAAGGAATAAATAACAAGATCATTCAATATATACACGTACAGGTCATATATATATATATATATTAGAAAGCAAAACGATGTATAGAAAAGAATATAATTAACTCGAAATTAAAAAAAAAAACACAAAAACAAATTTTATGAAATGATGCCTGGATTTAACATAAGCTTAATAGATGTAACAGTAGAAGCATTCCAAGCAATCTAATCATAAACAAGTTCGAATATCTGATTTGTCAACCAGCAAGTATAACAAGGCATCAGCAACGAAAACAAATCTAAAAAAAAAAGAACAAGAAGAAGAAGAAGATGGAACTAACAGCGGTTTGGACGAGCTCGTCAGTGTAAGAGTTGGCACGGATCGAAAAGGAGACTCGGCGAGTTGAGGATCCCTGAGATCGCTGACCGAAAGGTGACTTTTGGCCGATCCATGAAGACGACGCTGCGTTTAGCTTTACAAGGTTTGCACAGGCCATCACTTTGAGATTTAATAATTAGATCGGGATCGAGAGAGAAGTCAGGTTTTCGACGTTTACGAGAAAAATGGCTTTCGCGGTCTGCTAAGGTTTTTCCCCTTTTTCTCTCTCTCACTCTGTGTTTTTGGTTCTGTGTTTGTGGTTAGGTGGGATTATAACACGAGTGCGCAAGTGAAGTATAGTTGTGTTTTGCAACTTTTACCTCGTGGAATCCGGACTGAGCTTTGGGAGAGGGAATAGGACAAGAGACAAGCGGGGATACCAAACAGTCCCTTTAGGTGGATTTGTTTTTGTCCCGTGTTTACCAGATTGTCCTCGCGTTGTTGACAAGTCATAAGCGATTCATGTTTTTTGACCAGCTAAAACACCCGCACAGTTCATTTGGTTTAGCTTTTGATTAAATCTACCCCTTTATCATGAAATTTGATAGAAAAGATTTTAAGCCCTTATTAACCCTAACCGGCTCAATGGGTCGATCAATAACTAGGCCAACCAAAGCCTGGATTGGTAAAAACACAGGTTAATTCACAACATAATCTACCCATGTAAACTTGATCAATACTCGTTGAGTTTTAAAAAAATTATTAAGATGATATTATTTTATTTAAAAAAAAAATTGATTAGATCAAGTTTATTTTATAGATTTTTAACTTAAATTTAATTTTAGATCAAATTTTAAAACTATATTAATGTTAAGTGAAGAAAAATAGTAAAATTGTTGCGTATGAATGATGAAAGTTAACAAATACATGTTGAAAACTATTGGATATATTGATTTACAATTTCTAAATATATTAAATATGTAAATATATATTATTATACTAATATTTGCTCTTGAAAAAAAATACTGTATACCCGCAAATATATATTATTATACTAATAAAAAAATTATATGATCTTGGAAGAAACAGTATTTTTTTTAATTTATATTTTGGGAGGAAGTGTGTGCCTGTGTATGAAATATTTAGAATTTGTAATTTAGTGTATTTGTTTGTAGTTTTCAACATAGTTCTTTTAGAGATTGTTTGAAGATTATTTTTTAAATATTTTTTTATGTTAAATTACATGTTAATTATTTTTTTTATTTTTAAAAAATATTTTTAATATTAGTATATGAAAACAATTTAAAATATATAAATTATATTAAATTTTAATAAAAAAAATTAAATTTTTTTAAAAACGCTGTGATTTAATCCCCACCATCTATAAATCACAAATCTCGTTATTCAGCTTTGTTTAACTTGCAAGAACAAAAAACTAAAATGAAAGTTGGAAAAAAAATTACATTACATTACTATTTATTTAAGATCTAACCATCAAACAGAGGAATCCAACAAATCATTCAGTCCCATCAGATTACTCTGCAAAATTATTTGGTTTGGCACGTAACAAATTACTGTTTTCATTTTAAATATTTTTTTCAGGATCATATAATTAAAACAATATTTATGATATTGTATATAAAGTTCAGTGACAAATGTTTCAAGAACAGCGTGACCATATATAAGTAAAAAGGGGGTATTTATGCCACGTGATCGGGTATTTGTACTTGAGAGTTTGTTGATAATTTAGAGTCAAGACTTTATAATGCAGCGACAGTGAGTTCTTAACACTTTCAACAGCTCAAGGGTTCAGATTCTCTCCCTGAAATATTTGAGCTTAAAAAATATCTCATTATAAGAAAGGGTTAAAGTAGCCTCCCAGCTTTGCAGCAGCGACCAATTAGTTCGTCGTGGATACAATGACTTCTCTGCCCGACTAACTACTTCAGTTAACTCCTTGATTGCCTAGCCATCGATTAGGAACTGCAAGATTTTACAATCACTTGGGATTTAGGGCGCCAAGGTCAAGGCATGCATGGAAGATTTGGTGATACACCGCAGCTTTCACCTAACATTTGACATTGTTCCTTTTATATATATATATTAAACATTTGATATCCAGCGTTGAGATCCCATCAGCACTGTAACTTGTTTTTTAGAGTTTGATTGAAAATTTAGTAGCGGTTTAAAATATTTTTTTTAGTAATATATTAAAATGATATTTTTTAATTTTTAAAAATTTATTTTTAATATTAACATATTAAAATGATATGAAAATATAATAAAAATTAACTTTTTTAAAAAATTGTTTTTTTTAGAAAACTTGTTTCCAAACACACCTTTAAGCTATTTTGTTGGTTGAAAATTAGTTTTATTTTGAAAAGTAGTTTCTATAGAAAATAAAAACAAATATAATAGATAAAAAGATTGAAAGATGATGAAATTAAAAAAATTATTTTATAAATTATTTTAAATAAAATAAAAATATGATAGATAAAAAATTTCAATTAAAAAATAATAAGAAAACAATCAAAAGAATAAAGATTTGAGTTGATATAAAAATCATATTTTAAGAAAAGAAATTAAAAAAATCAAAATAAAATATATAATAAAAAAAAATAATGACTTTATTTGATATAATCAACGAATAATAAGATATTTTTAAAATTATTTGTAATTTCTGAATAATATTTTCCTTCTAAAATAAATTTTTTATTAATTATTTTTTTAATAATAAATAAACACTAAAAAAATTAAAATAATTTTTAAAAAACTATTTTACATGAGCTTACTTTTGCAAAATCAAATGGGCATTATTATGACATTTTATATTTTTCAGTACCTAGATGTCATCCTCAACCAGCAATAGATCTTTCTAAAGTATTCATCTCACTTAATTTTTTTTAAAGGAAATCTTTGTTTAGAAAAGTGTTCTCCTGTTTTTAGTTTGACGCTATAAAAATCATTGAAAGATTTTATTATTATTTTTTATATTTTTTGATAATTTAAATGTATTGTATCAAAAATAATTTTAAAAAAATAATAAAAAATATAATTTTATACATATATATTTCTAAGTAAAATTTACTTTAAAAAATAATTATTACAAGATTTTATTATTATCAGCTCAGCCCTCTATAAAATGAGATCAAGAAGTCCGTGTGTATGGGCTTTGAATTGCATAACAGGAGGTGGTCTTATTTTCTAATTCTCTCCTCTCACCCATGTGATTAAATATAGGAAGAAAATTTAGTATCCGTGGAATTAGTCGAGGTGTGTGCAAGCTGGCCGGACATCCATGTTAAACTATATATATGTGTGTGTGTGTGTGTGTGAGAAGAAAAAATAACTATTTAGATGGTGGCTCACTGGTAAGAATTTAGAATCAAGAGATTTGCTCATTTTATGATCTTAGATTCGAGCCCTGTGGTTGCTCATATGATGGCCACTAAAGGCTTACATGGTCGTTAACTTCAGGGCCCGTGGGATTGGTCGAAGTACGCGCAAGCTGACCCGGACACCCACGTTAAACTAATAATAATAATAAATATATATGTGTGTGTGTGTGAAGAAAAAACTATTTAGGAAGTTGTCCAATGATAAGAGTTTGAGATTAAAAGATATGATTTTCCTGTAGTTTCAGGTTC
Organism: Populus deltoides; assembly: GCA_015852605.2. Classification (NCBI taxonomy): domain Eukaryota; kingdom Viridiplantae; phylum Streptophyta; class Magnoliopsida; order Malpighiales; family Salicaceae; genus Populus; species Populus deltoides. Next base: position 13,582,952 of record CM027579.2, read on the forward strand.
GAGTCCCGTGATTGCTAATATAATGGTCACTGAAGGCTTACATGGTCGTTAACTTTAAGGCCTGTGGAATTAGTCGAGGTGTGCACAAGACGTGGTCTGGACACCACCGTTAATATATATATATACTAAAGATTCACATAATCATTAACTTCAGAACCCGTGAGATTAGTCAAGGGAATGACTATGGGCACAGCCTCGCTCCTTTTTTTTTACACGGAAAATACCTAAATTGCCCTTACATCCCAAAACCTATATATATATATAATTAATTATCTTCCAATCTAACGGGGGAGTCATAAAAAACAAGATAAAATTTGCATCAGAAAGCAAAAATCCATATTCGAAGAATAGAGGCAAAGAGTTTGAGATACAAGAGGTCATCATGGAAAGACCGTCAAAAAATAAATAGTGTAAAATATTGAATAGTAATTGAACGATTTAAACAAGCTGCTCGTGCCATATCCATCAACTATATTTCCTTTCTGACATGGTTAGTAAAAAAAAACCCTCACAAACTGGCATTGGCCAAGAAAATTGAAGTAAAATAAATAAAATTCATGGTTATGAATAGTTATATTTTAAAATACTGTGCTTAAGAAAAGCAATAGAATGACTTATTTGTTTTTTTTATGACATGTATGACTCACTCCAATTATTATTTATGATTTTTTTATTGTTGTTAAATTTATTATCTCGAGATCTTTTTTAAATGGAATCAAAGTATCATCATACCTTCAATGTCATATTTTTTTTTTCTTTTTTTTCTTGTCTTTCAAATCAATGTTAACCCATTTTAATTAATTTTTTAAAATGTCCATAATAAATGTAATTATTCTTGACCACTACATTTACTAGATTATGTTATTTTTAAAAAATAAAATTATAACTATGTTATTTTGCAAAAAAAAATTACAATACTAGTTTTTTTTTTTAAGTTTATATTCATTCGTCTGCATATAATTTAGTCTCATTAAATTTCAATCAATAGTTCAAATTAAAAAAATAATAAAAAAGATAGTAGTACTTCATTGTTCATATATGATAAATGAAACATGTATAAAAAAACCTTATTTTTTTAATTATAGATATCCTGGTCAGCTTACATGCATGTCGATTAATTTCTTGTAATTCAGAAGTTAACAACCTTGTAAACTTTCAATAATTCTAAAATTCATGATCTCTAAATAACAAACTCAATAATTAATTAGTTGAATTATACCCTCAAAATTAAAATTCTAATTCTTTTAGTTTGCGTGTTGATGTCTAAATGTACCCGAGGTTCATACCCTCTAGGCACACCTCATATTCCAGTGCTTAAAATTAAGCCCGCTGGTTGAACATTATCTACTCGCTACAAAAAATACGCTCGTTAAATGCCATCACCATTACACGACTCACATCATCCTAGATGGCCACTTTGAAATTGACTAAAAAAAGTTAGTTTTTGTACTCTTAGTTTGCATCATACATATTTTTCATCATTTTATTTTTATTTTTTTATTGAATTCATTTTTTATTCATAACTTCATTTTTTTTTTATCTACGACGAGAGAGAAAATCAAGGGATTCTAATGATAGATAAAAAAAAAATATTAATTGAAAATGATAATGACAAAAAAAAATGATCTCGATGTTTACGAGCTTTATTTGATGAGAGGAGCTCTATTGGGATATTATTTTATCTCTGATCTCGTGAAAAAGAATAAACTTGGCATCAAAAACTTTTTGGGTTTCAAGTTAATTCTTTTTTTTTTATTTTTTTGGGTTATTTGAAGGCATAAACAAGTTTATTTAAGCCTTTAAGATGCTTTCATATGTTTTCAGGTCAAAACTATCAGATTTTTTTTAGGTGTAAAGCATCCATGGATAGATTTCTCAACGGCTTATGGGTGTTGGAATCCAGGCATATGATATGACACATTGTTGGCCACACTAGGCGACACGTTGCGTAGATTCATTAATTTTTTTTAAAAAATAAACAAAGGTGGATGACTGCCTCATAAAAAAAACTATAACAGGCCTGAACACGTGAGTTGTCGTAGCTTACTTAGGCCTTTTTTTTTATACTATTTTTTTTCTCTATTTTTTTTCTTTTTGATAGGATTTTTATTGATTTTTCTTGTTATTTTTTTTTAATTCCATCATTTAATGTGTTGTTGATTTTTAATTGAACAAAATAATTTATTTTGATTTTATATATGCTGGATTATCTCTATCTAAAACAAAACACTTTAAAATTTAGTTATTCTTGGTTTTAAAAGTATTTATTTTTATCATAATATAATTTTTTAAAAAATATTAAATCCAAACAAGTTTATGATCAAGTCAAAATTTAACTGATTTTGTTAAAAAGCAAATTTCATAATTTTTTTGAATGCACTCATTATTCTCTTCCGATTAGTTAAATACATGTCATAAATTAAATTTATGTTTAATATTATTTTTTTATTGAAAAAAATTATACCACCTGTAATGAACAGTAGATGGCTGGCTAGTTTTACAGCTAAACTCATACATGCCTTTGTTTTGCATTTATTTATTTTTAATATAAAAAATTATTAATTTAATTTTTTTAATATTTTTTTAGTATTTTTATATTAAAAAAAAATATTTTTTTTTAATACATTTTTCACTTTTTAAAAAATATCACCATACTAGACGTCCGAAAGTTACCAAATCCCAAGATTTTCAGGTGATGTGTTCAGTTGTCCAAAACTAGTTTCCACGCATTCCAGCTCGTAAAAGCCTTGAAAAGTCTAATTTCTGGGGGGTTTTTAGCGACCTGCATATGTATTTTAAAAAATGTTCATGGATGATGCGACTCAAAAAATGAGGGGAAAAGGGAACGGCGTGGAATTGCTATCGACGCAGAGGCTGCAACCATTCGAGAACAGGGAACACAACCCGGAGAGCTACGAGGACATGCAATAGGGTTACAGTCCTCTAATCTTCAGTTCTCGAGAGCTGCACTTGCCTCCTAACATGCTCAATTTGCCGCGTGATCGTGAAGTCCACCTCCTCAGTGACACTCTCACTCGCTACTCTCCCCAGGGTGAACGCGCTCGCGTATGCCGCGCCTCCTCCTCCACTTCTTTTATTCTATTTATGAATTGGAATTGTCGACTTAAGTAAACTCAGATTTCATTCATTCATTAGTGATTTAGGGAAACTGAAAGAAATGTTGCTATGTTCGTGGCTGTGTTCGGTTTCGTAACGGCATCGCTCTTTCTAATGGTTTATGAAAATGTTTGCTCTTTATTTCTCTGAGGTTGAGGATTGAATTTGGGAAAATTGTTTGTGCAAATCGGGAGAGAATCTCTCTTCATGTACAGGGTTGATTGCTACTAGCATGAATAATAATTGGCCTTTCTTTTTCTTCCTCTTTTATAACTTAGAATTGATACTTGCTGAAATCACTTTTAGTTTAGTGGGGATGTGGGTTTAAGAGTAAAGATAGATTTTTCTTGATGTCACTTTGTTCGTCTTCATCTATTTTTGCGCAAAAGACCTTCTCCTGAATGATCCATGAATGGTACATGATCAGCAACACCAGTCATCGTGATATGGTTCTTTCAGAGGTTGAGCTTTGAGATTTTTATTTATTTTCTGAAATGAGTTTTGTGAGGATATTATATTTTAAATATCGTGTAAAATAAAGGCTGACAAAACGAACTTTTCCTATCAATCTTTAATTACCGATGAAAAGGATTCTATCCATAAAGGTTCAGAATGTCCTGAACTGCTAATGGTGTGGTGGGAATCAATGAGTTTCCAGAAATTTTGATGCACCTCTCTAGTGCTAGTTGTTGGCCTTATCATATGTTCTGTTGCTTTTCTTTTGTAAATGGTCATACTGTTGTCAGTTGTCACTGATTTCTGATGCAAACTGGCAGGTTCAAAAGCATAGAAAATACAGACAACATATTCTATCAAACTACAAGGTGTTTTTCATTTTTGAATTTTTATTCTGAAGTAAAAATTTGAGAAAAAATTGTTGTGCATGGGATAGGGTAATTTTCCTTTTTTTTGCTTCAGGCTCTTTCAGGGTAGTTTCTTTAGCTGATATTCAGCAGAATTGGGTTGCTCTCTTGTGATATTTCTTTTTGTTTCATATTTTGGAGGATGACTTGCTCTTATCTTGGATGTCATTTTAGCTATCAACACAATTTTCTCTTATCGTTTTTTTTTCAATTTATAAGTGATGTATCCTTATTTACCAGGCTTTATGCTAGTCTATGGTTTTTTTCATCATCAGATTGATTTTTTTTTAATCATTCCTGGCATTGTTTTTTAGAATAAACCTGTGTTCATTTGCACAGACACTATCTGAGTGCATAAGTTTCTCTCACTGCCTATGGTGTCAAGAGTTTATGCAGGCACTTGCCCTCTCCTTTTAAATATGGAAAGGCTTTCATGATAGCTGACATCACATGCATTCTCTCAAAACTGAAAAACTGCTGTTAAACACTTTACAGTTTCCATGGTGATAAGTGTAGAATTGTTTGCAAAATTATATGAGCATAGAATGATTTGGATTTTCATGTTTTGCATATAGCATACAAGTATTAATTGTCACGTTTTTTTGTACACTCAGCTTATTGGCTAGTTACTTCTTGTCACAGCCTCGACATAAGGAGTTGTATAAATATGAATGCCACGCATTTCTTCGGTCCTCCATTTCTCAAAGCAATCAGTGAGAACACAGAAGAGAGTTTATATGTTTGAAATGTTTCAGCCAAAGTTCTGTGAAATGTTGATAAATGAGGTTTTATTTATTTCTCTTGTCATTTGTCGTGTAAATGACATGATTTTCCTTGTATTTTAGTTTGTGCATTACAAAGTTCTGATTGCTTAGGTAGAAAGTATGGAAAGATGAGTGTGTGATCACAGGTTCCATATAATTTGTCTGAACACTATGAACAACTTGGTGTTGTTCTTGATGACTCTGGACTGGAAACCATGCTTGAAAAGTTGATGGATGACTATACATGCCCCATGTCTAGAGGTTTCGTGATCTCTATTCAATAAGGCTCTATGCTTATAAATTATAACTCACAATCCATCATTTATAAATATAGCAAAAACTCATTTCAGTGCTTTTATTTCTATGTAGTTTTCTTTCCTTGGGTGGGTGGATTAACTCTGGATTCCCACCATGGTTCTGTGGTTGAATACGGAGAGCATATGGATATCGAGCTTGGTAGGTGTTAACTTTGAACCTTCTTTTTGCTAATTCCATCTGTCACTATGAATAATAATATCTTGTCCATATTTGGTGAATCTTTTATCATTTAGTAGTGACTGAAACTAAAGGGAGTTTCAACTTTCAAAGAGCCGGACCTTCTCTCATCTTTGTTTTGATTCTTCAGTTCCAAAAGTATTGCATGGATTTTTTTTTCATTCTTAAAACTTGTTAGTTGGGTAGGATTTACACCTTACATTAATGTTGATACTCGTTCGTGTTTGATACGGTGATGGTGTCATTTATTTCCTGGCAATGGTATCAGGCTCTAGCTTGCCAGTTAATGTTTTGCCTTTGCCTTTCTATCACTATTTTTGTTTTGAGAAAGCTTTCTTTCGCTAGTTTCAAAAAGTAATTTGTTGCCCCCGCCTCCTCCTCTTCTTTTTTCACCTTACATCCTTCTTTTTAATTTTCAATGTTGATGACTCCGATGTCACCTTGAATGTTTGCTTGGGTGAGCAATTTCATGATGGAGATCTGTTCTTTCATAGTGTTCGGTGCACTAAACATGTGAATACAGCCAATCAGGGGTATCTTAATTTTCAGAATCAGAGTGCTGCTGTTTAACCTGAGGCCATATTTTTTATTTTGTTTATATTATGGTAGCCTAACATGTAGTGATATTTCATTCAAGCTTTCAGTTTCTGTACAAGTTTTCTTAAAATAACACTCATTATTTCTCAATTAGAGATATATCTGAACTAGCAATGGTTTGGAATAATCTGAACTAGGAAATTCAAAAGGGCATACTTACCAGGTCAATGATGCCATTTTTCTTTTTGAAAAAAAAATGGAACTTGTGGACAGTGCTGCTCAGTTATATAAGCTAATGCTTGTGTGCACCTTTTTTTCTGGAATTGTTCATGATGCCAAGTAGGATGAAACTTGATATGTCAAAACTAGATCCTAGCAAAGGGGAGAAAGGAAAGTTTAACTAACTAGATCCTTCTCTAATGGTTATTTTTGTTCCCCTCATAATTAGTAGGAAATTTGAGATTGTTCCTGGAAATTTTAGGTGACTGGAGCTTTATGTGATTTGGTATTTTTCATTCTACTTGTATCTAATAGGAAAATTTTGATTACAACCACATTCCGGAATGAGCAGTTCTTCGTCATGGTTGCCATTGGGCATGGTGCAAGAGCTACTATTTCTGGGCACCAGGTCAACTTAGTTATATGGTGCAGAAGGTATCTTTTTCTCCTATCTTCTTCACTTAGCACCCTCTCTTTTGCATAAAATAACTCCACATCAAGTAAAACTTCTTTGCCTCAATGATAGTATAGTTTTGAAATAGTATGGAATCTCAGAAGATCTAATTCTCAGGCTTCCTTTTAACATCCATTAATGATTCCTTCCTAATACAGCTGTATTGCATTCTTGCTTGAGAGCTGTGAACTTGATCTCATTTTGCTCTTAGTGGTTTGGTGCTCAGTTAGTGTGAAAGTCAGAGCTGTTTGCCAAATTGGCTGTCATATATACATCAATAACAGTAGTAAAACATTGACCTTATTTTTTGTTTTCTTTTTCGTTTTTAGCACTTTTCAGTTCAGTTTTTCAAGAGCCGAAGAAACATCCAAATGATTTTTCCGCTGGTGCGGAGATTGTTGACGCGAGAAAAAAGAAAGACAATGCCTGTCAGTTGCTGCTTCGAACTGGTATGTGTTTTGATGAAAGATTGAAGAAATTGCATTGATTTCCATGCATTAATCTTGTGATATACTCTTTTGAAGGAATTGCTGAAGAGGGATTGTATATCGGCATCTTGAGTCATTAATTCCTCTCAAGTTTTGCTTGTGAAGTTATATGATAGCAGAATTCTCACCCTTATTATAGTAGTGGCAATTCTTTCTTTCCTCTTCTTTTTTCAGTCCTTTTGCTAGGGTTTTGTTGGTGATATATGAAGGGTGCCCGTTTTATTTTTCTCTCTTTCCAGGTTGGATAAATGTCTAATGCAATTTTGTCTTATTAGCTTTCAAAATTGAAATGTGTAGTAATCTCTGGTGCGTTGCAATCATACAAGAAGAAAAATATTATAGTTGAAGCTCGATGTTCTACCTAGTCATTCCTTTCCTTGCAAGAACTTTATCAGATAATTCAATTAGGCTTTTAAGCAGAACTACAATCAATGACCATGGCCTAGCTGTCAATGTACAAATATCTAGAAACTTAAAGACTTTGGCATATGGTGCTAATCCCCATCTAATTCTTCATTCTGTACCACGGTCCAAGCTGTGCTTCAAATAGGTACAGACACTCTCACTTGATACAGATGAACTTTCACCTGGCCTTTTTTGTTATTGTCATTGTGCTTCTTTGCTGCTGACTGCCAAAGCAATGTTAGATCTGCTCTCAGGTATACGCAGAAGGTGTGACAATCTTTAGAGTCTGTTTAGCCCGTTTCATAAAGTTTTTTGCAGTCTTATGGTGTCTTTTTATGTTTTGATTCAAAATGGGAGGGGCCGTTTTCGTCTTGCAGGTTGCTTGCTTCTTTTCATCCCAGTATTTTTCCATGGCCTCGAGGGAAGAATTAATAATTCCAACTTTGGTACGTCTTGTAGTAGTTGGTCCATGAAGGGAACGGTAGGTGTGGTGGCTTGGCCATGAAAAAATATTGATGATTGTGAGGGTTTGTTTTTTGTGTTATAACTTGATTTTCAAATTGTTTTTTTGCTTGAAAACGATGGTTTTTAAGGTGATTTTGGATGATTTTGATGTGTTGATATATATTAAAAAAAACTGATTTTTTTTTTATTTTGATGTATTTTTAATTGAAAAGTACTTCAGATCACAATATGAAACAAAACACACATGAAGACTTGGATGGCAATTGGTTTTAGACGGTATTTTTGTGATACCAACAAGGTGTTCATTGGTGTACTGAGAAAAATATTTTCAGGGTAACCTGGGGGCTAGGAGATGGATTGCACCGATTCATTTCTTTTGAGGGAAACTTGTACTGTTCCAATTGAGCCTCTTGAAATGAAATGAATTTCCAGGTTTCTGTTTAAGAAGAAAATTAGATGGTATTTTTATTATTTTACCATTGAGGTGTCGTCGTCGTCGTCGTCGTCCTCATCTGATATAGTCTTAGGTGGCCGTATTAACTAGTGATAGTTTGTGAAGTAGAATTATGACATCCATATTTGTATTGTGCTCGGATTACGAATACGCATTGGATTTGGATATCATCCAAATCAATGTATTGATTAGAAACGTATTTTTAAAAATAAGTTTAATTTTGGATACGGCATGATAGGTTAGAATTGCGACTAATGTACGATGGTATATAGCCGGTATGATTTTTACAGGTACAAAGCTTCAAGCTCACGGCTATCCCTTTTAACTTGGGTTGTAATAAAAGAATAGTCAGGCCGAATCAAAGTTTAATGTCATTATCGTTGGCGCTGTCGTTATCATAATCAATCGAATTCTATCTGGACTCTTCTACGAACTTCTGGACAACAAGTATATTGTGTATTATTGGCCTCTTCAAAGGCAATATGATAAAAGAAAAGATGTTGACAAATGCCTGGAAAAAATAAAATATTTAAGTCCGTTGGGGGTGAGAGATTGGACCACTTAATTTCTTTTAACATTTTCTTGATCTTTCCGCGTTGGGACCGAGCTTTCCATTTCGAGCCTCCCTTTAATTTTTTACTCTTTCCTCTTCCTGCCCATCCTTCGAGAGACTTCGCTAGTGTCAATTGTCAAGGCTTGTTCACCGTAGTCAAGGGCAAAAAAATAATTAAGACGGTGGCCGTTGCACCTAAGAAATATTCGATAAATTTGGCGAAAAACAGAGTTCACACGTGCTAAAACCAGGCTTCAGTTGCGTGCGGACAGCATGCAGCGGGGTTTCATTTTTTTAACATCGTCAGGTAGTAGTTATTTTTTAAAAAAGTATTTTTATTATTTTTTAAAAACAACACATTTAAAAACATTAAGAAAGACAGGAGCGTTGCTTTCGTCACGGTCAAGCTTGAGCCTACCTACCATGGCCAGTGCCGAATGTGGTGAAACCTAATTGGCAGGTGGTCAAGTCAATGGACTGCAGTAGAACCGACCTTTCCTAAGAATCCTAACCCTTTTCTCTCTCAAGCATCAAGAATGACTGACTACTCGTATGATAAAGACATTTTTCGCCCTCAATAATGACTTGCTAATAAAGGACAGGCCCATTACATTAATTAAGACAGGTTCAAGTCTTAGAATACTAACATCAGCAAAATGAGATATCAGTTTAATCATTAATTTTTAAGTTAGATGATACCATGATCCATGGAGTTTGGGAGCATGGACAGATTAAGCCATGTGCATAATTTAGGTCCTAACGGCCATATGAAAACATAGCAAAGGAAGTTTTTTATAATTTGCTTCTTTTTTTTTTATTGCTATCGTTGGTGTCCGGGTCAGCTTGAGCGCATCTCGATTAATTATATGGACCTTAAAGTTAATAACCATTTAAACTTTCAGTGACCATCATATTAGTAATCACATAATTTAAACCTGAAACCATAAAAAAATTAAATTTTTTAATTCTAATTTCTTATCACTAAATTATCATGTTAGCTTCTTGTTTTTTCTTGAAGATCTTTGTGCATGTATATAGCCAATTGACAGTGTGGGCGGTTGATACGCGGATCTTTCTGGACGGTGGAGATTTCATCATGAGTCCAGGACTCCAATCCAAGGCTTCTCTCTCTTTCTCTCTCTCTCTCTCTCTCTCTTTTTAATAATGTGCAATTAATTGATTAGCATGGCCTTTCCATCGCTGTTTAATGCTTCTCAAACTTGTATTAAGTCACGGAGATCGTGGAAAATCTCTCTCGATCAGAGTCGGTCCCTGTCTTGATCTCCCCACCGCCCAACCCGACCTTTATTTATTTATTTATTTGATAATTTATTTGCTAGTTTATTTAACCACATGTATGTTGGTCATTATGGTGACAGAAATCTCAATTACCAAACGATTAGGGCACCCCTCATTTCTCTCCACTTATAATAGCATAAACTGGTTTGTAAGCACGCCTGCAGATGATTCCAATTTTTTTAAATATATAAAATACATACAGGTCTTGTAATTGTTTTTTGCTATTATTATTAAAATACAAAAACACAGCTGTTATGATTTTTTTTCATCAAGATAAATTTTTTTTATTAATGTATTTTTTTTATCCTAGTCAATGCAATATTTTTAATTGAAATTATTGTTTCTATTTTAAAAAATATATTTTATGAGTATTAAGATAAGTTAATAAACAATCTCAAAATAATATGTCTATATTATATATATATATAATATAATAAAGACATATTATTGTTTCTATTTTGAAAAAATATTAATAGAATTTTAATATTAAAGAACTCATTTCAATTGAATTTTCATGCACAATTTATTATTAGTGTTATTATTTTTATATCAAATACATAATAATTAAAAAAACATATAAAAAATTATAATAATACTTAAAAATTGTATAAAAAATAAAAACAAGTGAATTGAAAAAAAATATTTTGGAGTATGGGAAAAAACAAAAAAAAAAAAAGAAAAGGAAAAGAAATGAAAAGACAGCAAAGTACCACTCTAAAGCCAAGCTCGTGCGCGATAATAGAAGGCCTAACCAGCACACCTGGCCCTTTTTTATTTTTTATTTTTTAAATATGCAAAGAACGTATTATCCAAGGCAACGAATTGTTATAAAACAAATAAAAAAAATATCTTAAGAAGTTTTATTGTTTTGACTGTTCATATATTTTTTCAAATTATATTTTTCCTATTTGATATTAAAGTCACAAGAAAAAATAAAAGTTTGTTTAGAATTGTAATAACGGCTAGGATTTAAAGTAATTTTTATTTAGAAATATATTAAAATGATAATTTTTTATTTTAAAAAATTATTTTTAAGATTAGTATATTAAAATAATTTAAAAATATTAAAAAAAATAAAAATTTAAAATTTGAGAAAAACTTAATTCTCAAACGGAGCCTAAGTATCGTGAATAGACCTTCAATGCTTAACAGGGTGAGAAGTAACCAGGTGCTACGTGATTACGTGAATTAGAGGCTTTTCACATTAATTTCAATCTGTATATAATTTAATGTGAATTTTTCATTATTTTTCTCGAGGACTAACTGGAATCTATATATATATATATGTTTTGTATGTAGATCTCACAAAAAAAAAAAAAAGAAGCATCCAGGGTTATCTTGCACTCGTTAGGTAGCACTGTTATTTTTTATTGAAGTTTTTTTTGTTTAAAATAATATTTTTTAAAAAATATTTTTAACATTGATATCTTGAAATAATAAAAAAATTAACTATAAAAAAATAAAACTTAAAAATTAATTTTTAAAAGAATATTTTTAAAATATAAAACAAACTAGTGATAATATAGAATAAGGATGGTGTTCTATTTAAAGGAATAATTTATTTATTTATTTATTTGGTAAAAACGAACAAGTGGTTTGACAAAAAGCAAATCTGTGCAGGTGGATGTATCAAATCTTTGTGAAAATATCATGATGCTGTATATATCTCTAACCTGTGTGAGTGGATAGATCATATCTCTTAAATTTGTTTATTTATTTATTTATTTTTAATCTGGGAGGTGAGCGGGGAGCTGCATTTGGATTTTGACAGGCTGTCCGTAGCGGCTGCATACAAATCTGGATAAAATACAATGCATATTGGTGGCAAGAGATTGTAAAAATGGAATGGAGAATTGTCAATTAATTCGTTCAAGTTCACAAATTTTGCACGTTTTCTTTTCACGTTTTGAGGCACACTATAACTCGTTCAGCACGCAGTAATCTTCTTTAGTTCCTCTGTTTAATTAGTGCTATATACAGTGTTTCTTTATTTTTTTTAATATCAAATACATCAGAGTTCTTCTTCTCCTATTCCTTTTCTTTTTCTTTTTCTTTTTTTTTAATTTAAAAGAATTGCTCTAATAAAAAATACATAGAGACATACACATATTAAAAAGCTATAAATCATTTTACATGCGTTTTTAAAAATATTTCTAGTAGATTATAATTTTTTGTTAGCTATCTTGTATCTATCTCCAAAACATGATAATATAATTTAAACAGATACTATTTAATTAGTTTTTAAAACATCTTTAAGTACAGTAACTACCAACTAGTTACCAAATATTATATTCACCTTCCAACATCATATATAATTATATTTTATTAAATCTAGTCTAACTTGAAAGATTAACTCAAAAATCAATTAATTTAAAATATGATTAGAGATAGATTTTATTTCAAATCAGTTTAGAAATGAATTTAATTAAACTAGATCGACTGAGTTAGATTCAGGTGAGATTCGGCTAAGTTAAATATATTTTATTTTTATCTAGACAACATCTTTTTATTAATTTATAAAAGAAAACCAAAACAATTTTTCTTTAGAATTCACTCAACAAATTAAACTCGATGTTAAAACATGTATATAACTATGATTAATAATTAACTTCATCCATAAAATTAATTCACTTGATGCCAATGGCAGATAATCTTACGAATTAAGGTGATATATATATATATATATATATATATATATATATATATATATATATTATACAAGCTAAGAACCAGTCTCACAACGTTTCTTACAAGAATATTTGTTGAACGTCCCCATTCTCTTTTATATATGATCTAGATCTCATCTTCTGCTTTTTTTCCTTTCTTTTTTCCAAAAATGAATTCTGAGTGCACACTGTACCCATTATTTTATGAAAAAAACTGTAACACAGTGACTTTGTTCGTAAAAAGAAAGAAAGTAATTGGATTTTTCGTTTATTTATTTCAGTGAATATTAATTGGTGGGTTCTTATGAAAAATATTGCATCTTTGATGTCAAGTATTTTATTAATTTTCTATTTGATAGGAATTTTAACAATTCCAATAAGCAAAATTAAAAGCTTGACATTGAAATAAAAAACGATAAGAAATTAAAAACTAAATATGCAGTTTTCTCAATCTAGAACATGCCGCCGAGCCAACTGTGTCAGCTGGCAAGTGCACATCAATTTGACCCATAATTCACGTGCTTCCTCCTTTCCTTTTCTTTTTCTCTTGCCTTAACCGGCTAACCCCTGCCCGCGAAAGGATGCCCTGAGAATATGCCCTAAGTAAGCACTGTACAGAAGCATAGCTCCATCGGTGTGGTCCCTCTGGCAACAGTCTCAACTCTCATGGTGCAAAAAAAGCTAATAACTATCAGGTTCCCCCCCCCAAGCTAGCACATGGGCGTGGTCCTTCAATAATTTGGTATAATCTGCTTTTGTTGATCGTTGATCGGTAAATAATGAGGTTTTTGGCGGTGCTACTAAAATACTGTTCGTTTAAAATTTGAATGTTTTTTTTAAATTAATTTTTTTTATTTTAATAAATTTATTTTTAAAAAATATTTTAAAATACAATTGACCCTAAACCTCCAAAATAAACATTAAGACAGCATATTCAACTCTCTCCCTCTACATTTCTCTCGTATCAATCAATATTCACACCGAAAAAATAATGTTTATTTTATTTTAGTTTATTAAGTTTTGAGAAAATAGATGGTTAATTAGCTGGTAGTGTATTTGTGCGTATATATAGTATCTACAGAACCTCCAAGTTCCTACGTGGTTAGTGGCCAGCATTTTAAACATAATTAAATATTGTTGCCTCTGGTAAGATCATTGCTAGTATTTTTTAGTCGTTTTAGTATATAGTTTATTTTTATTATTATTATTGGTGGGGAGTAGATTTTTGGCGCAATCAATGTATTAATTCTAACTCTTATAATCTAAGCTTTGATAGCAAGAATTAAAAAGTTCTCAAGAGACGTAGTGTGATGGCAAAGGATTTGAGATATGCATAGCAGGTCTCGAGTTCGAGTCAGGGTATGTACCTCTTGTAAGAGTCTGGGATAACCGGGATTTTACTTTCTTATCTGAGCTCATAAAATATGCTTTTTAAAAGGATAAGGTTCCTTGAATTAAAAAAAAAAAAAGAGAATTAAAAGGGATATTTGTACAGCAAGATGGAACCAAATAGGAGGAGTTTACGGCAAGCTAGGGGGTTAAAACTAAAATGAAGTCCAAAATCTCTGCGGTCTGCACGCGTCTTCAATCCTGGCCCGGGGACCATTGTTTGTTTTAACTATAGATGACATGCATTCGTACGTATAATAATCTAATGGGATTTCGTGCCAAGATCTGATCACCTCCCTTTATATATATATATATATATATCAGCAGTAACAGTACTGTCTGTATCATCAAACGCATGCAAGCTCCACGTGTTATTTGTCTGCCATGAACAAAGCGCCTGGCGTGGGGCAGCTTATAGCCTCCTCTGGAGGAGGCCACAAGGATACACTTCCTCTTGCTTTCATGATTCCATGCCCATTACCTTTTAGAGGAAGAATTTTGACCTTTTTATTCCTTCTTTGTTCTTCCTGGCTGAGCTGTGAGCCTGTGACTATTACTATTACATCACGTCTTGCCAAGTACTCTTCCATTTTTTCAATTTTATTTGGAAAGAATTAGTTAACACAGAAAAAACACTTTGCGTTATATATATAAAAGCCTCACCTGCCTTTACAATATTTAGAAAGTGTTTTTAACTGTGACAATTATTGTTTTTTTTAAATATTTTTTGTTTAAAAAAATATAAAATAATATTTTATTTTTTATTTTTTAAATTTTATTTTTAATATTAGCACATCAAAATAATCTAAATAAATAAATAAATTTAAAATAAAAAAATAAATTTTAATAAAAAACAGATTAAAACTAATTGCCAAACACGATTCCTATGTTTTGTCCATTTTGGATATATAGCATGTCCTCTCTCTCTCTCTCTTTTTTTTTTTTAACCATATGAAATCCATACCCTGACACGTGAGATTTCGTGATATGTAAATATTTCTACAAAAGTATAAATTATTTTCTGATTAAATACATTATAAGATGTTTTTTTTTATATATTTCTAGTTCTAGCTATTTTTGGTGCATTTTAATTGACGGAGGTAATATATACGAATCCCCTTTTTTATTCATTAGAATAAAATAGCTGATCTCACTATTCTATAAAAAAAAACTGAAACAAAAAGGATCTTCTTTTATTCCTCATCTGAAAAGAGATGTTTTGGATTGAATCGATCATTTATTATATATATATATATAAATGATCGATTCAATCCAAAACATCTCTTTTCAGATGAGGAATAAAAGAAGATATATATATACTATATATATATATATATATGTATATATATATTCCAATAATAGCAAAGAAAATTCAGACACGTTTGTTTGGCCATTTAGTACACTAATTAATTGTAATTAAAACTCACACCCTTTTTGAATCCAAAATCTTAAAATATTTCCTGAATAAAAAGCAAACAGTATGGATCTATTTACATATTTTGACTAAAAAACAAAGCAGTGGTGTGTATTTTAGCTGGATTATTAGAGAGCCAAGAAATATTTAATTTTACGCTAAAGTTCTTTGCCTTTTATCTCTTTTGTTTCTCAAATACAGCACTCGACCAAAATCTTATTGATCTATTAAAAAAAAAAAAAAAGGGTTAAGCTTTAAGCTGGGCGTGGCCCTGCAGAAAGATATTCTCTATTTGCTTCTCTCAGTTAGCTAATCAATGGTTGGTACTTGGTACATTACTTTTTTAAGCACGCCAAACGGACTCAAGCATTTCTTTTGTTTTTTTTTATAATTATTTTAGCTATAAATATTTTAAAATATTAAAAAATATTAATTTAAAACTAAAAATAAACAGGTCCTATACAAAGATCTAATTTTATTTCCACTTCCAGAATTAAACAAAAATATATAAAATATTAATTGATCCCTCTTCTGCACGCAAAGGAAGGCGTTCAGAAACAGCACATATATAAATTGACCACTCATTTCTTGAAAATGTATGAATATAATGATTCCATATCATCATCCTCCTACTAACACAATTCCAGGACGTGACAGCTTAACGTCCACATTAATACTTGAATAGAGATGGATCCAGTGAGTGTATGATAAATCAATCAATTTTAGAATGCTTTTGGAAACGCGCGTTGGAAGTTATGTTTTTAAAAGTTTAATTTTTTTAATTAAAAATTAATATAATTTATATGTTTTGGATCGTTTTAATATATTGATATTAAAAATAATTTTTAAAAAATAAAAAAATATTATTATCATGTATTTCAACAAAAAAAAATTATTTTTAATGCAACCATTACTCACTCTTTGTTGATAATAAGTTCTAATCCCTCTTGTTTCCGTGTGCTAAGCTCTTCCGTGTACGTAATGTGTAATGTATATAGAGCGTAGTCAATTTACTTTTGATGAGTAAATTTTTTTTATGGATTTTAAGTTTGTTTATTTTTTATAATTATTTTTTTATTTTTAAATAATTTAAATATAATAATATTAAAAATAACTTTTAAAAATATTATTTTAATACTTTTACGATAAAAAACTTAAAAAAATAAACAATACAATATTTATAATTACCCCAAACTCCAAATGACGTACTGACACCCTGTGTCCTTTGAGGGGCAATGGATGATACAGCCAGTTCGTGAAAAGAATTAAACTTTTTTCCACTTCGTGCGGCTGGAAGCGGGTTCATGGTTGCATTTCAGCAAATAATCATTAATAAATTAATTGATTATTATAGAAATAAAATATATTTAAGATTTTATCCAGCTTGCATCGAAATCAATCGATCTGATTTTCTCATTGTAAAAATATTTCATAAGAAAATAATTAATCTCGAAATGACAATCCAATCTTTACTTGTCACCCCATTCGAGCTCTGTAAAATAATATAGAGGAAGAAAACTTGAAAATGTATTTGTAATAGCAGCAGTAGTGGTGGTGATGATGATGGTAAACATAAAAGTAAACGTGTTTTCCATAGAGAAGAGGACCCACCACACATGGCCTTTGAGGAGACCCAAAATCCCCTTCCCATTCTTTAGGCCCTCAAACTTCGACGTCCATAACATCACCAACCCTCTCAACCTAATTCCATCCCTCTGTCTGTCTCTCTCTCTCTCTCTGGCTATTTATCAAACACCTCTCTAGTCTCTGTATAGCATAACCATCCTCTCTTTCTTTTTATCACATAACCTAAAACACTGTAAATTTTAAACTCAACCAGAAAGATGGGTTTACAAAACCAGCTGAACGACGTTTCTTCTGAATCGATCCCGTTGCTCCTCATAGCACTCATAGCCAACTGTGTTGCCTGCCTTCGCTCTTTCCTTTTCAGCGTTTTCCACTCCGTGGGCCTTCACCGATTAGACCAGGCCCACGTTATGGATGATGGGCTGTTGGGTTCGATCGGCTCTGGCTTTGCCGGCCTCATCGTGCTCGCCGAGCAGCGTAAACTCAACCGGGTTTTTTCTTACAAGTATTGTTGCGGTGGTGACAGTAATATAAATGATAAGGGAGGATCGGATTGTGTGGTGTGCTTGTGCACGCTAAGACATGGGGACCAGGTGAGGAGGCTTGATTGCTGCCACGTTTTTCACAAGGAGTGCTTTGATGGATGGCTTGATCATCTCAATTTTAATTGCCCCCTTTGTCGGTGGCCGCTTGTGTCCGATGAGCGCGTGGAAGAAACGCGGAGGCGCGTGGGAGCGGATGTAGTGGATTGGCTCTCCTTGAGATGATGCATGTGCATGATGGTGGTGATGATCGTTCGATGATGATAGTTGGTGAATGATCTTGTTTTTTTAATTAGACCTATTTTTACCCTTTCTATTTTGAGAAGGTTTGTGGCGGTTTTGACTGGCTGTGAACTCTCTCTTTCAACCCCTTTTCACCCCTTTCTTGGAATTTCTTAGCTGCTACATATTTTTCAAGAGCTCTTGTGTCCTGGAGGCCTTAGGGTTATTTTCTTCTCTTTTTTGCCGCTGTACATTTTCAGGTTTTCGTCTGCTATAAGAGGGCATCCCTGTGTAAATTAAAAACTACCATTTGGTTGCTTAATTGGACGGACCTTCTTATTATTTTATTCATTTTGTAGATTATTAATGGGATGGAGTGGTGGTTATATCTTGTTTATATTGATAGATTCAAGACGGAGACGCCAAGGCCAAGAGAACTCTTCAGCTTTAACTCAGTTCCTCGTGTTGTTGAACTGCAGGGTCTTGTAGCCTAAGATAAAAGGTCATTTTGCTAGAATGGTTTTGCGCGAATATGGACAATGATGATAAGAGAGCTGGTTTATCTATAATACCAGATAAATCTACACAGCAGAAAAGGACAACCTAGAATCTATCTAGGTTAAGGTCAAGGTTTTTAAGGCAACCTGGCTAGAACCCATGTGCTTTTTGCACTTGACAGACATGCACGTTTGCTAATTGCTACCACCGTAAAGATACGAAGCAAATAGATTTCAAATTTGCTGTCCATTTTATTTTCTTGTTTTGAATTCTTTTATCTAAATGGAAAAAATGGAGACAGCAGTAAATGTGCGTTTGATGTTGTGATTTGCGTTGCCTCGGCGGAGGATAAATTAATAATACATTTTAGAAAAAGCCCGGTGAGAGCCACTTGTAGAAAATATCTGGTAATGTAACGCTGGCTGACTGTAGAATTAGCTGTTGTAAAAAACAGAAAAAACAAAACTGTTATTGTTGGTTTTTAGGTCCCCTTTTTTTGTTTCCGTGGCTGGGTCTTGTTTCTAAAAACAAAATTGAGATTTTCTTCTTTTGTTTAATTTTTTTTTATTTTGGATTTTTTTTTAATGTTTGATGTTAAAAATAAATTTTAAAAAATAAAAAATATTTTATTTTAATATATTTTCAAATAAAAATCACTTTAACAATAAGGAGTTGAAATTGGACAATAACATATGGATTTCTTTCTATCTTTTCTTCTCTCTCTTTATTTTATCAAAAATATGATTTTATTAATCCTCAAAACAGTACGGATACACCATAAAATTCCTAAGACACCCGTGAAAAATACAAATATGAAAGTTGAGCCTATTTATGAAAAAAAAAAAACTTGGATATATTAAATAATACACATTGATTCTTCACATCTCCTTCTCCGAGCTCTACTTTATCAAGGTTCTCCTTGTATCTCACAAATCCAAGGATAGTTTGCCATGATATTAGAAAGGCACAAAATGCACATATTATTCAAAAAAATATATATGTTAGTTGAAGAGTCCCTATATATTATTCAATACCACGCACCCTCCATCGAAAGAGAAATTAAAGTTAGTCATTAATTAATGCAAACATATTTAAACATACTATTTCAAAAACTGAGTGTCCAACATTAATTTGTCCATATATGTTTAATTGTATAAAACATATCCTTAGAAAACTATATATTGTATAAATCACTAGGCATGTACATGACCATCCTATACGTGTAAAATATCTCTTATTAAGAGATAAGGAGCAGGAGAATAAGATTTGAGATTTTAATTAGAGCATTTAATACTCGGTTTTGATAGGTTGCGTGTATAAATTATTTCACAAGCGGCGAGTTTTGAAAAAAGCCGACATGATTTTAAATAAATGTACTTTGGACCTACAAATTCAGAATTAGTCGTGAACAAGTCAAATGACGTGCTTTCATCAGTTTTGACCATGAAAATGTGATTAAAAAAATAGACCGAAGCGGAGTAACTTTTCAATGATAGACTGGATACAATGAAACATATAGAGATAAATCAAACACAATCCCTGAAATACGTGAAGCTATTTTCCTGTTAATTAATTATCCAAGCATATCATGTGCTCGATCGTCATTTTTATCCATGTTTCAACTGGAAAGAAGAAGAAGAAGAAGAAGCAATCACACATGGTGAGATGTGAATGTTATTATAAATTAAACTCTTCGAGGATCAAAGATTATCAGCTGATAGTTAGAAAGGCCCAAAATAAAAATAAAAATAAAAATAAAAAATGAGAAGCGGGCAGTATTTCATGGCCTGGCTTCCATTGTTTTGTTTTAAAACATCTTCATCGTAATTATGTTACTTAGAGGTGTCTTTCAAAGGAAAATTACCTAGCTCGTTATGAATCTATGAATTTAGGTGCGCACATGATTCACTTAAAATTCAATGGAAAAGAGATATAATTATTTTAACGAGTGTTTTGATGTGTAAGAACTAGTATGAGAATGCCTTTTTAATTGTTTTAAAAAAAGGTGCCTTTCAATTTGTTAATAGAAAAGCACTCGACGACATGATTGTAGTCGTTGCTTGCACGGCAGTTTCAATAATCAAATATAGGTAAACGAAAGATGATGCCTTTGATAAGATCGGCATCGGTATTGAGATTTAATTGCAATAATTAGGAATAATATTAATTGGAATTACATTTAATTACAGTCATTCATGGGTATTAATTAAAACTTTAACTTTGGCTGTTTGGATGGATAGATGAAAGAATTAGATAATTTATTTCTTGTGGTCTCATGCTCGAGCCCTGTAGTTTCTAATATGATAATTATTAAAAATTTACATAGTTATTAACTTTAAAATTCGAGAATTTAGTTAAAGTACAATAAATTAATCTGAATACTCGTATTAAAAAAAAATAATTCATCAAATGATGAAATCTATTAGTAAGCTGATTAAAGAGATGACGTGTTACTTGCTAATTATGGATGAGACGCTCACCTTTTCAACATTTAATATTTATTCAAATGATTTATAAAAGGAATAAGTTTTTTAAGTGCTTGCCATAAAAGTATAGAACAAACAACATAGTCAAAATTAGACTTGCTTTTCTAGGTTTGACCTTCCAGAAAGACAAAAGGAATATCCCAGCCACCAAAGTTAAGGGATTTCTTGAATGTTGCGTGTCCGAAAAATAGTTAATCATTAGTCCATTGATATGTGTTTCACCGTGTTTTTTTTTTTAACATAAAAAAAATATTAAGATTGTGTGAGAAATTTTAAACGGTGACGTAGCAAATCAAAATCAATTAAACATAAAAAAACACTAAAACAAAAAAAATACTATCAAGTTCAATTTAAAATACATTAAAAAATTCATAATATGATATATTGAAGTGGTCGATCAACTTAAGTTAACTTACTTAAGTTAATTTACTATATTTATATTTTAAATCATGAGATCATGTAAAAGAAATTTTAAACAAGTTAATTCCATAAAAATAAAAAATATCATGAATACATATTCAAAATAAACTAAATGCTTGAATTTTTTTAAAAAATAATATTAAAATAATAACATATTAAATCGATTTGAATGTTGTGGCTTAACCATTCAAAATCATTACCCGAGTCATGGAATTAACCATGTTTAATAAATTATTTTTTTTAAATTTATTTTTGACTTAAATATAAAAAAAACTAAAAGAAAATAAAATAAAAGAAAGCTAAAAGGAGAGTCTAGATGTGCCAGCTTGGTAGCCTAGTACGTCTAGGCCGTGTTTTATTTTTTTTATATTTTTTTAAGGGATATTTTTAAGGGATAGATGATTGTCAATCATATTTTTTTGTAAAAAAAAAAAATATAATCAGACGACATGTCATCTGCTGAGGTATACGATGTGTCGCCTATTTGTTCAAGTTTTGTTCACTACTGTGGTAGCTAAAAATTCAAGACAAACTATTTTTTTACCCTAAAACCCCATTCTTTCAACTCATTTTAAAATTAAAAACACTTTATAAACACCAATAGAATATCTATAAGTCAATTTATCAACCTAAATAAATAAATAAATGGTCCAAAAATAAAAAATCAAACCAGGAAAAAAATTTCCTCCTCAACTTTGATATGTTTTTCATGCAATATTGAGTTTTTAAACAACCGTTATCAAATTTTTCTCATCAAATAGAATCTATTAACACCAAGTTTAATTGTTTTGTTGATCAGAATTGATATCAACAATAATTTTTTTTATTTATATCGGAATCCAATAACTCTCTTTTCTCTCACAAACTAGGAACTAAAAATAATAATAATAATAAAATTTTGTATGAAAATTGAATTGTTGATAATTAAAGGGATCAATTATCTATTAACTGAAAAGAAAAGGGAACCTAACTAAACTTCTTAAACAAAATTAGAAGCTGTCAACTATTTTCTACTTTCTTTCATTTTTATTTTTTTGTCTTTCAATTTTATATTTTTTTAAAAAATAAGAAGCATTGGATATGAGTTTGAACTCAAAATAATACAATTGAAAAAAAATATAGTTTGATGAACAAAATAAAAATTTAGAAAAAGATAACTAATGAACAATATAATATATGAAACTATACACAGTAAATCATAAACAGTTAAATCAATACATCTCTTGATTTGTTTTGTAATTAATTTCACTTTGAATTCTTCAACATCATCTTCGGCTTAGCTTCTAAAAATCATATTTTGCTTCCTTAAATCAAATCAAGTAGCGTATTAATCAAATCATCCCAGGTTGCTTTACGTTATCATCATCTAAATATTCTTTTTACATTAAAAAAATTTAACAGCTTATCACGATCACCTATCTAGTTCTATATCTATTGCAAGGGGAATACCTAGTTTTGAAACAAATAAAAATGTGAATTTCCTGGTGAACTAGTCTTCATTTGCTTTGGTCCTTGCAATTCCAAGACTCGAACATATCTACTAATCACGAATATATTATTAACCGATCTACTATGTAATTCCGATTCTGACAAGTTCAATTTTGGAGATGGGGATGGTTCCTGTCAAGTGGTTGTCTGCAAGGTCCAGCCAGTAGTGCTTGGAGAGTTTACCCAGCGAAGGAGGGATTCCACCAAGTAAGTTGTTTTGTTTTCGGATCCTCGTAGATATCAAAGAACCAATTCAATCTAATAGTTTAAACTTTTAGATGAGGTTTTAAAATATAATTTATATTATTCTCTAACATATCCTCTTAAGAGAAAACTCTTTGAACTTGAAATTTACGCAGGCTCACATTACCTTGCGTTTAATTTTTATCAAATAAACGAGGATGATGAGATTCGAACTTAAGACCACTTGGTCATCAAGGCTCTGATACCATGTCAAAGAACCATTTCAATCCAATATCTTAAACTTTTAGATGAAGTCTCATGATATAATTTATATTATTTTCTAACAATAAAAAAGGATAGTTTTGAATGAAGCAAAGATATAGCATCTCTCTTGATTCATGTATTCATAATTGTTGGAAGTTTAACAACTCTTACTGGATGGATAGCTCAGCAAGATTGCCTAGCTCATCTGGAATACTATCACTGAAACTAACCAGCAAGTATTCTGAAAAGTTGCAGGAAGGACACATAAAATGCAATTGCTTTGATATTTTCAAGGAAGAAGGATATAAGCCGGCTGGCCATGTAGAAAATTGGATATTTCATCTCACAGGATGTGCAAGTTTTGCAGTTCTCATAACCGTGGAGTGAGAGATCCTGTAAGGTTTGGGTTAAATTACAGGTCCCTGAAACAAAAAGCTTAAATATCAAGATTTTAAGATAGATTTTTGCAGGCACAGGACCATTTGTGAAAATATGTATATTTCGATGATTCTTAGGAACTTGCTAAGGCAGAACTACATTTTAAATCGCTTATAAAAAACTTGTTCCTGTGAGGTAGAAATGGGAAAGTTACAAAGATCTCAATTCGGCCAGTTCTCCAATGTCACCACATAGATTCCCTTTAAGGCTTTTGGTTGATAACCATGAATGTACAAAATTCTTACCGGTGATCAGAATGGTCTTGCTGTAGATCAATTATTAGAGATGATGGATATAATAATAAGCTACTGAACATGAGGAGGAATTCAGTACTGACAATGCAGTGATCCTTGAATTGTCGCAGCAACTCCTACCCAGGGATATCCGCAGGGATCATCAGACTGGTACAATCTTGGTGGTGTATTTTCCGGCTTACTCTTGAGGGATTGGATTGCTGCTGCTGCAACACCACACAAAACCGTTGTTAAAATCATAAACTAGTGGCTGTTGGTGCGATAACATGCAGTAGAAAATGAGAGATAGCCCTAACACAGAACATCACTCCTGGCTAGCTACATCTTCTGAAAACTACCAGAAAAATATCGATGGCAATCATTTTTAATAACAATATCAAAGAAATTAAATGAAATTAAAAGAAGAAGAAGAAGATGGAGGAGGGAAAGCTGTTCAATTACCACCACCAGGGTCTGTGACAGAGAAAATGAGATAAATTCATGAAGAAAGAACAATATCATTATTGAATAAGCTGCCAAATTGGTGTCAAGCTACTTCCACTACGTACAAAAACAACTCTAGTAGTTTTCTAAAATTGGAACCAGCCTGGCCTCATCTCAATCCAAGGAACAATGAATGGAAGTACTTGTTCCGACAAACATTCTTACTAGAATATGAACAATAATGATATTGTCATCATCGATCATCGATCATCTCTTCTCCATGTCTCTTTTAATCATTATTAGTGTAAAACAAATTTAACTTGGTCATAGGTTTTGCAGTTTCCTCCGCCATTCCAACAACTTTGATCCCTCTGTAGCATCGTTTGAACAGCTCAGTGGCAACGGGGTTTTTTTTTTATTGGGTATTTTCTTTGAATGCCCATTTTTCTTATAGTTTTCCATTAATGTTGTCCATTCTAATAGGCATGCAGTGATTTTATGGAAACGCAAATGCTTCAAACCATCGACTTAGTTCACTAGCATCAAAGACCCCTAAACAACCATAAACATTAGTTTTTTAGTGCAAACGATGTCAAAACATAACCCTACCTTTCAATTCATTTCCCTACTGTACTTCCACATCGTTCTTGTAGAAAGAAACCATGACGAAATGGCATAAATGGTTACGGCCGTCAGTCTCAATTACTCTGTTTTCTCTGCTAATCTTTCTATCCATAAGTGGAGTGTTGAAGTCATCCACTACTCTTTTCGACTAAAAACCAATCCAGCCAGCTGTGGTGAATCTAACTTTGTAGACTTTCTTGCCAGAACAACAGGACTATATTAGACCAAAGGCAAAAAATAAAAAGAAAAGATAATATTAGGCTAAGTTTGCTATGATGATCATAGAATCCGTGTTTTTTAATGTTAATTTAGCCAAAGTTAAATTACCTTG
Organism: Populus deltoides; assembly: GCA_015852605.2. NCBI lineage: Eukaryota > Viridiplantae > Streptophyta > Magnoliopsida > Malpighiales > Salicaceae > Populus > Populus deltoides. The sequence goes on from CM027579.2 coordinate 13,608,294, forward strand.
ATTTAGATGCTAGCATATCTTATGTGTTTGGTTTGATATGACGCATAAAGAATTCCTGTGATGAGGATCTTTACAATGTTTGCCTTGGCTGATTTTTTTAATAGAGTTGAAAACAATCTTCCAGAAGACAAGGCCAGGAATCGGGTCTATTTATGCTAATTGTATGTTTTTTACAGCTCTTCTAATCTTCCCATAAGACAAGATTCTGGTCCAAAAGATAAGACTCGTAACATACTGTTAACGTTGGGATTACCTATTGAAAGCCATCTATGATTCTTAATCTGGAGTTTAGGTAGTTCCTTTCTCTATGACAGCTGGCTTTCCTTCAGAAGATTTTTGATAGCTGTCAGCTCAGCAACATTATATATCTCTCTCCACGCTCATGAATGCCATGTTTATACTTTGCTTTGATACAACTAAATAATCACTCTCATGGCACCCTCTCGGCTGTCTTTTCCCTTTCTCGTGTTCATTTTATGCACCGCTTTGATGGTGACAGTTAGCCATGCTGCTCGTGTGAGGGAACTTGGTGAAGCAGAAGCTATAAGAAGAAATTTGTTGGATAATGGTCTTGGTCACACTCCTCAGATGGGGTGAGCTTATTCATTTACAAGTTTCGAATAAATTTATTCAGTATGCTAAAAAAGATCAGTTTTTGGTTATCTTCTCACAAGATATCGTGGATTAGAACAATTTTTATTTTAATCTTCCAACTTTTAGTTTGTGCGATTTAACCATTTTTTTAAAAAAACAATTAGCCAATTGCATACTTTTTGGAGGGAGAGTTGGATTGAAATACAAGAAACTGGACTGAAAAAGATAGGTAGAATAGGTGGCGGGTTTGAAATTTGTTATAAAAGCTCATTTTAGTTCCCTATAATTTTTATCTATTAGGTAACCGGTCCCTTTAATTTTAAAAAATTAATTTTGATACCAAACTTTATTTTTCTTATTTCCAATTTTTTTTTGTGAGAGGAGATATGGGGAGTCGCTTAATTCTATTGTAAAGAGAAAAAGTGATAGTTGGTGATGATTATGATCATTAAAATGGTCAATTTTTATATTAATTGTTTTATATGATGAGGAGAGTTGAGATTAGATGTTTTTTTGACTTTGAAAGTGTCTAAAAAACAAGATATGAGCTTGGAAAAATTTTAGGTTTAGAGTTGATTTTGGATTTTGTGTTGTTTGTTTTTTGTTTTTAAAGACCATGAATTGATTTAACAAGATAAAAAATGAGTTGAAAATGAGTTTGTTTGTAAAAAGAATTTGGGACCCCATTTTCCCAACTATTACAGTGACAAGATTTCAGACGACGTGTCTTTTTTTAAATGATTGGGGTAAACAACATGACCCATTAACTTTTTAAAAAAATAATAAAGGCTCGCACGCGAGCCGTTGTTTGATCGATCAGGCCTAGCAGCACTTGACCTAATTCTTCTTTTTTTTAGATGATTTTTTTAATTGATGCCTTATTTTCTATGTATTTTTTTTAAATAATTATTTTGTTTATGTTTTAATTAATACCTTTTATGTGTGATTTTTTTTGCTTATTTAGCATTTTTTAGATTTTGGTTATTTTTTAATGATATTAGGTTTGTTTGATTTTTAAAGAAGTTGGTATGATTCTTGTGATTTTTTTTAAAATTTTTATATGGATTAAATTTGTTTTTTTTAATATTGAAATTTTCATAAAGTCTTTAATTTGTGCAGTCCTACATGGCATTGTTTTTTTTTATTGTATTCAATAAATTTTATTGTGTGTTGGTTTCTATTACAAATTTATTTTAATTAATAAATCCATTTATCATAATTAGGTAAATTACCTGCTGCGATATTAAATATCTTGATCTATATTTGTCTCTTAGTTTTTTTTAGTTTTGTTTTTGTTTATTGTTGATGATTTTTTTTTCATTTCTTTACACGATAATTATTGATTTGTTTAGTTAGATGTCTGCATAAGTTTTTTAATTTATATCTGAGATTTTTTTATATAAGAAAACACGTTGAAAAATTCTGCATGTTTCATTTTTTTAATTATGTTTTGATGTTTTAGATTCAATTTTTATTCTTATAATTTTTAATTTTTTTCCCTTGACTCTTTTATGCTAGATTCATGGCGTTTTGTTTCTGTTTGCTTTTCTATCTATTGCTTTGATGACACATGCAACTTTTTTTAATTATTAAAATCATAGATATTTCTTACTCATTTTAAAACATTGATATAACATGAATGTCTTATTTTATATTGACAAAAAATTTACTCGTTCCGCAGCATAGCACTGACCATTTATCTAGTTTTACCTCGGACATGTAAAATATTCAATCAAATAGTCCACTTAGATGGAACCTGACTTCCATTTTTCTGAGCCAATATTTTCTAGAACAAACTTTGTGTTGTATCTAATGAATTAAGGTTGGTGCAGATGGAACAGTTACAATCACTTTCCCTGCAAGCTTAACGAAGAACTGATTCGTGAGACAGGTACAATCGTGATGTCTTACAGCACACTATGTTTTTATTTTTCTTTTGGTCATGAAATACTTGCTTTTAAGTTTTGGTCTTGGTATAACGTAAGTTGTCATTGGTGATTTTGGCTGAATTTTGTCCTTTTTTCGTACAGCTGATGCAATGGTTTCGAGTGGAATAGCAGCTCTTGGATACAAGTATATTAATCTAGGTTAAAAATCTTCCTTTTCAACATAGAGGCTGAAAGCATTAGACAGCTACTGATTTTCTCTTATTAATTGGTGAACTAATATGTTTCTGTCCTTTAAAATTTTGATTTCGGCAGATGATTGTTGGGCAGAACTGAAAAGAGATTCCAAGGTACAACATTTTTAGGAAAATATTGCAAGTCGCTTGCTATTGTTTACATTTCTGACTGAATTTTTTTCCCTGCATTTGTTATTTTACTGAGTTGTTCGGTTGTTTATATTGTACAACGTACTTACTGAAAAACCTTTGCGTTTTGTGGGATTACAATATAAACACAATCCCTTTTGCCAGTATCCTTCTTAATTAGTTCTTAGTGCGGCAGCATAAATTTATCCGTGAAGGAGGGATTCTTTCTGTTGCTTGTGAAGTTTTTTTTTTCATAAAGCATCAGAGAATAAGTCTTCAGTGAAATAATGTCTTTATATTTTGTTATAAGAATTTGAAAATATTTATCTGCACCTATTATGTGCAGGGGAACTTAGTGCCAAAAAAGTCTATTTTTCCGTCTGGTATGAAGGCTCTAGCAGATTATGTCCACAGCAAAGGGCTAAAGATCGGAATTTATGGCGATGCTGGGTACTTGTGATATTGTTTTCCTTCTTTCACATTTTCTGAAGTTTGGTCAAGAAATCACGGTTGTGCACTGTGCAGTAAGGCCATACTCTGTGTTGACCTGATACTTCTGCTAAAACAAGCAGATCAAATGAGTGCATGTGTATTGATGGGTCCGATCGGCTACAACGGAAAATATTATTTGACCTACTGAATCAGGTCGTCTAGTTTACGGCTATGTACAACCGGCCAAAGACTATTACATTTGCCCCAACTGAATCAGGATATCTTAACTTTCTTCCACTAGGAAAGATAGGATCTGCCCCAAGTTTGAAGCTGTATCCTCGCATTTAAGACTTCGAATCATGAGAGCATGACAGAACACAGCGATAAATGTCGTGGAATTAATGATTAGAAAAGTGAATTGGCCTATGACGTTTATAGCGCACTGAAGAAATGTTTATTTTTGCAGGACCCTGACTTGTGCCAAGACAATGCCAGGATCACTTGGTTACGAGGAACAGGATGCGAAAACCTTTGCTTCATGGGTAATTTTGTTTTTCCTTCAGTCGTTTTCTTCTTCATGATACAAAACCTTTTCCTTCAGGAAACTTAAAAGACTTTGGCTTCTGCCTAGTGTGCGTCCGTCAAACCTCGTAAATATATCGCCATGACTGTTTTTTTTTTTTGGCTATTTTCTCAAGGGAATTGATTATCTGAAATATGATAATTGTCATAATAATGGGGTGAGCCCGCAAGAAAGGTACGTGGTACAAGTTCTGAAATCTGATGGAAAAAATGATCTTTCAAGATTAAAATAAGTGGTCTCTACCTATTCACTTCTTGATGACAGGTATTCAAAGATGAGCAAGGCACTATTAAGCACAGGCCGACCTATCTTCTTCTCTCTTTGTGAATGGTATATTACTGTTCCTAGAAATCTGTGCCGTGTTCATTTCCCTGAGAAATCTCCATACTTACCCTTTTAACAACGGAACCATAATACATTGGTATGCAGGGGTCAGGACAATCCAGCAACCTGGGCAGCTGGAATTGGAAATAGTTGGAGGACGACTGGAGACATCAAAGATACGTGGGATAGGTAAGGAGAGCATCTTATATATGAGATCCAAAGTGGAAATGAGCATTCAAAATATCCCTGCGAGGGAGATAGATTTGGTGAATTTTAGGTAGAAATTATAAAATGGCCACTCTTTTGACAGCATGACATCCCGTGCTGATCAAAATGATGATTGGGCATCTTATGCTGGACCTGGTGGATGGAATGGTGAGGCTTGTTGCTCTCTTACTATCAGTCAACAACCAAATTGTTTTTTTTTCTTGACAAGTTATGGCATCAAACATTTTGTTTTCTTATTTGTGACTGAGTTTTAGACCCAGACATGCTTGAGGTGGGCAATGGGGGCATGTCAACCGAAGAATACCGCTCTCACTTTAGTATTTGGGCTTTGATGAAGGTATTGGAAAAGAAAAGAAAAATGATTGTTAGTGTCATTGTTTCTGTAGCCGAGCAGTTAATAGATTCTTAATGGTGAATAATTAGGCCCCCCTTCTTCTTGGGTGCGATATCCGCTCCATGGACAACGACACGTTGGAGTTGCTAAGCAATGAAGAGGTTATTGCAGTTAATCAGGGTAGGTTTTGGTTGTTTCTCTATTCAAATCCATTCCATTTATTAATCAAGCGTATGAGCTTTTGCTTCACTGCTATTCTTCCACTGACAGATAAGCTTGGACTACAAGGAAAGAAAGTAAAGAAAACTGGAGATTTGGAGGTAGTGCTTCATGATTCATACACTGAGATTTTCATATATTATTTTTAAAAACTATATTTTATAGCTTTTCAAAAGTAATAACCTTTTCAAATGGACCCTTGGTATCCCTTTAATAATTAACCCCCTGAAAGGAAAGAAAACAAGCTTAGAGCTTACAAGAATAAAATTTAACGCCCTACTGAACACCCCTAGTATCATCTTAAATACCCCTAATACGGGGATGTCTGTACAGGTATGGGCTGGTCCTTTAAGTGGGAAGAGGATAGCAGCGGTCTTGTGGAACAGAGGATCATCAAGGGCTGCTATAACTGCAGATTTCAAGGACATTGGACTCAAATCATCAGCAGCAGTCAATGCTCGAGACCTCTGGGCGGTCTGACTCTAAGAATCCCTTTCTCAAATTTTCATTGATTTTTGTTGGCAAAAAGAAAACTAATACCAGGGAACTTCAATTTGCAGCATTCAACAATGACTTCAGTCCGGCATCAACTTACAGTAACTGTTGAATCCCACGCATGCAAAATGTTCGTCCTCACACCACAGTAGCAAGCATGTTACACATAAATGGAATGTATTGCTTCATATATATATATATATGTATATAAGTGCAAAGAAATATGAAAATAGAATGATCCAAGTGAAGGATGTGATTGAATATACATGGAACCAAACTGTTGGTTTTATAAATATACTTGATATGAGGAAACAGAAGAGGGTACGTAGAAAAAAAGTTCGAGGTGATTGAAACAATTGCAGTACCCGGTTTCAAGGTTCTAATCAGTACAGAAAGGTTGGAGTGGGCTTGGTCTTTTTACAAATGAAACAAAGTTTGAGATCTTGATCGAGGGGTGATAGTTACCCAGTGGAAAGAAGGCTTCGTCCATCGTGATTAGACTAAGGAAAGACAAATGCACTCACTTCTACCCTCCAATCCATTGCAGTACGGATAAATACTAATAGAACAGGAGGGAAATCCAGTTTCCTCTCCATAGTCTATGATTACTCGGTGTGGCCTTGTTTTCTAAAAAAAAATTATTTTTTAAAATTATTATTTTTATTATTTAATTGTTTTGATATATTGAGGTAAAAATAAAATTTTAATGTATTTTCAAATAAAAAAAATACTTCATAAAACAGTTGAAAGATTAATCTAAAACACTACCTATATCCATAGTCCACTTGCCCAACATAAAGCTAGGCAGTAGAAAAGTAGAAACCAGCACGAAATGCTCCACGCATCTTAATTTCTTTTTCTTTTGATTCATTGATCCACGAATCTAATAATCTGTAAAGAATCCGAATTGGGTTCTAGCTGATAATTCGAAAGAAAAAGAAAAAAAAAAAAACCCATGTCTCACTTGTTTTTCTTACTACAGTCCTCTTGTTCCTATTTTATGGTCTGTTGTTTATTCTTTGCAATTACAGATATGGCAATAAAATTCTCCTACGAATAATAAAAGTATTCTCAATCACTTGGTTTATGAATTAACCATGATTAGTGCTGGTTAAACCAACATATCATTACCTTGATATTTTTTTTAAAAAATTAATAAACATTTTAATATTTTAAAAATAATTTATTTAGCGTACATAAGGGTTTTTTGTTTTTTTATTTTTTTTATTTTTTAAATTAAAAAAATAATTATTTTATCTACAGTGCATGTCAATAATCTAATTTTAACTCTATTGGTTTACGTGAAGTAAAATTCACTTTCGACGTGCTGATCATTGTGTATCATTTCGCCATTGACTATTGAATTGAATCGATGACCCCTTGATAAACGTAACCAGTCAAGTTCCTTGCTGATTTCTCCAAAAAAAAAAAAAATTGCTGCTAAACTGCTATCATATCCTAGCCCCGTCCTCTGTCTTAATTTATTATCAAGATCTACGTCTTTCCTGTAGAAAAAGAAACCATGATCAGAAGGCAAGAATCACCGGTACCCTCAACTACCCTGTTTTCTGTGCTAATCTTTATACTCTCAACTGAAGTTGAAGCAAGATTCATCCCACATGGTTGCTCCCGTTCTTCATGTGGAGACATCGAAATCATCGACTACCCCTTTCGCCTAAAGACCGATCCACCTGGCTGTGGTGAAACAGTTTTTCAACTTTCTTGCGAGAACAACAAGACCATATTAGAATTCCACTCAGGGAAGTATTATGTTAAGCAAATTTCCTACGATGATAATAGACTCCGCGTTGTTGATTTTAACTTAGCTAGTGGTAGCTGCAGCCTTCCTTACAAATCAGTGTCGGTTGATGAGGTTATAGATGATCATCACTATAGATTAGTCTCTACCACTTATACAAGTTTTATCAAGTGTTCAAGTAATTTAAGTGATCAAGCTTATAGACTACTTCCTTGTTTGAGTGGAAACGGGTCTAGTTTTTATGTTAGTTATGATAACTACATAATTTCTAATCTCGAAGGACCTTGCTCGTTCATTTCAAGAGTTCCTACAGTTTATCAGACTGTCTTGTTTCCTTCCTTCGACAGTATCTTGCAATTAATGCAAACAGGGTTTGATCTTGAATGGTCTATTGAGTGCTGGGATTCATCATTTAGCTATGATTGTTACAAATCAGGTCAGTCAAATCCTAACAATCTTCTTTTCTTTCTTTATCTGCTTTAATTATCATTATTTTGTTTTGAAGATTATTGCTGATCATTTATTCAATGATGTTGGAAAATGCTTAACTTTCATTGTTTACGTGCCTGTGCAGGTAATTATCTTCCCCCTTGGTTTGCAGCTTTCTCGATGACTTGGAACGTTTTGTCAGGTATATCTTTCTCATTGGAACTCCTAATACTCTATGAGCTTATTGTTGTATTGGTTCTCTCAAAAATAAAAAAATTCAATTTGATTCCAGCAATATATCTAGTTGGAAGATTCATCCTCGCTCCGATAGGTATATTTGGATTCCTTATCCACAAGTATATGACAACAAAGAAGGCGATTGACAACGAGCAGAGATTTCTGCACCGTCAGCAACACTCGATGCCAAGGAGGTACTCTTACTCTGACATTATTGCAATTACAAACAACTTCGAAAATAAATTAGGCCAAGGTGGATTTGGGACTGTATATAAAGGACAACTTCGTGATGGGTTTTCAGTTGCTGTTAAAATGCTTGACAATCCCAAATGCAACGATGAAGACTTCATTAATGAAATCTCCATAATTGGTAGAATTCATCAAGTCAATATAGTATGGCTGATGGGATTTTGTTCTGAGGGGTGTCACCGAGCTCTTGTCTTTGAATACATGGCTAATGGATCTCTTGATAAGCTTTTATTTTCAAGAGAAGCAGAACGTCATCTAGTTGGCTGGGAGAAACTCCTTCAAATAGCCTTAGGGACAGCTAAAGGGATTGAGCATCTTCATGGGGGATGCAATGTATGTATTCTTCATTCAGATATTAAGCCTCAGAATGTCCTACTAGATAATAATTTCATCCCAAAAGTTTCAGATTTTGGCCTCTCAAAATTTTATCCCGAGGAAAAGGATTTTGTGTCCATTAGTACTACCAGAGGAACTATAGGGTACATTGCTCCTGAAATGATTTCGAGGAACCTTGGAGCTGTTTCTTGCAAATCAGATGTTTATAGTTTTGGGATGTTATTATTGGAAATGGCTGGAAGAAGAAGGAACTCTAATTCAAAGGGAAATTGTTCAAGTGAAGTATATTTCCCGTCATGGGTTTATGACCATCTGATTGAGAGGGCAGATTTACAGCTTGAAAATGTTACTGAAATTGAGGCTGCTATACCAAGAAAGCTTTGTTTGGTTGGGTTGTGGTGCATCCAAGAGGCAGCATCAGATCGTCCATCAATGACCAAAGTTGTGGAAATGCTTGAAGCCAATGTCGATGATCTGCAATTACCTCCCAATGCCTTATCATTTCCTCAATCTATTTCCAAAGAACCTCATTCAGATTCTTCAACAGAATTGCTAATATCTGACACAGTGGAACAAAGCTTGTAGAATGACATTGATTACAAGAAAAATAAAATTACAGGAAGAAAAGAAAGAAATTGACAGAAGTTCTGATGTCGAAACGGTCTGCAGTGAAAATAGCTCAGCTTATGTGTTAGACTGTTTCTTTGTATAGTTGCAGTAGTTACATGTCACAGACTGTCTGCCCAGTACTCAATATGTTAACACCGAGCTTTAGTGAGGTAGAGCAGAGTTCAGGAAATTGTTATATGATCGTAGAAAACAGATGCATATGTTATGGCTTAATTCTGAAAAACAAAAAATATTTTTTTTCTTTTTTGGCTTCCCTTATCTGGATTTTAACGAAGCTTGCAATCCTAGCCATTCAGCTAGCTACACATTACATGCTCTGCAGAAAGAAACAATATAATAGCATCTGTTCTTCATCTTCCCTTGATCGCTTATACTCCATAATTTGTCTTTATTTTCTTAGGAAGAGGGGTGATCTGAAGTCCCCCTTTTTTTTTTACTGTGAAGATGACAATTTGGCGTCTTTCATCTTATTTATCTACATATTTGAAAGTATTTGAGCGCTCGCCCACGCTGTAGTCCTCTTTTTCTCCAATCTGCATTGCTCAGATATCTGACCTTTGTGTAGTAATGAGTCCAACGTCCAGGACATGTTAATGTTAATGATATCTATTATAACATTTAAATTGTGGGTCTTTAAGAAGTTCTAAAATCATTCTAATAGTTTTTATTTATTTATTATTATTTCGAATGAAAACATATTTTTTTTTCAACCATATAAAATTTTAAATACTATTTTAAAAGGTACATTTTTAATCAAAATATACGTTTTTTTTTTTGAAACGCCCGTTTTAGGGTTTTTTCAACAAACACGTATTTACTTTTTAGTAAAATAATAGTAATTTTATTTATACATTTTAACAAGGTCCATAAGAAATATATTTTCAACCAAAATTAGTGTTTTTTAAACAAAATCTTTTAAATTTTTAATAAATTAAAATAAGTTTTTGTATTTATCTTTTTAATAAGACAAATTCCATTAATAATTTCAATAAATTGAATATATTTTCCTATAATTTCACCATAAATATACATTTTCAACCACAATAAGTGTTTTTTAATTAAAAGCAATCATTTCAAGGTTTTCTCAACAATTAAATGTTTAATTTTAATAAATAAAAGTTATTTTCATTTATACTTTTTAATAAAATACATCATTATGTTAATGGTCTTAATTCATTTAGTATAAACTTCTATAGCTTCTCCACAAAAAATATCTTGCCATCCAAAATATGTGTATTTTTAAACGACCTTTGTAAAGTTTTCACAATAAATGTGTTTAATTTTTAATAAATATGAATTAGTTTAACATAAAGCATGTCATTCTATTCTATTAATGGTCTCAATCTTTTAAATAATTTTTCTTATAACTTCTCCATAAATCTATATAATTTTTTTGAATATGAACACAGACATGAATAATTATTATAAATAATCTTATTAAAAGATATAAAAGCAATTTGATGGAATATTATTTAACATACTTGCATATAAAATCAAGTATTTTAACATGAATGGGTGGATGTGTTTTTGATTAATTAAGCTTGTTATAAATTAGAAAATAGAAAAAAAAGATATTTAATTCATTCAAGGAAGAAAAAGTTAATAGAGTTGTGACAATAGAGGGAGAAGCCGTGCCAATAGCCACTACGTAGACTCACGTGAGAACAAGCTTGGGCTTTGCCTGCGAGTTTAGCTGGGCTTACTTCATCCAATCTTCCAAGCCCAATTAACAAGTCTAAAAAAAACCCATCAAGCTGTGTACCTAATTGTCTGGTTGGATGGTTAGCTCTCATCTCTCCAAAAGTCTCCCCTGGTGAGTAGACTAATATGAAAAAGAACAAGAAAAATGGACTCCACTATTTACCACTGCTGATGAGTAAAATTAAAGTTCAAAAAATTTGATCCATTAGTATTAACTTTTTTATATATATTTAAAAATAAAAGATATTTTTGAATTAATTTATTCGTTAAATAACACTATATATTTTTTTTAAATAAGGATATATATAAAATGTGTATCTTTAAAATTTGAAAATTCAATATTCTCAACTCGTTTATTATTAATGTCTTGTTTTATTTTTCTTGCAAGCAAATTATAATGCCTAGAGATCTAATAGCAAAGCTTCCACCAATAGGGAAAGAAAACACAAGTTCCTTCAGATTTCCTTGTCTGGATCATGAAATGGACCTTGGAAATTACCTTTCTGCAGCAATTATTGCTTACAAAATCAACAATAATTAATTCTAAAATCTTTTAAGCACTTAAGAAAAAATTGTTCCATGCTTAAACTACTATTCCTTAATCTCATGAATTAATTATTGAGCTCCAAATGTGTGCTTGCTTTGACTTGATCATTTGGATATCACGAAGTAATGACAAAACATCTCAGCAAGGGATATAGCGGAACCAAGAAATGATTCTGAAGAAAAAGATACAGATCATACAGTAGGACTTCTTTTTATATGATCACTCGAAAAGATAAAATTTCCCCTTTTTGGATTCATTATTGCTTTGGCAAGGCTTTTCTTTTCTTTTAAGGAGGAAATTCAGGCGTACTCAAGTGCACGTATCTTCAAACATATTTCTGCTTTTATGTCAGTGCTTATTGATAAATTAAATGGTAAAGACAGCATCATGACATTCAATCTCTCAAGAAGACTTGAAGCCAAATCGTGGCTTCTTTGACATGTGTGTTAAGTACCATCATGGAGTTTTAATGCTTACACCAGAAGTCATTGCTCTCTTTTTTGGATCAAAAAGAACTGAGCTGGCTAATGCACCTAAAAATGACCTTAAATATCGACAGGACTCCATTCACAATATTTCCCCAGCTTTTCTGCAATTTTGTGCTTTCTAACCACAGTGTCTGTAATCTTGTAGGGACCAAACTTAAAACTCACACTAAACTGATCATATAGCATGTTGTCAGCTAGTTCTAAACAGGAAGGAAATCTAAAACTCTACTTAAATACTCGTAATTCTTCAGCTGACTTGCCAGACGCAGCGTGAAAAATACGATGCCGTGTTGTGAAGTTGGAAGGGACCGTCCGAACGGCAATTCTATTTATCTAATATTTCTTAGAACTCAAAATTCATCAATGCATGTTGCTTTACCAGTGAAAGATCATAATTAAAGCGATCAAGCAAACACAGAAAAGCAATAAAGTAAAAAAAATAATAAAAACTTAGAATTTCACCCAAGTCTCTGGCCGGTACAGATCAATAATCAAAGCAAGACAGAGATGCTTGGGGAGAAATATAATTAAACAACAAAAAAAAGTAGCAAACCAAAGTCTTTCTTTTATCCCCAATACATAGCGAAGCAAATAGAACATGATAGGTGTAAGTGATGCATGCCCAGCAGCATTACCAACATTTCCATACAGGCCCCTAGCCAATTCAAGACCAGACTATCAAGACTCACCTTAACAAGGTAGCTACCTTGTATGCATCTCTTACATCCCATGTCTAATATAACATGAAGTACCAAGAAAAAGGAAAAGAAACAAAAAAGAACAACCAGAGGCGAAGACGTAATAAACACGGAGAGCATAAGGTAAAACAAGGAATATGATGAAAAATAAAAGACCTAAAGTTAAGGTAAATCGGACCGCTACCCTCAATTCCCCGCGATGCAATCATGCACTCTCCCAATTCTGCCCTTTACTAGGCTAGAAACTCAGGAGAGTGCAATTGCAAAGCCTTGTTTGTGTGTTCTTTTGCCATATGTTTCACCCATATTTACAAAAGAACTCTTCTACTCCTTGATGCCACCACGACCACCCACCACTTCCTTTGTAGCCACCACCATAGTTGGCGGACTCCCTCCGGTTACCACCGATCATGATTGACATTACCAAGTAGCTAGAATGAAAGAATATATATCCAAGCTCAAATGTGGGCAAAAGCTTAGTGCTAGCTAGCTACTAGCAAAAGAAAGTCTAGAACGAGTGTGGATAAAGGGCATGAGTGACATGATGGGTCATATATAAAAGCGAGATTGTAGCTTTTGGTCTAATGTGAGTGGTGCTTTTTAATTTTGTTTCCTGATAGAATGTGATTTTATTTTGCTTGTTTCTTTCCCTTTCTTCTTCTTCTTGTTTTTTTATTTTTAATGTATAAAAGAGGTTATATTGAACGATTGGTCTAAACTTATTAAGGGCATGTTTGTGGGGGGATGCAAATAACTCCACTTACTCGATTTCCAAGGCTCTTGGAGTTTTCATATTATTCTCATGGAGGAGAAAAAAATTGATATTGATGGGGTTTATTTGTCTGTGCATGTGAACGTGGCTCCGTTCCACTGCATTTTAATTATAGAATGGCATGGCTAGTCACTTAGCTCAAGAAAAAAGTCGTCTTCATTGCCACCTTTTTAGTTTAACAACCTTATTATTGAGAGCTGGGTGTGGATGTGGTGTATGCTGTTTTTCATGGCCAATTTTAAATTTTTGCTAGTCATTACCTAGAACAATGTGCATGAAAATTGGACGCAGACAAATGAGAAAAATAAGAAAATATATAATCAACTATTATGTGCCTACTTGCTTGAAACTTGGGCGGTGCAATATAGCAGGATGATTGAGTAATGAAGTACTGTTCATCAGTTCATGAAAAGCACGATGCAGGTTGAACTTGTGTTTTTGTTTTCTTCTGCCAAGGAAAATGAAATCTCAATATTAATTCATAATCCTAGGCTTATTCCGTACGTATAAAAACACTATGAAGAAATAATTAATATTTACTATTGCTTGCTGTTGCTAGTTTAATTTGCACGACCTTGAACAAGATCGTGAGTACCAGAGTTATTAGTTATTTATGATCTTGACTTTCAACTGTAGTTATAAGTTTGGGCTGGTCTATTCATATCAAGGCACTCTTTTTTTGCACAGATGTTTGTTTAAAATAGTTGTGTCCAATCATTAAGTTAGTGTTCAAATAAGAGTATTTGATGCATTGATTATTTTCGCATATCTGGTATAATTAAGAAGCTGGATCGAACTCTTAATTAATTAATTATGTGACTATATATAAATTAGCTAGGGCTTAGCGTTCGACTATATATGCATGCAGTATCAAACAACATGGAAAGAAACTTGCTAAGACAGCCGTGACAGTCACAAAATCAAGAGAATATATAACCCTTAATTAACCCTAGCTATATACATAAATCATGTTTTTACATTTAGTCCATGCAACGCATCAATATTATACATATTATAATCTTGATATAATTATAGCCTAAATCGCCTATAACAAAATGAGACGTGCGTGACCGCCCGATGGATAATTGTGCATGTTCTTTAATTTCTTTGATGAATTGTACATGCGTACGTATGCTTAGACGATTGATCCATACTTGATCAAGAATATTTGACTTGTTGCCATATCGTATATATAAATAAATAAGGTGACTTTGTTTAATTTGGCTTTACTTGCAATAGTTCTCCTGTACAGAACTATCGGCTGCAAAATACTATACTCGATCAAGGATGGGACTACAAACTGTAATTGTTCCAATTATTTAGATAGACAGTAGTCTGCATAATGGGAAGAACTCGGAACAAACAAAATTGCATTAGTTATCTCAGCTATATATATATATATATAGAGAGAGAGAGAGAGAGAGAGAGAGAGAAGCCCTCGTTGAAACTAAAAGCAAGAAATTAACGAAAACAATTTTAATAGAGGATCATGGAAAAACAAATTGAAAAGCAATTTTTCTTAACAGTATTTAAAAACTAAAAGAAAACAAAAAAACAAAGAAAGAGATGTAACGCTTTGTGAGAATGAAGTGGGTTATGTAACCTTAAATTTGAAGAAATAATTGCACCAGTAGTTTGTCTAGTCTTTTTGCCAGGACAGAGATATACTCACTAGCTAGACATGGAGGAGACAGCACACCACTTTTAAGTTTGATAGTGGAAGAAGCAAATGGGTATAGAAAGTTTGAGTCACTCAATCACTTTACTATAGATTTTGTCCATCACATGAAAAACAAAACAGCAAAGATATAAAGCTTAATTGTAAGTCAGCGGTGAGATTCGCCTTTAATCACCTTTTCCTATCCACTCTCTAATTTTCAAAAATTGTGCTGATAATGAGATAGATATTGTCCAATTTGTAGAAAAGTTAAACCGCCCGTTCTTTCATATTATATTTATTTTAAATAGAGATATTTACAGCATTATAGCAGCTTAATTACTGCTATACATGGGATATTATAGATATACAAATTAATTAGAATAAAATCGAATCATAAAGATACAATCACATTATTATGAAAAGAGGATTATGCCAAAAAGAACTACGTACGGAGATACAATCACTACATCAATGAAGAAAGGACTATGGCAAAGAAAATCATGGAATATTATAACATCATTAATATATCCTCCATATCAATTTCAACGTGATTTAATTTTTTTTACTAAAACATTTTTAATAGTTCCTAAATAATTTTTGACATTAAAAAAATGATCCATCTCCATGATAGCACGTGCCAAAGTTCCAGTGCAATACAACCATGGGCGAACTGAATCTTGGCCGTCCATTGTACTGATGATTGAAGTGACATAAACACTGTGCTTTACGTCACGATGATGTCATTTATTCGTCAATGATGTAAGCTACTTCTACTCTGGTTCTTGTATTAAAATTACTAAATCGAAATAGGAGTAAATGGAAGGATGAACAAGGAAAACGAAGATGTTAAGTGCTCCACTGTTCTCTTTTTCCATATTAATTTGCTTCTCAGTGCTTTGCAAACAATAGGCTCTTTTTTTTTTTTTTCCAAAGATTGGGAAGCATTTGATTTTTAATTTCCTAGTTGGTGCTTAATAGGGGGGAAAAATCCGATAAAATCTTAGTCTTCCATTTGATAGATTAAAACAGCACGATCCATAATGTTTCATGCAACAATAAAAAAAAGTTCAAGCTGTGTATAAAAACAATATATATTCTTTATTAGTGAACTTAACAAAAATGGTGGAAACTTTAATTCCATAGTCATAGCATCTGGAGTTCTTAATTTTACATGAATGATTGCTATTGGAATCATTTTTCAATTGAGTCTCGGAGATGGATAATCACCTCTACAGTTTACACTGCTCGTGATAATTCAACTTTATTTCATACCTTTTAATTTTCTTTTTAAAATAACATGCCAAGCTGTTAAACGCGTTAAAACACTATTTTATTATATAATTTGATGTCCTGCTTCCTGGTTATTGAAAATCTTGTGCATCCAACTTGCATCGAAGACGTTTTTTCTTCAACTAAAGCTGCCCAGAGTAACTTTATCCAGCTTCGAGAAGTGAGCAAACCCAACGTGTCGAACATGCCATGGTATTAAATAAATTAATCGAGGCCAACCAAGGCTTTAAACTTGTCAGTATATTCGGAATTATATCCTTAGTTTTTTACATAACATAGAGCACGTTATCTATGAAAGCTCTTCATGAATTAAATTCATTTAAAATGCATTAACTATTTTCTCTCAATGACGTCGAACCTTTCCTCCACAAAAAAAACTTGGTTAGCCACAATTTCTCAGAAATTCCTGGAAACGCGTGTACAAATTGCATAAACCCCGTACGCGGGCGCGCAAGTGGGAATGGCAAGACACCAGCCCGCGGGCTAGTTTAAAAGGGATCAATCATTTGATACTCGACGGCCTCATTTACGGCTCAATGTCCCATTAGAAATCCAAAAGGAGCAATGTGTTTTTTCACTGTCTAGCAATTGGTGGACAAAGAGCGGCGCGTGAGGCCTCGAAAGTTTGTTTCACGCAAGAACAATAGCTTTTACCAAGACCAGGAAAAAAATAAATACAAAATTGGACAAAAAAGGAATTAAATGCGAGTACACGCATGCCTCCTCCTCGAGCTCGACTATTAGCATTGGATCCCGTATGGATGGTGTTTCTTTAAGAAAGAAAGATCCTTCACTGTGGCTAGTGGGGTTTGGTGTGCAAGTGGAGAAGAAAATGAGGGCCATGCGAATTTGTATTTGGATAAAGGCCCTGCGATATTTCTTTTGACAAGATGTGTAAGAGCTAAGTAACATTGTATTATATGATCTTATCATATGGTAATATCATTTGCACTAGATTCAAAAACAATTGGCTAATCTTTCTTGTGTTCATCGAGGGTCCCTTTTATTCTTTTTCCTTGTCTGTGGGTGATTTGTATAGACCATTTTTTGGTGATATTCGCTCTCTTGACTGGCTGTTCCGCTTGTTTTATTGACTTTTGTGAGGTTAATCAGGCCGAATTAATAAACTATGTGTTTTGGGCTTACAGTCCAATTACGGCAACGGCTTTAATTAATTTAAAATCTAATACAGAGCCCAGTGCCGTGTTCCACTCACTCTGGGGAAACAATGTCTTGTTTTCGGAAATACATTGATCATGTTTGACAATTATTTTCATCAAATTCTGTCATAAAGAGATCATTTTATAGCGAAATAAAGGGTATTAAATAATCTATATGGTAAAAAAGAAAAACTCAATACTAACGCTCATCAACCAGTCATCCATTCCAATAATCTTTTTTCAAAAAGAATAACATTAATTTTTATATAATAAGTCATACAAAATCCTACTAGTAGTTATTACTTATTAGTACGAGCTACTGTGATTATTAGTTTTCTTTTAGTAATAGGACTGAAACACTGATTACGTAGGAGTCGGTCCTGGCCCCTGGGTGTGAATGGAATCAAATTTTCTCTCTCAAAACAACGCTGAATGACTTGACTAATTCGATCTGTTCTATTTTCGCCGGTAGCTAGCAATGCACAAAAAAGCAAAAAAAAAACTATTAGGAGCAAAAGTAGTATTCACCGTCAAAAGATAAAAAATGTAATGAATATTATTTCCAAACGTGACGAGCAATGGCCCTGTATTTCGTAAAAAGCAGGGGGATCGTGTTCAATGGAGGAAGAAAAAATGGCTTTCAAGGTGGAAGATAACTCATGATCACTCGTCCAGGCAAACAAGTCAAAAAGCTAACAGTAAATCTCCTTCGTTGACCTGAGTGAGCATGCAAGCTAATTACTATGGAATTCCTCCGAAAGGCACAGACATGGATAGCTTCAAGGCGCAAGTCGATAATAAGTTAAGCTCCAATAATAATTTTATATCACTCAATAATAAGATTTTTGGACCGTTATTCAAGACTTTTTATACTAAGTTTTCTCTCAAGAAACTCTGACAAAATGTCGAATATGTTTGTTTTCTTGCTCGGGGGTGGGGGACCTGATACGATAATCACAACCATCAATAGCAGCAGTAATGTTTATGATTTTTTTGCTTTTGTTTTTAATTCAAACGTGTTTCTTCTAAATGATTTACGATAAAAACAAGTTAAAATGTTTTTTAAAAAAAGATATATGATAAAATAACTCAAAATATCTGTTGAAAAAAAACATATACTATAAGTTAATAAATTAGAAGTTAAAATTTTTAACTTTTGATTAAGTAAAAAGTTTAACTCGATCATGTAACACATTCTTTATTTAAGTACTCAAAAATTATTCTTAACCACACATACTTATATATTTTTACATATAATATAATTTTTTTTATTAAGTTCCATACTAAATAAATATTATAAATGGATATATAGTAAAATGAAAATGTTGAAAATACGTAAAATGAAAATGGATAGTAAAATAAATATCATAAAAACTAATCCGTGTATCGTATTTATATCTAAAATTTGAAATAACGTACACAAATATTTTTCTATTATGTTTGTTAATAATAATAATTTTTTTCTAAGAAAATTATAATAGTTCAAGTACAGAAATGGTCATATAATAACTTTTGTACACATAAATCACACAAGAAAATAGTTTGTTATAAGATTAACAAGAATAAAAGGAAGAATATTTTTAAAAAGTAAAAAAAAGACCAAACAACATTTTCAATAGAAAAAGATGAAGATCTTCGATAAAATATCTCAAGAAACTTGAATGTTGTTTTTAGAATCGAGAGAAGTAAAGCGAAGTTAGGACATATTTGGCCAATCACTGTGATCATACATCCGTAGAAGTCCTGGACCGAAGCATTCTTTATAATTAGTTAAAATTCACTAAAACTCCATGAATAATATAATTTAAGTAATCATGTTTTAAGTTTGTTTTTTTATATTAGTTTGAGTTTTGTAAATTTTAGAGCTATTTAAAACTTATATAATTATTAATTTTAGCACCCGTAAAATTAATCAAAATGCACGCAAACTAGCCCGAACACAGCAAATACACATGTTCTAGCTAAGTAAAACTTGATTTGCAGCCAGGTCGGGAACTTTCATACTGGCCCTGCCGAGATCCTCTCAACCTCTAGCCATTTAAATTCTATGTTTCTGCCAAATTTCAAATTCATTTTATCAAAATTTCAATTCCTCGGCCCCCCTTGCAATTTGGTTGTTCCTTATTTTGGCCTGGAAACTTTCATTTGTTCCCATCTTATTATAATAATCTACCACTTAAATCTCAAAGGGAGATGTAAATTTAATTCTGATTTCATCGCTCAAATATAAATTTAATTCACAGTTAAATCTGGGAAAGAGAAGCCATTTTTTTCCCGTTTACATAAGAGAAGGGTGATAGACTTTCAATGACAGTGGAAAATGGAACTTATGGAAGTTTACCGGGAAACATTGGGAAATTTCAAAAGGTAGGAGTTCACAGAGAGTACAATATCACCTAATCTTACATACATATATATATATATATATTTATGATTCGATTACTCTTAAGTTTTCAATTACCGAACAAATGGTTTGATGGCGCGTGGAGGTCAATATAATTTCGATTTTTGTGATATTGACCTCTGTGATTTTAAAAATAGCCATTGTTCTCTCCAGTTTTGTTTGTATTTTCATTGAAGTTTTATTGAGTAGCCTATTTGTTTTTGAATTTTAAAAATATATTTAAAAAATTTAATTTTTTTATTTTAAATTAATATATTTTTGAGTATTTTTAGATCTGATATCATTTAAAAAATAAAAAAAATATTATTTTAATATATTTTTAAATAAAAAATATTAAAAAAAAAAGAATCACATCATAACAAAAATGGAAAGAAGGATTAACATGGATCCAAATACACCTCTTCGAACCACTGGATTCAAAATAACAGAAATCTTGTCCATGCAGTCTGGGGCTATAGCTATCGAGATTCACTTTCCACTCTCGTTCAAATTCTATTAGCCCTTTCTTAAGCAAACATTACAAAAAAAACTTTTTCAGGGGCAAAAAAATTACTTTTCGTCTGTAATTATTACCTACTCAACATAAAACAAAAGCATCCTTGAATCTCCTTCTACTCGCCGCAATCACCTGTTTCCTGTTCGAGCATAAGCATGCCCTAGTCCCCAACCTCAAGATCAAGGCATGCACTATCATCTGACCTCTCCTATCTTTACCCACAAATCTATAGCAAGGGAGTACTTACAAAAATCACCTTCAAAATCCCACCGATCGAGAAGTATTATTTGTTTAAGTCATCTTAAATCCCTCTTTAGCTAGCTATATATTATATTCTTCATCTAAATGAAGAAGAAGAAAAGAAAGAGAGATCGGAGAGGGAAAAAGAGTACAAAAAACAAAAGAACTAACCCCTATATTAATTACCACATACCAGATAGCATAGAAAAGAAGAACAGACCGGCAACTGAGAGAAGGAAATAGGGAGAGAGAGGAAGCTGAGGAAATCATTGGCATGGGTGGGGTCGGCAAGAAAACTGTTTTCCATGAACAATATATACAATATCAGAGAGTTCAAAAATCTTATTTTCTTGCGAACCAACCCATGTCCAGAAACTTCCTCGACCTCCATCTCTTTCCCTCTTCTCTGATCCATCCATCCATCCATCTGATTCCATCTCTTTCTCTCGTGGGGGATGGGGGTGTTAAATGGGCTAATTATTGACCAGAGATAAGAGAGGAACCTATCCACCCATTAATCCTATCCACCCATTAATTTCCAGGTCGGTGGAGCTGGCCATGTGACTTTAGCAATATGTATTATATATTAAACGTCCTCTTCCTTTCACTTTCCTTTTGTCTTTTCCCCGAGGTTAAGGCAAGGGGAAACTGTTTTATTTTCATTTTTTTTTACTCCGTGAGAAAACATAGATTAATAACATGATTTAAATAGGTGGGCTTTGGCCTTTTTGATCTACCATGCAGAAGAAGGAAGATTGCAAGCTAACGTGGGAATTAGCCCTTTTAACTCCTTTTTGTGTTTGATGTTTGGATGCCCTTTGGGTTTGATGTTAACAGTCTAGTCATGGTTAATTAAGGTTTCCATCTTAAGTGGACCAATGATTTAATTATCTCATATTTCAGTTATATATGGGTAATAAATTAAATATTATTCCTTATTATCTTCGGTTGTTGAGATCAATTTAATGTTACTATATTGGTGTCTTGTGCTGTGCTAAATATTTTTTTGATGTAAAAAATATTTTAAAAAATCCAAGAATTAAAAAAAAGTTGAGTGAGAATTTTTTTTTTGTTGACTATGCAAATCATTTAATGATGTTAGCAAACAAAATGAACTAAATATTTGTTTAATCTTCAATTTCATTCCCTGAATTTATAAAATTAAATTTGATTAAAACCTAACATTAACCAAGCACAAAATATTCCTCCAATACTATAAGGTCAACACTCATAAGTATAAAAAAATCACAAAGACCAGTCCTGGATCCGCACAATATTAAGACTAAATAAAAAGGAAGAAAGATCGAGGGATCAAAATACAAAAAAAAAAAAAAAAAAAAAACTCAGGAAAAAAAAAACCTTTTACTGTGTATATTTACAGTGAAAGCTCTCTTATGCTATGTAAATGACTGATCCCTATTAAGTTTTTTTTATTTATATATAGAAAAGATAATAATTTTAATGTTTTGCCACACTTCATGACCGCCAATTTTAACTGTTAGCAGTATATATATTTCTTAAGTTTAAGCTTTTCCCTATAATACAAGCGTGCACCAATTATATCTGGCTCAAAAACAAGATGGCAATTACCTATCATGAATCAATCTTGGCAAATATTGTTTTTGTTTGATTTATCTTCCTCGTTTGCTTTGCATAGAAGAAACAATGGTCTCCCAATAAACTGGCCTTTCCCTTGCATGTCACCGACATTACTTCTCAACCTCCACCAGCTGCACAAAAAAGTTGCTGAAATTCTTGAGAGAAGCAAAGGTACCTTGTCACTCAAAGGTATCTGGTTTGCCAACATTGATATGTTGGTGACAAGTGATCCTGCAAATGTGCACAACAACAACAAAAAACTTTTGGAATTTCCAAACGATCCGACCGAGTCCAAGCAGTATTCTGGGAAATATGCTTAATTTTCAACATAGATTTTAAGGAATGGACTTGCCATAGAAGAATCATTCATGCACCTGCAGTTTCGAAAATTCTACACGAAGGTCCTGCTTGATAATGTAAATAAAGGCCTCATACCATTTCTTGAACATGTAGCTGAACAGGGTTCGGTGGTCGATTTGCAAGATTCATTTAAGAGACATATATATGATGCTGCTTGTACAATAGCTACTGGATATAACCCTAGCAATACTCTCTCCGTTAATTTTCTAGAAAATCCATTCATAGGGGGCATAGGTGATGCTGGAGAAGCAATGCTCTCAAGGCACATACTGCCAGGAAGATTATGGAAGTTGCAACGATGGCTAGGGATTGGGAATGTGAAGAAACTAGGAGTTTCCAAGGAAACTGTACATCAAGTTGTAACAAAATATATATATGTTGGCCAAGAGAGAAGAACGGAATAAAAGAGCGACGACAAAGAAAGATGAAGAGAGCAGCTTGGAGTCATTACGATGTTTTTCCTGACTGAACATGAAGATGTTGAAACAAAACACTCTGATGAAGTTGTGAGAGACGGTATTATTTGTTTCAAGTTTGCAGCATATGAGACAACCAGTGTAACTCTCTCTTGGTTCTTCTTGCTTCTTTCAAAGAACCCGCGCGTTGGAATTAAAATCAGGGAAGAGCTTGTCAATAATTTTCCAGTGAAGGAAGGTAAAAAGTGGGAACTAAGAAGCAAAGAAGAGTTGAGTGAGCTGGTTTATCTCCATGCTGCTTTGTGTGAAGTGCTAAGGTTATACTCGTCAATCCCCTTCCAGCATAGGACCCTAGTCAAACCTGATATCCTCTCTGGCGGTCACCATGTAAATCCAAATATTAGAATTATTATATCTGGTTTATCTGGGCTAGGATCAAAAGAAGATGGCCTAAGGTGGAACAGTAAGTTATGTATGTATGTATCTTCGCATGTGTATAACTACTGAACTACTCCAGTGTGATCCAATGTCTGATATTTGAGCTTTTCATTGTGTATGATTTGGTTCAAACTTTTTGAGCATTTGTCGTGAGACACAACATGGTCAACACTCAACATTACCGGTAATAAAATAACCCCAAACTAACCTTAATCAAGAAGTTGCATCACACTGTAAATAGATTAATCATTGCATTCGCATACCAAAACTCCAATTTTAATTTCAGTTTGCAATCCTTGGAATTCTGTTCTCATCTGAAAATGTGAACAGAATAAGGAGCCAAACCAAAGTTCATCATAAGCAAAGTCACACGAAGAACATATATTACATTTATGATTTACCACGGCTAAATGATGACGAGGAAATGAGAGAATGAAAGCAGTAATTGTGAACGATTACTCCAATCAGAAATTACTTCCTTTTCCAAGAATCAAAATGCATCATGACACCTAGTTTCTTGGTTTGAAATCAAAGTGGGACGTATATAATAATAAGAGAAATTTTCTCTTTCCAGCCCCTCTCTGTCTGATCTCCCACCTTCTGGGCACAAAATCACTCGCAACTGTTTTTCTACCTCATCATATCTGCTAGTAATTATTTTTAGCTTACACATGTCCAGTTTTGAACTGATATATATTTATACTTTACCAGATTAAAAGTATAATTGTTATTTGCCACTCTTTTACAAGATTATAAACATCTCTCTACATTAAACCCAATTATACTTCTCTCATCAACATCATTATTTTACCTGTCAGGCTTGATTTCCCTGGGCTTGATGTGGCTAAGGAACCTGTCCTGCTCAGTGAGGGCATGGCGGAAGTGACAGCGATGGCCATAAGGACAGATACCACCAGCAAGGACCATTTTGCAGACCTCAGTCTTGTAGCGAGGGTGACGGATGACTGGGCGGAGCTCCTCAATTCCATGAGCAAACTGACAATGATTGCCGTATAGGCAAGCCCCTGTCTCCTGCCATTTGTTGCACAACTCTGTTTTGAACATGCCTTGGTTATACACTTCCAGCTCAAGTGGCCCCTCCTCTTTCTTGCCTCTACGCGCATAAACCTTCTGTTGTAATATCATCATCATGCAACTTGAGTTAAAAGATCGTGCAAGTTGTTAATGACAACACAGAATTACAGAGAATTCCATTTCAATGCACGCTTGCTAATATGGAAGCAATGGACTATTATGATGACAAATGATTTATCAGATGCCAAGCCATAAACTTTTGAGCACTCTCATTCTCATCACCAAGACTGCGCGATGATAACTAATGAGGTCTTCATTCAAACATGTGGAGCCCGAGAAATTACATACCGTGCCATTCCTATAAAAAATACCAAACTGCAAACAAAATCTCTGCGTATCATTTAAAAAATAATTTTTAAAAAATAAAAAAAAATTATTTTAATATATTTTTAAATAAAATATACTTTAAAAAATAACCTCAACTACACTTTCAAACACCCTTACCCTTAAACATTTGGTTAAAATCTGAAAGCAATCTCTACCTCCATTTCTTTTTCAACCATCTACAGTATGAACTGGCTCCTCGCCTCTGAAATGTACTTACTGCTAACCACTTCACTTCTCTTGCGTGCCAAAGAAGGGGTGGATTATTGTGTTATGGTGGGTTCATCACACGGGAGCCAACCAATTGCACTCAATCTCTACGCTAGCTCCCAAACCTTTACCCATCTCACAATGGATTTCACAAACCTTTTCACGAATGATGACCTATATCTCCCACCAGGCTAAATTTCCATTTCATTTCAAGCCCAACTCAAGATATATAGAAACAAAATAAGTACTAGCACTGAAGCCCAGCATCCAATTAAGCCACATCAACTCATCAAGATTTTAACACTCACATGTCCTTGATATCATTATGCTAAATTACATCAATGGATTCACTCTCTCATTTTAATCTAATCAGTTGACACGTGTCCTAATAAATCTATAAATTATTTCTGAAAAAAAAGTTAATTGCAAATAAGCAAATTAATTAAAGAAAACTATTTGGAAAAAAAAAGAAGCAAAAAGAATGCAGCGAACAATTGTTAGACGATATTAATCATAGTCGAAGAGACACATCTCACAAGGAATAATTAGTAATTACCGCGGTATTGAGTGGACTCGGTGTTCTCAGCCGAGTGATGGCCCTAGTCAAGCTAGCACTAGCCGCCTGCTCCTGGTTCCTCTTCGAGTAGCTATTAGACCTCACTGAAATACTCTTAGGCAGCGAAATCCTCTCCTGGTCATCGCCCCCTGCCTCCATGACGCTCGTCGGACTTTCATCCTCTTCGCACATGTCATGACCTCCACCTCCTCCGCTGCTGATGTTGCACAAATTGTGGAAACCAATATCAATGTCAAACGGCGTCCTTGTAGAGTCGTTGTAGTGTTTGTGGAGTGAGGCTTGGATAAGGACGCTGAGTTGATTGTTGAGCTCGCGATTGATAGATCGAAGATCGGCGTTGTCTTGGCGGAGACACTCCATTTCGACGGTTACTTCACGGAGGCGCGCGAGGCAGAGTGCGCTTCGGTTTATTAGGTCCTGGTGTCGCATTATGAAGCGAGAGTTGTCTATTGAGTGGGAGGCTTGAGAGAGGGGGAAGATATCGGAGTTGTAAGCGACGTCGTTTAGATGGTAGTCCCGGAACTTTGTTGCGGTGGTGGCGGCGATTCCGCTGTTTAAAGTGGAGGAGGTGTCTTTTTGCGTTTCCTTTCTGAAGAATTCCCTCTCTCTATATAAATATAAAACTCTCGTTGAGAAATATTCCCAGTTTAAATTAGAAATTAAACACGAAGAAATTTTTTTAAATTATACTCAATGGTCAATTGAAATTACTACTACTATTTCTAGTATTTCCTACTATAATTCTTCACCAATAGAACTTAATCAATCATCAACGAAAAACAGGGCAGGTGGAAATTTCTGCGATACTATTATGACCGAAACCCACAAAATAAAAGAACATGATACAATTAATTATCATAGAAGAAAAAAAAAAGAATTACAGAAACTTGTTATTCAAGAAACGAAATTCATCAACAATGAAACATGCTTAAACAATGATCGGAAAATTAATAAAAAGAATGCGAATCTGAACGGGGGAGAGAAGGGAGGGGAGAAGCACCCGGATGAAGAGCGAGAGAAAGGAGGGTTTTATTTTATAGAGAGAGAAGATTGGAGGGAAAGAGAGGATGCAAATTTCTTTCTTAAAATCGTTCCCCTTCCAACAAACATTCCTTTCTTTCTAACAGAATTTGCCTCTCTTTTTACCATTTTGCCAGCGGAAAAGGACGGCTCTCCTTGTAATTTGTTAAGGGTGTTTTAGTTATTTCAACTTAAATTAAGCTCCCTTCTGTTGCTTCCCAATATACTTGTTCGTTAATGGTTATTTTTTTTTATTAATGAATTATTTTAATGTATTGATGTTAAAAATAATTTTTAAAATATAAAAAAATATTATTTTAATATATTTTTAAATAAAAAATATTTTAAAAAATAACTAACTATATTTTCAAATAGGCTCATATTTGATGTTTATATCTATTGGATAAATATTTGATGTTTATTCTCGTGAATATAAAGTTAATTATTATTATATTTTTAAAACTTCATTCTATTAATTTAAGACATGACCTATAAATTAATAATATCAATTTGAGTGATTTGGGTTAATATTTTTTTAAAAAAAATCAAAATAATATTATTGCAATTTTTTTAAAAATAAAAATGAATAAGCTTTTTTATTAGATTTTGATTTAATTTAACCTCGGATTAATCGAGTTGCGAGTCGACTCAAGTTTTTAAACATGTTAGAATAAGATAATCTTTCTTTTATTTTTTTTTAAATTCAGTTTGATCAAGGTCCCAAGTTGTCCATACCTCAAGACAACTCACGAGACTAATCAGGTTTTATAAATGGTGTTATTATACTATTATTAATTCAACAATATAAACTAAAGTAAAAATAATAATATTTAATTATTATTTTTTAAGATGTAAAAATACAAAAATCATTTCTTGTTGTAAATATTCATGGTAGTATACCATATCTCAATAAGTCAATGCTACTTCCCATTATGGCCAGTAATATACAGTATGACCTATCGTTAAGGTACCATTGAGGGTGAAATAATACATATCAAGCTAGAATATATATATATATATATATATCAGCGATCGAACATGATGCATAGAGAAATACTGTCTTGTTTATCAGTTCGAACATAATTATATCTGTCTTTTGTTTTATTTTTTCATTTTTTATTTATTTTGAGTTTCTCTGTCTCTTGATTTTATTAAACAAAATAAATTTTTTTTTTTTTGTGATCGTATTTATCCGTAATGTGATGTATACTATCCTAAACAGTAACTGATGGACCACCCGCAGTAGCCTCTCTGATTTTTAAGGTGGGTCCACCCATCAAGCAAGAAAGGTGGCAAACTAGGCAGGAATAAAGGGCTAATTCGTAAGTTGCAACATAATCTGATAGCCATAAAATCAAATTTTGTGTTTTTATTTTCATGATTTTGAGTTTGGTTACAGTGTGACAAAAAGGTGATTTAAACAGCTAACTTAAGACAGCAAGCAGGTGACGTTGCGGTTAGAGATGGCATTCGATTATAAAATCGCTTGGTTTTGAAGTTAATTGAAGGGAAGGGAAGGGTGGCGGTGTGGCAGCGAATTCAGTTTGTCTAGTCGCCTTACAGGCAGACGGAAAAAAAAAATCATCATGTTTTTTTTTAGTTAAAAGAAGACCTTGCTTCTTTATCACAACTATAATTACCTCTTTTATCCAATAATTCATCAAAATCTAATGCAAAATCAAAGCGGTTGGTAATATATATATATATATATATATATATATATCCCAAAGCTATCCCACAAATGAAAGCCAACCTCCTTGTTAATGTCGTGGTTGTTAAGGTAGCTACGCTATTAATTTCCTTTTTCCTTTAGTTTTCCCAGTATAACCTTGGCCTTTGTGATATGACATGACACGTACATGTGTTCCTCTTCTGATTTCATTACAGTCTGGCAACGTTACCTGTGATTCTCTCGGTTTGTTTGAGAATGTTGTTATTATTATTTTTTAAAATGTTTTTTATATTAAAATATATTAAAATAATATTTTTTTTATATTTTAAAAATTACTTTTTAGATTAGCATATTCAAAATATAAAAAAATTAATTTTTTAAAAACACTAGTTGGTTAGCGTTTCCAAGTACTACCCACGTCGTTAAAAGAATTTAAATTAACAGAAAATAAATATAGATATAAAAAAACTAGGATTTTTATTAATTACAATATTTTGAAAATAAAATTTAATCTAAATACAAAAAAAAAAAATATATATATATATAGGCTAAACTAAAAATACTATTTTATTTTTAATAAATAAAATAAATATATATATTTCTTAACAGTAGCTAGCAGTTGATATTATGCAATCCAATTCTTCTGACTATTTTGTTTGTTTTGGTCATCAGAATCCAAAACTATTCATCCATGACCGTTTGTCAATCTAGATAAGATTTGGCCTTCCAACACCACAGCTCCACTTTCTCTTTTTGCTCCGTGATTGCTTGTTTGGTATTTTTATTTTTATTTTTGGGTGAAATTTGCTTCTTTTTTTTTAATTATATTAAAATGATTTTTTTAATATTTTTTATTTAAAAAAACATATTAAAATCATAAAAAAAAAAAACACTAAAAAACATCAATTTGTTATTTTTTTCAAGGCAAATATTTTAAAAAGTATTTAAAAATAAAAGCTTTCACACTCTCAAATATAGTCAGAGAAATCCCTCTAAGAACTAAATCAATTTTTATCTTGTTAAATACTGTTCTAGTAGAGATGTTTTTGTTCTACTAAAAAAGACAAGACAAGTTTATCTAATTCTATTAACAAGGGTTGACCCGATTGATTTAGATCAATGTAAAATTAAAAATAGTTAGTATTATAATTTTAAAATTTGATCTGAAACTTGACAATAATTTCTCGGTGAACAACGAAGGTCAAAAGTGGTTACACTAGCGTGTTTGAGAGTGTGGTTGCAATTACTTTTCAAAATGTTTTTCACTCGGAAATGTATCAAAATAATATTTTTTATTTTTAAAAAATTATTTTTGATATCAACGTATTAAAATAATCTAAAAACATCAAAAAACATTAATTTAAAGCAAAAAAATAAAAAAAAATTAATTTTTTTCAAAAACACCTCCATGCTACCTTATGTGAAAACACTAAAGGCTATAGTACCTACCTGTTCCTTTCCAGAGAAGGACTCCAGTTAGAGCTAACATCCTTCCATGTGGCCACCACGTAAATCCAAATATTTTTGTTGTTATGTCAGGATAAGCAAATGGAAGGATGGATCAATGAGAAAGGAGAGCTTAAAGGTGAAAGATCGTCCAAGTTCTTCGGCTTCAATGCAGGACCTAGGATTTGTCCAGGGAAGGGATGGTCTTTAGTGTGATGGAGGCTGCTGCTGCAACTATTGTTTATAACTACCATGTTCAAGCTGTGGAAACCGCCCTTTGATCCCTAGAGCTAGTGCAATCCTTGATATGAAATATTGTTCGAGGGCTAGGATTAACAGTAGATGGGCTTGAACTATATATATTTCATTTATTAGAAAATAATATTTGATGGATCGTATAAGCTGGAACACCAACTATGCCATATGAGTTATTTCTATTGTATGACTTTGGTTCAGAGTATTTTTAATTAAAATGTTCGATGGGTAATAGCTGAAATATATATCGAGAGATCCCATCTTGGATTGACCGGAATGTTCTAGACAATTGCAGCTGACCAAGTGAGTAGGGCTGTTCTTATCAATATTCAATAACTTTCCACCCACCCATATGCATAAAGGTATTGCAGCAGTTAAAAAAGAAACAGGGTAAGGCGCTTCATGTAACTCGGCAGACCTCGGCTTTCGATCTTAACCATGCACAAGAAAGAAGATTTCGGCTAGCTAGGTGTGGGCTAAAGGGCAAGAAGACCAGCCAGACCTAATTTTACAGTTCAAACCTCCGAGTGGACCTCGTTAGGCATTTCGCTTGCTAGAGTTGATTGCAGCTTCCAACTACCATCCGCTTGGCCAGTTGGCCTTTCTAAATCACAGCAAAACATTTCACTTCTCATTTTTTTTCTCTCTTAAGAAACTGACTGTGGAAATGGAAGAAGACTCGACATCTATCAGTTCCTCAATTGTTTTCAAACGAACAACTTGAAAATAAAATGTGCTGTTCTAGCCTGTAGGTTAAGTTGATTGCCTATCATGGCTCAAAGAAATTTAGAATCAAATTCCATACATGACCAAAACGAGAGATGTTAAGCTAGGAGGCGGGAGATTTACTCCAATTTGGATGATATGCAATCAAACTGTATATCCGTATAATCTCTGCGTGTATAAATTTGGACCCATATCATTTATTCATGGAAAAGTGAACGATTATCAAGTCACTATTTTTTACCAGATGCTATGAGACGATCCCATCGCCACGCTCATGAACACGTATTTCCCAACACCAGTTCTAGTTTATTTCTTCAAATAAATAAATTTATCTCACCTAAGATTTTTACATCGACCATAGCAGAGCCACAGCCCTCTGGCATTACTTACCAACCATTTCCTCGCTTCCGTACATCACTCTTAGGCTTCCTAGGAGCATATCGAATTTGTTTGTCGTGCCTGGAAAAAGAAAAACATAGACATCATAAGAGAACATAATCAAAAGATACATATTATTTACTCGTGAATTTAGCCTGAAGGTTATAAATAAATTAAACACAGGTTCAGTCCCAAATACAAGGTTTATGTGTGCGAGAAGGCACTCAGTGGTCGCTGCCAATGAAATCAGACCAAGGCTCCATTATCTTTGTCCCACGGACTAGATGATTTAATTAAAACACCCCTAACGCGCTCATTCAGTGTGTTTGAACAATATAAAGCAACGGTCACCTTATTGATTGGTCATTTGAAATTAATGTTCATCCTGAGGAAAGTAAAGGGCAGTCCAAATAGCTTTCCTGTGTTCATGACTGATTGTTCCCTGGGATCTAATCAATGTATACAAGAAATAACCTAAATAAATAGATAAAATTAACACCAAAGATGTCAAAGAATCCGAGCACCACACAAAAAGGGCTTAAATTCAATCTTAATAGATGTACCCCCTTTTTTTCTATTATTATCATTAATAAGATACTAGAAGGGCGGAATTCGGCATTTGCAACATTTCTTCAGTGCTCCTAGTGCCATGAACTAGATCTCTTGCTTATGCCCTTTTCAATTCGATATTGGTACTGGCAATAAAATTTGATCATTTGGACCATTCTGACTCATGACCTTCAGACCTTGATACTAATTTGATAGCATTGTTCTCTAGTTTAATGAAGGTGGCCATGTACCAGAAGTTACACTAAGTCATTGACCATAGAAAATATACGACTAACTGGAAATGATATTGTTGCTGATCAACCAAGAGACAGCAGTTTTTGACTGGGATCCTCAGAAATAAAATCCATGATACTTATTATAAAATCCTGGCAGAAGCATTCTAAAACTAAACAGAAGTGTATATACTTACATTCGAGCCCTTTTCTTCTCTTTGTACCTCATCATTGCATTTTCTCGGGCATGATGCTTCATCATTAGTGATGTATGCTTCAACATTAGGGACTCCCAATGTACATAGTTCAGAATTGATCCCTTCACTCACATAAGGATTTAAGACATTAGAACTGTTATTTCTCCGAAATTTAAAGATATACGATACTATCTGAAATCTAAAGGCAAGAATCTGCTCTCAACACACTGCTCACACCTTTGAAGAAAATGTCAGTAACTCGGTTTTAATCGTGTGCAAAATCTTCTTATTTCCGCAACAAATATTTTCTGTATGGTTTACTTTCCCAACTGTGTTAACCACAGTGTGCACTTGTATTTGACAACTGGCATTTTCTTCTCATAAATCAAAGTGTCAAAACCATACCTTCCTTGCTCTTCCATCTCTGTTGTTGGATTTCTCGAGAGGCATATCCTTCTCAACAGAAGAGCATGGCAAATCATTCTCATCAAGAAATGCTCCGATTGGATCTAGATCGCCCCCAAACAGTTCTTCAAAGTTGCAAATTCTTTTATCAACATCCGGTATGTTAAAATCATCATGGAAAATAAGTCTTCACAAACCCCAAGGTCTTGCATATTTTTGGACCACAACTGCAAAAGTTAATTAACAAAAAAGTCAAGAGGTTAATTTCGAACAGCAATCTAGGATCATTTTCTAGTCACATGTAGTCATCCTTTTTAATGTTGTTAACTACTGAAAAACGAAGCACCATGAATTCTATGCCATTGTGGTGATTATCTGTAAACAGCATTCAAGCAAAAGGTGAAGATCGAAGCTTTTCTGTCGTGCTAGTTTCTCTGGAAGAATGGAGACTAGTCTCGTCCAGTCCAGCTCGCTTTTCCCCTATTGTTCTTCGTTACCTTTTTCAGCTGACGTGTAAGCACGAGAGGTGAACTTTTTGCTGACGTGGAAATCGACACGTGGTTTCGTTCTTTATTTGGTTTTATTCATCTGTTTTCTTTTACCAAATTAAATGAAAGATTTGTGAACACCCTCTTACTTATATTTTTTTAATCAGTTAGAGAATCGCAAACACTGAATTGTGAATGGAGACAGTAATTTTATTGAATTTATTAGGCATACAGTTTTTGTATGATTACAGTCAAAATGAAAAGGCATAAAATTCAATTTGGTTAATTAAGAGGGATGGTTTTTAAAGTATTTTTTTTAAAAAAAATACATTAAAATAATATTTTTTTTATTTTTTAAAATTTATTTTTAACATCAACATATCAGAATAATTTAAAATTAATTTTTCAAAAAATAAATCTTATTATGCTATAAAGCTAAACAAAACCTAAAAAAAACTAAGAGAATTGGGTCAAGTTTTTTATGGACAAACAAGGATTTTTCAGAATGTAGTTTTTTATTTTTAAATATTAATTTTAAATATATTACACACTAATTTTAAATATTAAATAAAAAAATAAAATTATAACAAGATATGTTTAGCACATAACTTGTTTATTAAAAAAAAAAGTAGTTTTGGTTAAGAAACAACATAGTTCGGACTAAATTACACGTATTTTACACCTGAAATATTTATGGATGCCATTCTCACTTAACTTTTTTTTTTTAGAAAAGGAATAATACAAAAAAAAAAAAAAACAATGAATAATGAAAACTAGAAAAAAAAAAAACATCGTTTATGACTTATTACCCATAACACACAGTCAACCAACGTAAACAAACTGAACCGCCGCAGTTTGGGTCCCCCCACGAGGAGGTAAAAACAGCAGACAAAAAAAGGCATCGAATCCACCTTGGAAAAGTTCAGTTAAAGCAGTTTCCCGTACAGTTTTTTTTAATGGGATGAAAAAAAATTGATGTTTTTTAAAATAATTTTTATTTTAAAATATATTAAAATAATATACTTTTTATTTTTTTAAAATTATTTTTTATATCAATATATTAAATATAATACAAAAATATTAAAAAAATTAAATTTTCAACAATTCATGTTCGGAACGCAGCACCAAACAACAAGGAAAATGATTTCATTCCACAAAACTTCAAAACATTTTAGCAAGAATTCTGAACAATTGAACTGCTAGAAGGTAACGCGCCTGCATTAAAGCGAAGAAACAATAAGCTGCAATATAGTGCACAGACAAGTAAGGATATGCTGCAGGCAAGGAAAGCACCATATTCTAAGAGAGAGAGAGAAAGGAAAAGGAGCATAGGAAAGCAATCATGCATTCATTGAACATCTACAAACTCAATCTAGCAAGTCATTTACAACCTCGATTGTAGCAGTTACAAGCCTCGCTGCTATTAGAAACACCAATTTTCTCTCTAATAGTTCTAATCAATTTTAATACAAGCATACAGTAGAGTTTGCTGTATCATCCCAACAAACCCCGAAAATGAGTGTTTTGGTATTCACAAACGTAAAAATTCGATGCTTTAACCCAAACAAAAGTATTGATAACTCACAATTACATATCAAAATTTCATTAGAGGGCATGTTAGTCAGCTTTTCTTTGCAAGAACTTCAATAATGTCCTCATCGTCCATTCCAAGACTATCAGGGGTGGCTGTCAGATTGATTTTGTCCCCATCAAACATAAAAACTAGGCTCTCAATTCCAAGCTTAACTTTATCAGCATACCGTTTGAAGAGCCGCTCGAACTTTTCATCCTGTCAAAATAGTGAACTTCAAACATAGTTTATACCGTTGATTATACATGTTTCACCTCTTGTAACATACAAATGGCATACATTACAAAGTACACATAGAAAAGGATTTTGTTAAAATATCCAGAATGATAATTAAGATGACTTCATCATCAAGGGCACTTGCACTCCTAAATTAATGAATAATTGAGGCCAACATCTTACACAGAACAAAGTCTATGTAAAATGACCAGTGATGACTTTCCAAATGATCTGTTGAAAACCTTATTTAAAATTGAATGTCTTTGCATGAGATATGTGTTTGAGATGACAATATCCTAACCCAAGCTTCAATCTACAAAAGAAATTCAATGCCATTCATTAGAAACGGGGAAGAGGAATATCCAAAGCAAAGATGACTTTGCACATATAACACTCAGCAAGCAAGGCACTAATAGAAAATGCTAATACGCTACAAAGTTTACCACTTCCAACACTAGCATCTTATGTTTCACCTGGACAGTGAGACTGCTGTTCATCACTGGTTTTCTTTTGAGGTTCATGGCAACTCTAGTTGCATATTTGCCTTTAAATCTTCCAGGTGTTATGCACTGTAGATGTTACTCGACAACTTCCCACAAGGGGATGTCCATAAATGTTTTTTTTTTCCTGTTATTTCCTACCATCAAATTTAGAGAAGTTAATAATCTTATCATGCACTCTCCATTTTATTCTGTGGTTTGCATGAATAATTTTATCGTGGCTACATGAAACAATCAGTTTTATAAACAAAGCCTAAACTTTAGATATATGTACCTTGTACACACGAAATTGTTTGACTTCATCCTTGTCTTGAATTGAAATAACTATTTTAGCTCTTTCATGATGAGGCTTTGATGGTTGCTCGGCCCCAGACTCCAGATCAGCCTGCACTGAATCACTTTGTCTGTTTGGTGACTCCATATATTGAAACAAACACTCTTTATTTGTCAAAGCTTTTAACTCCTGCTTCCTTAACCTACATGTATGGTTGAAATAAAATTCTAAACCAAAGGTTCATATAAAATGGGAACACTAGAAGATAACGAAACACTTTCACAACATATCAAGTTGAGTGTTTCACAACATATCAAGTTATCAACTAAGGAGATTATAGGGCCATGAGTATGAGGAGGCTTAATTTGCGTATTGCTTAAATTTCACAGTAGTACAAAAAAAAGAGGAGATATTTACCTCAAATCTTCACAAAACAACTGCCTTGATATTAGCTTTTGAAGTAAATATTTCAAGCATCAATCTTGATCTAGGTGAAATTATAAAAATCAACAAATTTGGCGGAAAAGTGAGGTGGGTGCCAATAAGGGAGCAAGAAAAATGTAAAATTTTGAAAAGAATGAAAGAAAAGAGGAAGGGCAAAAACTTGTCTGTGGAATGGGCTTTCCATAAAAGAACAGGTGATATGCTTGAAATAACAGCCATTGCAATAATTTAAAGGACCACTAAAGGCGTGATTTCAAATATTGTAGTTACATTAAAAAAAAAAAGATGAAAAGATGACAGGATACATGAAAATCTTATTCCATTACAAATAAGTTTGAAATTGTGATGTGTAAATAAATAGAGGAAGTTTAAATTGCTCAGGATGAGTACATGGTACAATGTTCTGAAAATTTAAAGACAGCCTTTCACATGAGTTGTTGGAGATCAATAATGTAGTGGGAGTGCATGAAAAATATGAACTCAAAGGAAGCCAAAAGTGTTTAGCAGGGCATCACTAAAATTGGGCTGCTGCTATTTTTTCCACATGAAGTCAGAGGCCTAATAACTGGCATCGCTAATGGCTAAAATTGATTGCCTTTTCTAACAGTAAGTTTTTCGAAATCTTCCTTGTTTTCCCACCCTTATGAACAAGGTCCTTGTCACTAGAACAAACAGAGAGAATTGAATACTTGGTTCTATAACCTAAAATTTGAGCTATTACAAGCTGTGAGAAGAGGAGCTCAATTTTAGTTGTAAGTAAAGGTTGCTGTTGCAGACCTGAGATTATATTTGAATTATTATCAGTCATCACCATTCCAGGAAATCATGTTAGATAGCAAAAAGAACAAAAAAAAAAACAATTAGTTCAGTTTGGTTATTTTATTCTTTTTACATGAATTTTGGTTGTCTTGGTTTTAAACATTAGAAAATTGAAATATTGAGTTTCATCTCAAAAACCATCAGCAACAAATGAAATGAACTGAATGGCCAAACCCAGATAAATGAAAAAAAAATGCTGTTGTGCATCTCCATCAAGGATATGATCACGCTCAGTTCAGAACTAATATAAACGATAGTATAGCATGCCAATAGATTGAACAAAGGGATTAAATTTAATGCCAATAGAAGTTGCAATTGCTATAAAAAAAAAATAATTTCTATCATTAATTTCTCATGTAGTAAATCTTAATTAACTACACAAAGACTTAATTGAAAATTAACAAACCGGAAAAAAGTCAAGAACAGGCAAGATTCAATTTTCTCAATTTCATAATAGTGATCTTCATTGCAAATGTATTGTCTTTGGCATTCTCTCACAATGCCATAAAAGCCAATTGCACATACCTTGTGAAAGCAAATTTAAGCAAATCTAAGTGCAGTATGCTCTCAGAAGATAGAAACCTCAACATTGCCACCAGAAAACACTGAGAACTAAACCTTGGTATCAAAGTAGCATTCACAGCATGCTTATCATGCACGCGTGTGTATGTTATGTGTGTGTTCACCAATCAATTAAAGTGAGCTCTCCCTAACTCAGCGCCACTAAATGCCTCTCCAGATCTAATCTCTAAATGATCTTGAGTTGTCATAAATTGTTCAGCAAATTTTTTTTCCCTTTAATAGTTAACAACAAACAATCATGAACCAGAACTCATAACTCTTAAACATTAAATTATTTAAACAGAAAGATCTATTTAACATGCTTTACAAGTCACAGTGGCATTAGTGTGCGCAGAAATCAAACACGGGAAAGATTATAAATCAACAAGGAAATATATTTAACATTTAAAATTAAACAAACAAATCAAACTCTTTAAACAAACAATGAAACTCATACCTCAGCTCTTTAATAGTTGAGTCCTCATCAATCTGCTTCGGGGACTCACTGGAGTCCTTGGGAGGAGGAAGTAGCCAATCCTCATCGTCATTAATCACTTGGCTTGTTTCACGATCACCGCCAACAATCTCATATATATATAAAGAATAGAAAGGCACACCATCTTCACTCAATTTCTCTAATCAAAACACACATAACTGACAATGAGGAAAAAAGAAGAGAAGAGAAGGAAAAAAACCTCCACGTTGTGCTTGGAAATCTTCCTTTTTTTAGTTGAAGGAACTGGTGGTTTATCATATTCGTCGTCGTCGTCCTCCTCTGCCATGGAAAAAACCAAGCCAAATTCAGCTTTCTTTCTACCATCAATCAACCAAATAGGGAATTAAAGAAAGAAACGAAGGTAGAGAGTATTTAGAAGAAACCATCAAGGATTGTGATAGGCTGCACGCGACGGTAATCAAATAGAGAATCAAGATCTTCAACGGAATCAGCCTGCAATTTCAAACAAATGAAAAGTTATTAGAGCTAAAGAAACCCTAGCTATTCGTTTAAGCTTTAAAATCAGAATTTGGAACGAGAGAGACGCGCCATTAGTAGTAATACTCAAAATCAAAAAGTTCTTTCCTGCCCAACGGCCAAGTTAGGATTTTAGTTTTGGTTTGATTTGATTGGTTTTACAGGGAGTGACGATGATGAGGATGGATGGACATGGAAATTTGACTTGGTGACAGCCGCGTGCTGAGGCGGTTTACTGGATATAATTGGGCTGGGTTTGGTCAATTTAATTCGGGCTGCCTGCAATCTTAATGGGCTCTACTCAACAGAAATGGACTGGCCTATTTGTATTCATTCAACATTAACTAAACTCATTATCCGTTCCGTAGCATAATTGCTTCATGCACGCACCTTTACTTTTGTTTTGTGTTAAGAATATTTTTCTGCTATTTTTTATTGTCAACTTTATACATCTCCTTGCGATGAAAATAAAAAATGATTTCCAATGTTGCTGACAGTCTTTTCTTTTGCTTAAAAGTACAAGATAGTGTGTGGTTATTTTTATAATTTAAAAGGTAAAAGAGAAGATAAAAATGTATATGATTAAAAAAATAAAAATAAATATATTTTTATATAATTATGAAGTAAATTTTTATATTTTAAAAATATAAATTATATAGATGATATGTTTTTAGAGACAATACTTATTATTTTTTATTTTTAAAGTATTTCTATAAAAATCTTTTAATTTTAAATTTGTCAAATTAAAACATACAAAAATAAAAATAGTAATTATTATAGTTTTAAACTCAATTTAAAGATTAACATGGGACAAAATCCCAATCACAGGTTGTGAGAATCAATCCTAATTTTTTTATAAAATATGCATATAAACAATATTATTTTAATTATTTTTTTCAAAGAAATCAATGAGTTTCTTATTCGGGTTGGACTAAATTAATCTTTCTTTTATTTTTTTAAAACATTCGGATTTATTGACACTTTATTTTGATAATCAAAACTCTAAAAATATTTTTAAATAATCAAATCAAACAAAAAAAATTAAAAAATATATAACTACATTAAAACTCATTAAATTATATATATGGGATTTATATCTTATAAATATTAACTATCATATATTGAATGACAATTTAGTTTCACTTTCTTAATTTTTATTTTAGTAAAATTATAAATATTTTATATACTTTGAAAATAGGAAAATTAACTATTTTAATTATTACCAAACTTTATATAAAATAATTTAAATTCGGATTTCAAATATTTATAATTTATTAGTTCAATAAATATTTGAGTTTATTAATCTTGCAAACTAAAATTTAAAAATAAAATAATAATGAGAAATATTCAATATATAGTTAAATAATAGACGTGCATGAGAAGAAAATTAATTGTTTAAAAAGATTGTTAATACATTTTTCGTTTTGATATTTAGAGTCCTCAAATTAAATATTCTTCTCATGAATTAATTAGCCTTTTTTTTCTCCTCTCTAACTTTGTTAGTGCCATGCAGCAATATCCTCAGAAAGAAGTGTGAGCACTGCATGCAAGGCGATGAAAGCAGGGGCATCTTTGTGTCTTGATAAACCGATATCTTTGTATGATCTCAAATACCTGTGGCAATATGTTTTTGAGAAGACAACGATATGTCGAGTGAAGGTGAATATATAGCTGCATAAATGATAAGATGTGATAAGTGTTGGAGAATAATATAAATCATATTTTGAGATCTTATTTAACAATTTAAGTTATTAGGTTGAGATGGTTCTTTGACAATATATCAGAGCCTTTATAATCAAGTGGTTATAAGTTCAAATCTCATCATCTTTATTTTTTGATAAAAATTAAACATAAGGTAACATAAACCTGTGCAAGTTTTAAATCCAAAGGATTTTCACTTAAAGGGGTGTGTTAGAAAATAATATAAAACATACTAAGACTTCACCCACCAATTTAAATTATTAGATTGAAATATTTCTTTAGCAATAAACATAGAGAACGCATTGTAATTCTATCTATAACCAAGTGCAACCTATTTTTTCATGATTGAAATATAGGCCAGTCTACTTTCTGTACTGCCTGTAGCTTCTTCAATAATACATAAAACTAAAGAATTGAAGCAGTTCCCACCAGAGGCAGAGAATAGTGGCATAAAATTGAAAAAAAACTAGAGCAAAAACAAGGCATGCTATGAGTCAGTTTATTATCTGTAGATACACGGCGCCTACCGGAAAATCAAAAAGAAAAATCCATGTAGCTTAAACATTGGCAAGCTTTAAGCCAGGACATGAGAAACATTTTCTTGATCATTTGCTTTGTTTTTCTAATTCTAGTCCTGGGTGAACCTGGAGATCATATACTAATGTTAAACAATGAAGAGACTTTGAATTTAGATCAAGAGACAATCTTCTTGAAAGAGAATGTATATAAAACAATTATAATATATTTCACTCTCGAAGATGACACAAAGCAAATTTCATGATCAGACAACTTGATTTTCTCTTTTCTGGATAAAATTCAACATTCTATTGCTTGTTCTTATCAAAACAGCTCTGGACAATTATCTCAAAGTTTTAAAGCTTAGAACTTAACCATATTCTCAAACACATAATCAGACGCCAAGAACGGGAGGACTAACGGATGCAGGTATGTTTTGCGAAAAATGATAATTCTATCAGTAGACCTAAGATGTTGCAGGCACTATAGCTTCCAACACAACCTGTCATCGAATTAAATTTATAGTGTATGTGCATGTATCCTTTTCCTTTTTCATGCTTCCCCTGTTTTCTTTTCAATAGCCATTCACTTAGCTCAGGAAAGTCCATTGCAGTGAAGCTGACAGTGGGTAAAATATCCTTTCTTTATTATCTAGAATCTAGAATCCAATCGAGAATAGAAATAAACTGCTTTTGATTCAATTTCCTGACTTTTTTCTAATGGTAGACTTTTGCAATTAAATACATCACCATGATTCAAAACATCGCCATACATTTGATCTTATAACAACTGTATTCATCTATCTTTGACATTAAAAAAAAAAAAGAAGTTGCAGAAGACAAATAACAAACACATTATTAATTGTTTGCCACAATTTCTTGATTTCTTCTGTAAGTGCACCGGATTGATCAGACAATTATACGGGAAGTAAATTTAACCATTTTCTAACTTCTAACTCGTTTGAGCAGTGTTCAAATGGACTTTCTGAATCTACATCAACTTGCTAATCTGCTGTCAACTGCGAAATCTTATTCCCTTGTGAATCTGATCAAGGTTTCTTCCTTCATGATAGGATGAGTATCCTCGTTAGAACCAGTTCAATTTCATTCCTTCAAACGTATCTTTCTTTGACACGTAGTATATACATGCAAGATAAAAAATAATATTTCTAATAAATGAAAATATCACTCTGTGCATATTTAGCTTTCTACATTGGTTATAGGACCTTTGAACCAATGACGAGCCCACAAGATCCAAGAAGAGATGGTAAGGATTAACAAACCACCAACAGCGACGGGAGTGTAATTGAGTGTCTCGTTAGTGATGGGGTAGGTTACAGGCAATGAGAAGAGGATTGAGATGGTTGCTACCCAAAGGACTGCAATCCAACCAACCAGGACACCATAGCGACCCAAATTGAATGGTCCCGGAATAAAGGACTTGCGTGCCAAAGTCACCCGGAAGAATATGGGTAGGGCGTAAGCAATGTACAGTCCAATAGTAGCTATAGATACCATGGCCTGAAAAGCCACCTCGCTTCCGAGATACTGCAGAAGATAAAGAGCAAACAAGGGGGAGGCGCACAGTTAGCAGTTATAGAAAGAAGTTAAGTTGAATGCATGCGGACATTAGGGGCTAAATGCAAAAGTGTGCCTTGGCAAACAGCAAAACTGGCATGCTTAACTCTACTCAACCAAAAAGTTTTTCATTTAACAATGTCTTAGATTCATTGGCAATTAAAAGTGCGAGTAAATAAGACAGTCATCCCTAAATGTGGTGTACAATGCAAATATGATGCCAGCTCTTGAATAAAATTTCTTAGGCGCATTTATATTAGGAAAGCCAGATATATTGAATTTGCAGAAAACAGAACAGAGATATATTATTACTGGGAACTAGCACAAACTCTATAGGACGATTGCAATGAGGAAATCTTTTGGCACGAAGTTTAGAAAGCACAACAAATACAGCAAACTGAAAATAATGAAAATGGAATACCGTCAATGCCATGCAGAAAGATATGACCGCAGAGAGCCAAACGGCATTTATGGGAACCTCCTGATTGTTCACTTTGTGCCAAAGTGATGAGAGTGGCATGGCTCCATCTCTAGAAAACGCATAAACCATCCTGAGAATGAATATTCAAAGATTAGTCAGAAACCAAGTAAGAATTGTAAACTCATCAGAAGTTTCAGATAACATGGGATATCAAACAAGTGAGATTACCTAGAGTTGCTTGTAACTGAACTCATGCCACAGAAAAATATGGCAACAGCAACCACT
The DNA here is from genome assembly GCA_015852605.2 of Populus deltoides. Classification (NCBI taxonomy): domain Eukaryota; kingdom Viridiplantae; phylum Streptophyta; class Magnoliopsida; order Malpighiales; family Salicaceae; genus Populus; species Populus deltoides. Next base: position 13,651,116 of record CM027579.2, read on the forward strand.
CCCAGACAAATAATTCCCCCAACCCCATTGCCATATCTTCCCTTAAAAGCTTGGTAAAATATTTCAGCAATGGCATAACCACCAGCATCATTATCTTCACTCAAGAGAGAAGAGATGTTGGTAACCGCAAAGGTGATACCAATTATGTAAAACCATCCAAATATAACCGATATCCCGATGGCGCTAATTATTCCTTTTGGTCCATTCTTATCAGCGTTCTTAGTTTCCTCTGTCTAGAAATAACAGTTTAAGGGAAAAAAAGAGAAGAGATTATATAGTTTCATTCCTCCAATTATCCATAAATCATAAGAGAAGGGAGAAGGGAAGACAACAAACCAATGCACTAGCTATTATGCAAGTAAATAATCATGTGAACTCGTAATTTTTGAAAAAGGGGTTAAGTGATTTCAACAAACTGAATGTTTATGGTTTCACTGTTGCGTTTGTAAACAATCAAACTTATATGTGGAGAAGTAATGTAAAATCTGAAATTTCCAGGACTGTAGTTCATAGGAATTAGACTCCACCTAATTCAAAGAACAATGCAACATACCATATGAGCAGATGCATCATACCCGGTGAGGGTATACTGACTCATCAGAAGTCCCAGAACGAAAATGTAAGCTTTGCTATTGATTCCATCCCCATTATCAGTGTTGAAGTGTGTAAACACAAACTTGGCACTAGCCCTCTCCGTTGCAACAAGGGGAATGAGAATCATAAGAACAAGAACACCTAAAAGTGTAGAGATTCAGTAAAAATTTTAAGAAGTGGTTGGCTTAAGAGGGAAAAGAGAAACTGTAGCCATAATTCTTCGTACCTGCAAGATTCCAGGCAGCAGCCAGCTGCCCGAAGAAAGATAAGACTGATATGGGAAGACTATTTAGCGCAGCATGCAGGAGTAAAATTCCTCCATGTATAGCAATAACTACATATTTTGATGCTTGATATCCACCACCATTTTTTCCACCTGTGCTAAGGAGAATGATAACCTGAATCAGCTGTGCAAGTGAGAAATCTACACTGGTTGTAACAGCCCACTGAAAATAAGAGTGTACTTTAAGTGGTTAGAGCTTATAACAGTGGATATTGAAGGCAATCAAAATCGAGTGCAAATTCTTAGCTGTACCTGACCAACAATGTTGAACCTGAAAAAAAAGAGAGACGATTTACTGCATCAGAACACGTCCTAAGGGAAGACCAACTTTGTAAAAGTGGTCGGTTGTAAAAGCTACGTATCTAACTTTCCTTACAAGACCAAAGCAGGTCACATAATTATATCAGTGATTTGAGGTTTTGAACTCAAAAGAATAACCTGGTGAAAACTGAAAACAAGTGAATTCTAGATATCCAATTCTCATTCTTCTCATTCCACACTTCACTGAAGAATCTGCTCGAGACAGAATAAGAGCACTGACTACGGTTCGTTGACTGAAGTTTCAAGTGTGGTGTATGTTTGTATCTTGCAGGTGTTTTACTTACGTTCACTTTCACCAAGTTGAAGGCCATTGTGAAACCTACATTTTATTGCATTACCATTTCTTTCTTTCTTCGGTGGCTAAAAATTTTCAAATTACAATCACTCAGAAGCCATCTACTATATTTCAGAACATCATAATATTGTGATCCTTTCGGGATCATCACAATATTACTCTGACTCCAAGGCTGCAATGACTGATAAACCAATTCAAATTGCAGTATAACGAGTGAAGCTCAGCGTACAATTTCAAGAAACTTCGTCTCTGCGGCCTATAATGTAAAAAACACTAACCTATATGTGGTGCCTACAGTTACAAATAGAAAAGATTCTGAAACTGTCCCTGAAGGGAATTTTGCACAGCCTAAAAAGTTTCGCACCCAGAGGATTAACCATCTTGGTGATTACAACAATAAGGTCATGAGAAACAAAGGCAAATAAATTGTGAATGCAAAACCACAGAATTCCAAACCACAATCAAATTTGAAGCTAGCAAGATAAATTAAGAACCAAAAAAACAATAGTAAACAAGAAAGATTACCAGCCTGTTATCCAAGATGCAAAGGGTGCCCAATTAGGACCAGCAAGCTTTGCACTCCAATAGTAGAGACCACCAGAAGTTGGATAAGAAGAGCAAATTTCAGCCATGGATAACCCAACAATCATGGTGAACCCACCAGCTATGAACCATCCATATTGCAATGAAACTGGCCCTCCAAAATTGAGTCCAGTATTGTAAAGCGTGGTTATACCAGTCAACACTGATATGATCGAAAACGAAAACGCAAAATTCGAAAACACCCTGCAATTTTTTAACCATATCGGACCGATTCATTATAAGTTTATCAGAAGGACAGGGTTGGCAAGAAAGCTTTTAAACATAAAACAAGAAATACGAAAAGGGTTCCTGAGAGATTTACGAGAGGTCACGCTTAAGCTCTTGTTTGTAGCCAAGCTCTTTGAGACGGGCATTGCCTGTGTCAAGGGAACCGTTGCCGTTTTGAGCTGTATGTGTCGGAAGACCCATATTTAAACTTGCAAAGAAAGATCAGAGAGGGGGAGGGGGAAGGATGAAGAGAGATGAAGCGATTGATTGGTTTTGCAACCAAACTGACCAATCTCACTCCCGGAAACTCTCTGTCTTCCTTTCTTGGAGTCCACAGTGTGTCTATATTTTATATTTGCTTGCTCTGTCTTTGATTCAAGCAATATTTTTATTGTTAAATATAGTTAAAACTAAAAATCAGTATCTCCACTACCATTCTGGATCGTAGACCGATGACTTTTATTTTGGATCGCAGCTTTCAGCTATATTTGGAGCACGTCTCTCCAGTTGGAAATGACGGCTACGTCCCAGGCTTTCATTTCCCACCAAAATTTAACGGTCAAACTTAAATCTAGCCCCTCACATATTACCTCCTCATCAGTTAGATTCCAAACTTCTTTACTTTGTCGATTTCTCTCCGAACATAATCAACATTTGACAATATCTATTAAATTTGAGTAAGATCAACCCTCCATCCATTAAAAGATCTTGTTTTTTCCCCTTCGCTTCACTAGCCTTTATAGAAAGGAAATTTTACTCTGTAGCTAAAATTGTGCTTCGAGGCATGTTAGAGTTATTTCGATGCTGTGAATGGAAATATTTAATTAACGAGCTCGTGCAAATTAGATAGGATCTATTAATTATTACTAGCAGTAAATGTACATTGTCATCTCACTGTCTTCTTTTGATGTCTTTGGACAAGATTCATTAAATCATGAGATTTGAGACTTAGCTGGTAATAATTTAATAAATCAAGGGCTAGTTTAGATTCTCCGAATATAATATTCTGTTTCAACGCTTTTTGCCTCGCCATCCCACTGTCTTCTTTTGACTGGTGTCATGTACGTGATGCTGAGTATAGTTTTTGTACACGTCGCTTGTTAAATGTGCTAATTAAAGAAATAGAATAATTTTAGCCATAAAAAAATGGAAGTGAATCTTGGATTCTGATTCGCAAGGCTTTCCTTGTCCGGAGGTTAAGATGTCAAATGGATGAACTTTCTCATGTCTAGCAGATCATCATCATCCATGATTTTATTAGGTGCATGCACCCAGAAAAATAAAATAAAATAATAATTGAATTGTCTTTTTTATTTTTCTTCAACGTATTTCGATTAGTCAGTAGCGGCATGGCACCGTCGTTTCCTTATATTCGTTTTTTATTATGTGTTTGGTATTGCGGTAGCTGTTATGGTTATAATTTGAAAAAAATTATTTTATAAAAAGTACTTTTAATTGAGGTTGGTTTGAAAAAATAGATATTTGGTTAAAACTGTAGTTGAAATTGATGAAAAAAAGTAGTTTAAAACTCGTTTGGTAATGAGGTTGCGTCTGCTTTTTGTTTAAGACGCAGATGCAACCCGTTTGGTAAACAAAAAAACACATTTTACTGTGTATGGGTTCTACGTTTTTTCATGTCCAAGACGCAGGAAAAGAAGAAGCAGCATTTTGCTGCTTTGTGCACACTGTTTGCGCTAATTTTAATTAACATGAACAGTGCAAGAGATTTGTACTGTTCACTTGAAAAATAATGAACAGTGCAATTCTCTTGCACTGTTCAAGAGTGAATTGCACTGTTCACGCACTTTTTTTATATTAATATTTAAAAAAAAACTAGTTTAGAGTAAATTAAATTCATTTGCACTGTGATGTGAACAATATTTTTTTTCTGAAAAACTAGTATATGGTGAATTAAATTCACTCGCACTATAATATCAATTTTATACCTGATAATATTTTATCTAGTTTTATTACATGCTCAAAATATTATGAAAACTGTAGTTCTTATCGGATAAATTTTGTACGTAATGGAATTATAAATAGTTTAATGAAATAATAAAAAATATTTTATATAAAGTATCATTTATTTCATGATGTAATAGGAGTAATTAATTATACAATATTTAAATTTAAAACCATCAATATTAATATATATTTTTAAAAATTATTTTATAACCTTAATTTCAAAAGCATTCTTAATCAAACACATTAAACTATTTTTTCTTTAACCTCAATTTCAATCACAGTTTTAACCAAACACCTATTTTTTCAAACCAACCTCAACTAAAGTACTTTTTATAAAACAACTTTTTTCAAACCACAACCAGCACAACTACCGCAATACCAAACACACTCTTAATGTGTTTGGTTAACAATGCTTTTGAAATTAAGGTTATAAAATAATTTAAAATATATATATTGATATTGATGGTTTTAAATTTAAATATTGTAGAATTATTTATTCCTATTGCATCATGAAATAAATAATACTTTATATAAAATATTTTTTATTATTCTATTAAATAATTTATAATTCCATTACGTACAAAATTCATTCGATAAGAACTATAGTTTTTATACGTGTAATAAAATTAGATAAAATATCAGGTATAAAATTAATATTACAATACGAGTAAATTTAATTCATTTTACACTAATTTTTTGGGAAAAAAAATATTGTTAACATCATAGTGCAAGTGAATTTAATTTAATCTAAATTAGTTTTTTTTAAAATATTAAAAAATTAATACACTTGAAAAAAAACTATTCACGTAAACAGTGCAAGTGAATTGCACGTTTCACATTAATAATATATTTATATATACTGTTCATGCTGATTGTATTGTTCAGTATAGTACAATTAGCATGCACAGTAAACACAAAACAGTAAAATATTATCTTTTTTTTTTTTTGCATCACAGACTAAAAAAATATATGAAGTTCATACACAATAAACTATATATTTTTTTTTTTGTTACCAAACAACTACAACTGTATTTTAATTAAAATATAACCACAGCCACGAAACAAACTAACCTTTAGTTTCCCTTGCTTTGAAAGGTCTGCCATTTACGGAGAGAGTGGGAACTTGAACCTGGGACTGTGCCCAGAAATCCTGCAATGGCGCCATTAGTCGACGCGCAAAATCACGTGTTCAATTCTTCTTAAAACTGAAGTTGTGAATTTTATTTATCCACCCACGAATTTATGTTTTCTCAACATTTTTCCTTCAAAACTAATTTTTGTATCGATCTTCACCCCTAAGTATTCAAATACATCTCAATCACATCCTTTTTCTCAACTTCTATTAAAATAATTGACGAAATAACTGCCGCCTCCCCTCCCCTCCATCTTCAACATCCTTCTTCAACGACTAGATAAATAGAGATGAGCCTTTGTGACTTTGATGTAGGTGCCAACAGGCTATCTATGTTATTTTTTTTATTTTTTTTTTAACATGGATAACAAGGGCTAGGAGATTACAAGAGAGAAATATAAAAAAAATGTTTATGGTATAAGATTTAAATTTAGATGCCATCTTTTGGTTGGCAAGCAACATCAAAATCGTTAACAAGGAGTCTGAATAAAGGATATAATTAAGATAATTTTAAAAACTCAGGGGGGGGTTAATATAAAAACTAAATTCGGGGGAAAAACTGAACAAAGCAAATATCAGGGGAGGAAATCAAGATTTACTCCGGTTCAAAAAGAAATATTGAAATTTACTCAAAAGAAAATCTACAATGCCAAGAGATTTAGCACGTTTGCAAACAAACTTGTGCTAAAATATCTATCTTTAGTTAGCACATGTGAATAATAGTTTGTATTTTTTTTATTTTTCTTACTGGCTACGTATATTCTATTAACAAAAATATAAAACGTCTTGCTATTTTCTGGTAGCTTTTACTGTGGATATAGAGATATTATATTGAATTGTTAGTGTAACGTCGATTTCATCCTTTCAACAAAATTTTGAGTCATTTCCAGGACATCATCCAATCATGAAATGAAAGGATTGTTTGGAGTTGTTATTCTATTTTTTTTTAAAAAAAAATTCATGTTATTTTATTTTTTTTTCAATTTAGTTTTATTTTTTTATTTTCTTAAAGTTTTTTTCTTTTCAATTTATTAATTTAATGTTATTTTTTTATATCCTCTGATTTATTTTTTATCTTGATTCTCATCCTTATTCATGTAATTATAATTTTTTGTGTTATAATTTTTTTACGAAGTTAATGTGATTTATCTATAATTTTTTTATATTTTATATAGATTGAACTTAATTTTAAAAATAAAGACATTTATTTTTTAACAATAGTTTTAATATGTGCAATTTTGCATAGATTTTTTTCCTTTAGTTTTTTCAATAAATTCTATGTGTGTATCGATTTTTATTACATATTGATTTTCATAAATAAATTTATTAGACACGGCCGGATAAATAACCCATATTAAGATATTAAATATATTGGCCTACATCTATCTCTCAGTTTTTCTAGTTTTTTTGTTATGATTAGTGATTTTTTGTATTTATTTAAATAAATAATTATTGATTTATTTGACTAAATACTTACATGAATATTTTTTTTATATACTTTATTTTAAAAAAAAATTAACATTTATATCTAGAGTTTTTTTTGAATAAAAAATTACAACTCATAGCAGCGCATGGGTCAAATAAATTTTTTATATATATATATATAACCATCGAGGAACTTCTATTATGTATCGTACAAAATGGCAGTGCAGTGGTAGCGGGAAAATGTGAAAACGGGCCAGGTAGTCGCTATAGACGAAAATTCTAAGGCGGCATGGAAGAGCAGGAAGTTTAGACACGTGTCAGGCAGGAATCGTTGATTAATATTGATAGCTCAAAGCGGAAACTTGGGCCAAGCTGGTCGTAGTTTTGAGCTGCACGTTTAAGATTTTTTCACAAAATATCTAAAATAAGTAATGACCGGTACTCTTGAAAATTAAAAAATGAGGCGTGCGATCCCAGGTTGGAGTCCTACCGTTTGCCGATCATGTTCATAGATGATTTTTTTTATAAAAAAATATCAAGACGGACCACATGTGGAGCCCCTTGATAAAAATGTCTTTAACTGACCATCTAAAGTTAAACATATGAATACCTTTCCACAAAATATCCCCGAAATATTTTAATTGTGTTAATGATTGAATTTTATTCAAATTCAATAAAATATATGAATACCTTTCCACAAAATATCCCCGAAATTTCATACCAGTTAAGACGCCTTTTATTTTCTTCACGATCCACTCATAGCATGCCACAGTAACTTTTTTCCATTGATTTTGGAATTGTTCGAACCGTAAATCATTTTAAAAGCTTACCTTTTAACCCAAATTGTTAGAGAGAGAGAGAGAGAGAGAGAGAGAAAGCAGCTCCGATCGAATGTTAAACAATCCGGTCCAAACCAGAATTTAAAAATATTAGATACAATATCTGGTCCACATTATGACGTGATGATTGTGTACCAGCTGTGAGGGGGAAGAAAAAAGCAGGTGGGTATCCCGTTTTCCTTTCGAACTTTTCTTAAAATGTCAAATCTCTGTCCAAATGGGCCTCATGCATTCACATCTCTGTAGAGGAAAGGCGCGTCACCAGTTGATTTCCTCATGCATTCACATCTCTGTAGAGGAAAGGCGCGTCACCAGTTGATTTCCTCGATCGAGAATTTCGTCCAAAATGCTTCGACCTATTTCTTACCACAATTTCTTTAATTTTATTGAAATATCATTAATAATTAATAACAATGGGTTTTTACTCTTGTTTGCCTGGAGGGTTGGTGTTGGTGGCATGGGGCTTGTTTCTTCGACGCATTGGAGTGCTTCCACCCTCCATTTTTTTAACTTATAATTAATAAAATGTTATCTCCAACCAATTAATAAAAACATTACTCAAATGTTAAAAGGGAAATAATTGTAACGTCAATGTTCGAGACATGGTCAGTGAAGACTCTATCTGTAATTAACCCCCAAAACAAGTTGCCTCTTTCTTGTCGCAGGAAAACAGATGCTAAACTATATATATATATATATATATATATATATATATATATATATATTGAGAGAGAGAGAGAGAGAGAGAGAGAGAGAGAGAGAGTTTAAGAAATTGACAAGATATCATGTGCTTAGAGAATCTTGTCAATTATTCTCTAAGCACATGATATCTTGTCAATTTCTCGCCTCCCAAATCATCAGGAGAAATGGGAGACTAAAAGTTAAAGGATATTTATTTTGAATTAGTTCCGCTTAATTGGGATTAGGGTTTCAATGTTTATATACACAATTCCACAACTTCGGACTTTGTTACTCTCATGAACTTTAGTCTGAAAGGTATCAATATGTACAATTAAACAACAAGTATATAATAACGAGTGGGCACAAGGAAAATAAAACATTTTAAAAAAAAAATAGGGGCGCAAACTTATTGCTTCAAAAATCACTCATGTCACGAGATGCAGCCAATTTCTTGTAAATTTCCAGAAGCAGCCTGCTGTCAACTTCATCACCTGAAGATACCATTGAAATGTGTTGATCTTTGGCAACTTTCTTCCCCCTAAAGAAGCCTTTGTTGTTCAAGCTGCCTATGTTGGTTGCCAACCGAAGCATCATATGGATATAAGCATCATGAAACTTTGCCAGAAGTTTTATTGGTGAAGCAATTTCCATGTGCAACTTAGGGACTGCTCTTAGTTTCCAGCGCCGCCCTGAACCAAGCCTTGCGATTTTCAGCTTTCTTTTACTTGCACCATTGAGTCTTTGGTATCTGTTCCTTCTCCAGTACCTCTTCACGTTCTCATAGCATGCACTAGAAATGATCTCCATTTTTTCTGCTACTATATGATAAAGAATGAAAGAGAGAGAGATTTGCAAGGGGAAGATATTGTGAGAGAGGCTTTATAGAGAGGCTTCTTTCTTCTATTTATCTATATTTTCCAAGCAAACGCAGCCAGGATGAACAGTTCATGCGAGCTGCGTTCTTTATGTTCCATGTCTTGTCAAATACAGAATTTCTGACCTAGCAAAATCTGAAAGATAAAAAAGACAAATATATTCCTCGTTCAAAAAGAGAGAAATATGGATCAATATAATGTATTCTAGCCTAATTTGGACGCACCGTGGCATTGTCTTGTTCAATGCCTTTCTCTTTAGGGTCTAATTAATATGCTACTAATTTGATTATGTTAGAGATTTTTTTAGTAAATTAATAAAAAAAATATAATTGATGTTTCTTGACCTCCCCCAAGAATTAGACCAAGGGCTTCGCGCTGACCTTGAACGCTCTCTCTATCATCCAACTCAGGTAAAACGCTAATGCACTCGCGAGAAATTAGCAGGGTGATTTCAGTTTCTCCTGTATGCTTCCACGACCCATCGTTCGTTTCATATAAATGCCTTGTTTCTCTCTCTCATATCAGTATTATTTTGAGAAACACAAGAGGCCCACGCTTCACAAAAGTTGCTACGCTAACAGACAGGGAAAAAATAAAGCAATTCTCTTGCCGAACATAACACAAGCCATGTACATCTAAACGATGCCGTTCAACGAAACAAGGGGGTGTTGCTGAGAGTTGAACCAAAATCAGAATCAAACAAGCTAGTTTAAGATATGGAAAGCCAAAGCTCTAACACTGAAACATTGAACCTGACACTCTTCGGACGGGTGCTATCCCTACTTACTTTACAATCAAAGTCTGAAGCTAGTGCCTCCTCTCACTATATGCTCCCTCCAGCATTGGCCTAGTGTCCCGAGTATTGACTCTTGAAGTTTCAGTTCCATGTTGAGAATCAATATATACACTCTCAAGTTCTGATTGCTGCGCGTTGAAACAGTTGATGTTATTGGATGACTCAGCTCCATTTCGAGACTCTGCCAGCATCTGGAAATATGCGTGAGGTCCCCAGCCTGCCACATTCAATAAATGACATGAGAAATTCCTGCCAGACAGTTTCAACTACTAATACAAAATGTATAGCATGCACTTTTGATGCTGCGCGAACATTCAAATAGGCTCTTGCTGTGACCCAGTAAGGCAGTAGACAGCAAGAGTCTAAACAATGAGTGTTGTCACCACCAGCAAGTCTTCACTGTACAACCAGATTCAAAGTTATGAGAAACAGACATGACTTTGTATCATGATTTCATCAAGTGAGTTGTGCTGGATACAGGAAACTAAGGAAATGCTTTCAACATTTCAGCCTCTTATTAAAAAGTGAATAGTATTCCTGTTTTTCTCTTTATTTTACTGTACAGTCACAAGCAAGTCTCTTTATTTCTCTGAAGATGGACAAGGGCTTCCAAATACATCATGAGAGTTGATAGCTGAATCTCACAATAAGAGCACTGGAAAGCAAAGAGGAAACGATCTTGCTATTAAACAACATAATGCATGTGCACAGGCACATACTTTGTGATAGATCGCAAGAAACAAGATGTCGAATCGAAGGGGAAAAAAGCACATGGCAGGTATTGCCACTCTAATATACAGCAGGGAAAAAGACACTCTAACACCTTTAGAAAGGACGATAGTTAGGAATTCAGGATTTTATAAATCCAGGCCTATAAAGCATCTGTTTCATGACAAATTAATGCAATTGCTGCTTCTGGTTTGAATTCAGACAAAACTCTAATATTTCAGACATCCTGAAAATTAGAGACCAGATTTGTTGAGAGACCTCAGGCACTAAATATATACAAGGAATGATGCCTGGTTGCTATAAACAAAATTTTAACCAAACATAGGGGAAGAAAAGGTTCAGATCTCTTACTAAAACTATGAGGCTCTGGATGTCTTTCTTCAACTTACACAGAAACATCCAAAAAGAAAGCCTCGACCTTAACATTCTAATCTCTATAGGCTAGATAGTGCATATTACAAATTTCCATGACCAAAATTACAGGACACAGCCAACATCTAAGAACCCAACAGCCTTGTTACTGTACTCTTTTTTTTTCAAGTAAATCAAAGCACAAACCTTGCCACAAGTTCTTAGCATGTCTATAAAATGCATTGCTGAGTGTCAATTCTTAAATGATGAAATCATAACTCCAAATATATAAAGAAAATGGTTGTAGAGAATGCAGACAACAGATTGTAAAGAAGCACTGTGAAGATGAATAAAGAATAATATACCATCGACATCATATGGGGGTGGGAAGAATTGCAAGTAGCAAAATGAAGCAACTGTTAGCCCTGCACAAAAAGGTAACAAAGAAATGATAAAGGTTTCACTATAACAAGTTGGGAATTGAAGCAATACCAATGAAATCCTAGATGAACAGACCTATAAGGGCCCCAGCAAATACATCTTGCCAATGATGCCAGTAGTCATCAACCCGAGAAACTGCTACCAAAGCAGCAACAAGCAATGGAAGGAAAACAATACAAAGCTTTGCAACATGGCCCCTGCGGTCAAACACTCTGACTTTCCCAGACAAGTACAAGGCCAGGAACCCAAGACCTGCAAAGGACCCTGCATATCAACAGGTAAAATTTCCCTTAGCAGAGTTATTTTTCGTTATGCTAAGCAGTTGCTACCTTAAAATGGTAGAATTTTTGCAAGTAGCTTCCAAACATAAAGATGCATGTACGCACAAACACACAAAATAAATGTACCCATAATCCAAAAAGCAGATGTTGGCACTTAATTATTCATAATGGAACACATTTGATGGACTGAATTCATGCAAATAAGGAATTCTTCACTTGTGTCCCAAACAGCCCAAAATGGTAGTCAAAAGAATATGTATTTTTGTCTCCAAACCATTTCATTTGATGAAATGCAGAGAACATTGCTTCATAACTATGTTATGCTAAATAAGATAATTTTCAGAGCTTAAAGGGTGGTGGTTTACATGTCCCAAGCTTACATATTGGTACTTCAGCCCTGAGGAAGTAAAAGCAAGCGTAACACTTGGCAGCATAACATGAACAGACCATTACTACCACCAAAAAAATGATAACACGGTAATAAGGAATATGTTGAAGAACTTGAATAGATGAATGCAAAAACATTCTCCTGCTTATTTTGTAGAACAGAGCCAAACATCGGAATAATAATTCATTTTGACAGCAAATGTTTTTAGTAGAAATTCACTCAGTTTTCTAGCGAACAACAGAATGCAGGCTAATTATCAATCTCCACACTTTATTGTGCATTCAAAAATTCATCATTGTATGCTAGCAAATTAAACGGAACATTAACCTATAGGGAATTTAAACGCAAGCAACACTTTAATCTATACAGTACATCTCAGGCAGGGGAGTTTAAATGTTGCGGTAGAAATAGTAATAGACAGCACCACGAAGTGTTCGCAGTTGGAGGCAAAGAGATCATAGGAAAACACCATTCTCAAGAGCATATGACTTGGAACAAAAAGGATAGGTGGTAGATTCCATAATTTGAAAATCATTGCCCTCAAAGTAATGGACCTACTTACAAGAAGTATGTCCACTTGGGAAGCTTTTATGACCTTCCTTGATGACACTCTTCACTCCAGTACACATAACATCGCTTGTGACAGGGTGAAACACCTGGACATGCAACACATGCATGTTGACTGAGTACAAATACAAACAAAAGCAAGAACTCGCTTGCAGAAACTTTGGACCAACAAAATATTAAGAAAAATATCAAGGAAGTTAATTAATGGGACAGCATACCCCTTTTCCATCAGGGAAACATCGCCAAAAGAAGTCTGGACGAGGTCGACCAACAGCATCTTTAATTGCATCAGTTATAACTCCAGTGATGAGCACAGAAAACAGAAGGCCTGGATATTCATTAATCCATCTGGTGTTGGCAATCAGAATAGTAATATAGAAACAACAGATGCAAGATTTTCAAAAAGAAAAAACTCAGAGAGAACAAGAGATACCCAGAATGGCATGGTGCATATCGTAGACATTCCTTCTTATGAAATAATACACGAGAATGATAGCCATGGGCAGCAATATTGCAACAATCTGTTATGAGAGGGAGAGCATTCTTTAACAAAATTGTCATATAATTGAATATCGAAAAATAATTTCTCTTTTGTAAAATATATTTGTTAAAGCTGAAACATACTGGAACAGCCCAAACAGGAACAGTATTGCCCTGCAGTGGGTATGACAGGTCTGTCAGCATATCCTTTCCAACAAAGCGGTGAAATGGTTCTATAACGTTCAAAACGACCTCAATAACCACGAGAAGCAATAGAATTAACCAATCATGCATATGTGTCCTCGCAATTTGGATTCCATGGGATTTTACAGTGTGAGCACCCAACTGGATATCCGGCATTTTCTACTATTGATCCGGATACAAGAACCAAGACCGCTAGAGAAATCAAACTGCAGAAAAAATGTTAAGCATTACTAGGGGAAATAAATGGGAAAGTATTTTATCTTTGTAAGAGACAAATTATTAACCAGTTAATGAAAGAGATCACTAATCATAGTATGATAATCAACAGCATTAGTCACTATAGCTGCATCCCGTACAGTGCCACAATCTTCTAAAGATATGAATGCCATAAGAAAACGAAGTGATCTGAAGGCCTAAAATGAAACAGAATAGTTTCATCCTAACATTTTTTTTTATTAGTGTCATGGCAGTAAAGCAATCTCAAGCTACATTGCCACAGCACAAAGGCCTCAACACATCTCTGAAACAAGTACAAATCTGTAAGCAGGCATAGCTAATTCCGCTCCAAATCATGGATTGTCTCTGTCTCTGTTATGACCTCAATGCCTTCAAAATTTACATAAGTAGCTAAATTAACACGCAATTTTTAGGCTAAGCTCAAATTTACCCGAAGCAAGCGATCTGGTGTTTCTTCAAGCAGGTTTTTGACTCAAACGCTGCGTTTGATTGTTTGCTAAGTAAAGAAAAATAACAGTTTTATTCCAAAATAAAAGAAGATACAAGAAAAAAAAAAAAAAAAGAGTCCATAATAACAAGCCTAACAGTCATCAAGTCAAGCCTTTAGCCTTTTCTTCGATTATTTATTAGCAAACAGACGCTACAAAACACAATCTCCTTTCCTTTCCTGTCCTTACCTTTCCTTCGGTTTCTCAGGAACCAAAGAGCTGAATATAACACGGAGACAGGAATTACAAGCATCAACTTCACTACTGAGTTGAACGGAAAATGCAAACGAGAATAGAGAGAGAGATAAAAAAAGCTGTTGCAGATTCAAATTAATTAGAAGATGGAACTGACCTGAGAGAGAATCGGAATTTGTGAATGTTGAAGAGAGAGAGATGAAGAAAGAAAGGGCGAGCTTTTTAAAGAAAAAGAAAATGCGCGTATCCGCTGCCATCTAATCTTTACTTTATTTGTGCTGCAGTTTTAACTTCTACTTGCTTGATTATAATAATAATTCATATAAAAAGAAAAAAAAGAAAAGAAAAGAAAGGGTAATTTTGAAAGAGACAAATATATATATAGATACTGGGGGCAGAGACTGCGGTCGGCAGTGCAGTGGAGTGGTGGGAATGGAATGGACAGGGAAAGTTTCTGTTCACATAAAATCCTATCGTTTCCCTTATTTAGCCGCATTCCCCGTCATAATTTTGGATTTTTTTTTATATATATACTAGGGACCACCACCGGAGTGTATCCGTTCAAATTAATGAAGCTGGTACAATTTCTGCCATCAGGTTACTAACTTCGCTTTCTTTCTTTGTTTAGTTAATTACAAAAACTCCTCCCCGATGCTGTCCTTCATTAATGGATTTACTATTTAATTTATCTAATATTTTTAATATTTCTCGCACCTCGTGAAGAGAATTATATTGAACTTTTCACACCTACTAGGAAAATATTTTAAATAGTATATCAAATTTATTTACTATATTTTTAATATATATATATATATAGATAAAAAAACAAGTGAATTCAATTTCTTTTTAAAAAAAGTAAAGTAATAAATCTTAGTACTCAGTTTTTTAACCAGACATGAATTTGGGGACGTCTATATAAAAAAGATTTTCTTGTGGGGACGGAGAGAGAACTACCCTTCCATCCATTTTTCATCCAAATTAATTAATTTCATTAATCGATCATCCATGCATTTAAAAAATGAGAATTAATTAAAATTTCGGGCATGGATAAAATAAACTTAGTTAAATTGATACAATCAATTAGTGAACTTTTGCTGCTCTTCTTATCTCACCTGTCCCTTTTTTCCTTATTTAGAAACTTTCACCAACTCACATCAGTTTTTCTGATGAACTATCAAGAATTATAGCTACTCGCCCTTCTTTTCCTTTTCTACCTCTAAAGACGCCGTTGCTTGGCTGCTTGGTTTAAAAATTAGGTAGTTGTTCTTTTTTGTTATGAAATAAAAATATAAAAAAATTTATTTTTTTAAAAAAATACTTTTAAAATATAAAAAAAAAATAAACGGGCTCGGCTCGTGGTAAGAGATGAACATTTACTACTTTACACAGAGAAAGAATTACTTCGTTCTATTTATCTGGACAGAGCACAGGGACCTCAAAGGAAAGTTAAATTTATTTCTGAATTTCAATAAAGATTATATAAGTGAAATCTATTTTAAATAACTTTTTTCTCGTGATTTGCCAGGAGATTAAAGAATTGAGAATCAATTCCACGGGCTCACACGGTCCAGGTCTCTTCCATTGCACCCACTCCTCAGGCAGGCTAAATCATCAAATCGATTTCGAACTTTCGGTCCTCTGAGTGGGTGACAAATGTGGGGGATGCCCGCACATTGTGCATTAATCGAGTCTGCTGGGTGCCTTCCCGTACAACAAATGACTTGGTTACTTTCCCCTGATACAAATTGCAACAAAAAGGAGGGGAGAAAAGGACTGGACAAAAAAAAAATCCTGGAATCAGCCATTAAAGTTTCTTCCCAGCTGCCTTTTTTCTTCTTGCGTTAGCTGCAATGGATAATTATGCTTCAAAAGCATGCTTTGTCTGTGGATTTCTTGCCTTAAAATCATAATCCACCGTTGCGTTTTCCAACAATTTCAAAGTTGTACTGGATCCATCAAATCCAAGACAAGATAATGTTATAGACTGTAACATGTTTGTTAATGCGTGGATTTCAAATAAGTGATCCCACTATTTAGAGTGTGACGATTTAGAGTGTGACGATTGAGTGTGTTTTCAAATATTATAAAGGTTCAAGAGGCGCAGCGTGATGATAAAGGGTTTGAGATTTATATAGCAGATTTTGAGTTTGAATCAGGGCGTGCATCTCTTGTAAGAGCCTGGAACAGCCGGGGTTTTACTCCTTCACCTGAGTCCACAAAGTGCGCTTTCCGGGAGGGTGAAGTTTCCTCGAATCCAAAAAAAAAATGTTTTCAAATATCGGTTGATTTTTTTATTTAATTTTTTTTTGGGTTAAATTCTCGCACGGGGTACATGTAGAGTCCCACGACGGAGCATTAAGCTCGGTTGAAAAAATAAAGCCTGATAAAATAAAATTAATTTAAACTAAAAAAAAAAATAAACAATCTTACATTGACATTGGCGTGCAATTTTGGTTTCTTTTTATGGGTTTTATTACTTGGTTTTTGAGAATGAGTTTCTCTATATATTTTATTTCATCAGGCTTAAAGCTGAGGGGACCTGTATTTTGTATTTAGTAAGTTAGTAGATAGGTGACCCGCTATTTTTATTCTAACGTGATAAAAATATTAAGGCAATGCCTGAGTTTCTTAAAAATCATAAAAAATATAAATTTAAGGTAATTGATTCGACCAAATTTAATAAATTATTTGATATGATAATATAATTAGAAAAAGCTTAGACAACAATTAAAGATAAAAACAATTAATAGTGATTTAATGCAAAACAAATGCCTATTATTATTGTAAAAATATATTTTTTTAATGTTTTTAAAAGGTCTAAATGATCTTATTTATTAAAATGAGCAAAAAAAAATAATAAGAACATAATCATTACATGGAAAGCAAAATGAAAAGAAAATGATTCTTAGTTCTTAACAAATAAAATATTGAACGATGAGATTAAAATTAAATTAAAAATAACCCGAGTCTATCTAAGCTAGCAAACCAAATCTGCAACTTGGTCATAAGATCGAGATAGCTTTGTGAAAAATAAATTAAGTAGAATCATAAAGCTTGATTCTTAAACGAGTCAAGTGTTGAAGGTGCACAATAAAAATTTTAAAAAAAATCCACGTTAAAAAAATACCCAAATAAACCTGTCAGATTCATGATTAGGGACATGAGATTGGGATAAATCTATAGAAAGAAATGAAAAAATAACAAACACAAATCTCCAACCAACATGATATTTAAATATGAAATTGAGAAAAAATAATTTTTAAAAATGACTCGACAAAAGTTCGAATCCAACCCAATCCAACCTCTTAAACTTGTGACATAGGTCATAGGGTCGGGTTAAACCATAAAAGCCAGCCTAAAAAGTCATCTCAATCAACCAAATAATAAATAAAATCAAAACAAAACATTTCAAAAAAAATTGCCCTGGACAAAAACAAAATTGAAAAGAACAAGTACCAAAACTAATTCACAAAGAAAATAAAATCAAGTGTTGAGGGTTGAAGCTAAAAAAAAAAATCAATCAAGAAAAGTTTAAGGACAAAACAAAAGGAATTAAAAAGAACAAGGATCAAAATACAAAAATTGAATTGAAAAGAATGATGACCGAAATTAATATAAAAAAAATTGCGATGGATAAAATTGAAATAACAAATCAACCAAGAAGAGTGTAGGAAAAAAAATAACAACCAAAAAAACAAGAGGCTAAATTTGATAAAAAAAAATCAAATGTCAAGTGATGAAATTAAAAAATAAGTAAATTATATTTGATACAATCAAAATGACAACGATCAAATATAATAAAATTAACGAATAACTATATTTTTTAAAAAATATTTGCAAGTACAATGCATTTTTCAAGTTTGAAAAGAGAGAGAAAAAGAGACGAGAATAAAAAAGTTGTCAGAGCTTCACCGAGATGACAACATACATCTCACTATAGTGAAAGAGACAATAAAACGCTTCAAACGTCACCCTAAAATATGGTGTTTGATTGTTGAGAGGCCGTGCTTGGAGAGAGCGGGAGCACGGCCTCCCATGACACACATAATCAATTTTATATTTAAAATAATATTATATTTATAATTAAAAAAACTTAAATGCCCAACTTGCCAATTACCAAAACAAAAACTAAATAAAATGATGAAAACACCATTGACCTTGACTTTAAAGGTAATCTAGGTATCTAACCGTGTATTTTTTTTTAAATATCTAAAAACCCCTGACCCCATGTTCAATTAATTTAGTTTATAATGGTAGTTTAGTAATTTTATTATGCAATTACAAAATAAAAAATTTAAAATACCCTATGAACTTTGAATTGACAATTTAATCATCTGAAAGAAAATCATTTTACCCATCAAACTAGGTTATAAGCTTTGTGTTGTCAAGAAAAAAATAGTAATTTTATAATTACGTGAATCCACGTTAAAATCAGAAAGACTCCATGATAAAAGTATGATTAGTTTTTTTTAATTTAATGCTAGTATTTAAGAGGAAAAACTGGCACACATCCAAAAATAAATTTAATTGTTACATTTTAAATAGATTGAACACTTATTTGAAATATATTAATTTCAAGATTTTTTTTTTTTTCAAGATATTTGATTATATAAGTGGAAAATTGAGACAGTTGGATGCCCACTGTCTCGTTTTCAAATTAATTCTAGAAAATCACATGTGTGTGTGTGTGTGTGTGTGTGTACAGCTTTCATTCAAAGCTCAATTAAGATCCTGCTCTGATAATTTGTCAATTATCCAAATATTCTTTGCTTGTCCATGACATAAAAGACCCTATCCTCTTTTACTCTCGAGATTCACTGCCGCCAAGAAAAAGACGGGGCGGCCGCATGGCATCGACGGTTAAAAAAAACAAGTGTTTATAAACAAAGGTGACTTGAGAACAGTTGATCAACTGCATATACATACATACATACATACATGCGCGCGCGCGCGCACATACTTCAAGGCAAGGAAAACCATCCTGCGATCTCTCTCCTATTGAATTTCAGTTATTTTAGGTTTTTAACGTAGTTTGCTTCAACTTTTCTGACATATTGACCCTTTTTTGATGGAGCTCCGATGGTTCGATTCCATTCCGTTAAGAGATTTAACATTAACTCATAGGAATGATGACACGTGGCAGGCAAATCTCAACATTAAAATGTTTGTAAAATATATTTTAAACATCAAAAGGATTTTTTTTTCCTTTTTCTTTCAATTTTATTTAAGGGGAAAATCTCAACACTTTTTAACATTTATTTTTTCAATTCCTTTTATTTCCCCCCAATTTTATTAAAAATATCCCTAATTAATTTTTTTTCTATTTTGTATTTAGATAATTATTTTTACACCACGTATCGTCTTCCTATTGATCAAGTCAAGAAGGACGTCGAAACAAAGAAGCCCCGTCATGGAAGAATCGACGTGTCTTAAAGGTGAAAGTGGAAGTATTGATATAAACCAAAACTGAATAAAAAAGCTGATATAATTGAAATTCAACATGACACGTAACACATGATGATTTTATCCCTATACTTCACCAGATAACAACTCCATGGCGTTGAATGACGCCACCTCCGTGGCGTTGAATCACGCTCGGTGTTTCTTTACGGTGACATGAAGATAACATGTAGTGCAGTTAAGAGTCTTTGCCTTTAAAAAATCAATTTGAGGACGAAGATCTGTTCCTCATATACGATACTTGCAACGCACTACTTTCTCATCCTACGTACTTCCAGAAAAAAAAGAAGCTCTCTCCCTTCCATTCCGAGGTTAATGACCAATAAAATATATAACCGAAGCTAATAATAATAATAATAATAATAAGAAGAAGAAGAAGAAGAAGAAGAAGCTCTTCGTGTCCGACGAGAAGGTAAAGAAAAAAAACTAAAGGGGTGTTTTGTCCTGTTCAACCAGAGTTTTGCATTATTTTTTAAAACATAATCAGTTTTTTTTATGTTTTTAATTATTTTAATATATTAATATTAAAAATATTTACATTTCTAATTAAATTTTTTTTTTAAATAAACACCCTGTCAATTGTGGCTGCTGCAATCGTAGAATTGTAATCGGGTTACATACGGTGGAGAATTATCCTAAAAACCCATAGCTGATTGGAACGTCGATTCAATTACATGTAAAAATGAATTACATACAGAAGCCAACAGCTGATTAAACTCGGGCTAAAATAACATGTATATCATCCCTTAGGGTTGTTAGAATATCTGGCTAATATCGTCAACTTGATTACCGTTGATGGGATGGACCTGTTAAGTAGGTTAATCTCAAGGAATTGATCTCGTGGTTGATTAAATTTGCTTCATTTCTTGATATTTTAAGACCGGAATTTTAGATCAACATCAAAGAATATTCACCAGAGAGAAAGAGTTTAGTCTAAACAGATACTATTTCAAAAAACTTTAGACACTTTTCATCTTTAGATCATCCATGGCGTTCAAGGTATTATTAACAAATCACTACCATTCATTTAACTACAATAATAAACTGTAAATCATCATTCTACATTCTATTTACCGAAAAAGAGAAAAATAATAATAAAACAACTCACAAAATATGGACAGAAGTAGATCAGAAGCTAAACACGCACATTCACATCCTTCCGGATTCCAATTCCTCCAAGGAGGCAAAGTCATCTCCGTTTTGCCTGCCTTGTTGACTCACGACATGAGCATTCATGGGCTGCAAATCAAGTGCATTCATAGACTGCCCTGCATTTGTATTGGAACGTGACTCCTCCAAAGCCTGGAAATATGCATAAGGTCCCCATCCTGAAGTCAAGAAAGTAC
The DNA here is from genome assembly GCA_015852605.2 of Populus deltoides. NCBI lineage: Eukaryota > Viridiplantae > Streptophyta > Magnoliopsida > Malpighiales > Salicaceae > Populus > Populus deltoides. Next base: position 13,672,299 of record CM027579.2, read on the forward strand.
AGGGCCGGCTTAGAACAAATCATCAAAGAAACAAAAGTGCAAACACAGAGTCGCTCTTATTCTGATAGATCTTGTCATGAAAAATCCATTAACAGGAAGATCCAGCACTGCTTGAGATAGGATGAACTTCTAATGTCTAATGGAATAATTAACAATGGCTCAAGATGTACTGCACGCGCGACAAGATGTTTAAGTGAAAGATACTACTGGTCTTTTTATGAAACATCTTATCCAGAAGCCTAGAAAACATGAAGCGCAAGAGTAAACGAGTTAGGGAAATAAAGGCAATAGAAATCTTACCTTCATCGGTGTAAGGGGGTGGGAAAAACTGTGCATAGCAGAATGTTGCCACAACCAGCCCTGCTACCATATAAAAGCTAATCAAGTTATATTTTGAAATGCATATTTATCTACCTTTCTCTACTGGTCATTGATAGCAGAAAAACAGACCTAGAAGGCCTCCAGCGAACACATCTTGCCAATGATGCCAGTAATCATCAACTCGAGAGACGGCGACAAGAGACGCAGCAAGTAGAGGAAGAAAAACAATGCATAGTTTTGCCACGTGCCCTTTCCGATCAAATGCCTTGAGTTTTCCAGATAAGTAGAGTGAGAGAAAACCTAATCCAGCAAAGGACCCTGCGTTGCAGTACTAATTTTTATCAGTCGAATTAATGAGTCCTGACTTGACATTCAAATATCTCCTTCGAAACACTTTCTACTTGGAATGCTGCTATGAAAAAACAAGTATTTTGTGCCTCAAATGTAACCTACACCTTATTCAACTAGAACTTGAAAGTACTTAATTTCTCGATATTTTGCACAGTTGAGTTAATTGTTTGTCTTTGAAAATTACCCCAGACATACGAAATGCTAAATGGAAAGTGGCCAAATAATAGCATCAGGAAAGTTTCAAATTTCCATCTCATAGTTTCCCTCGTGGTCATGTTGATCGAAATACAATTTTGAACTTATATATCATATTATCATCTCATGGTTGATGTACAGATCACAGCACAAATTAACCAAAACAAGACGGATAAGCATTGCAGGATGTAGATGGAACTGTGCTTACATGAAGTATGACCACTTGGGAAACTTTTATGTCCTTCCTTAACGTCGCTTCCTTTACCATGACATATTACATTTCCCCACCTATCATAGAGCTGAACAACGCAAAATAAATAAATAAAGTAAACATTGCCAAGTAAACACGACACAGATAATTAATATTAAGGTCTATATCAGAATGCAGCCACTAGCTGGGGACATATCAAGTTCAAAGAAAAAGAAATATTCAAGAAAAAATTAAGGCCGGCTTATTGAAATGGTCAAAACCAGCTCAACTGCTGTCAAGGTATTGCTTTAAAAAAAGAGAGAGAGAGAGAATTGTTACGATGTACAGCTCTTATGACAAAGATAATTAGACATAATTATTACAAAGACCAAAAACTTGTATGTTACAAAAATGCATCGAAGAGTTCAAGAAAGGGAAAACAGAGACATACATCCTTCCCGTCAGGAAAGCAACGCCAAAAGAAGTCTGGTCGAGGCCTGCCAACAGCATTTTTTATTGCATCCGTGATGACAGCAGTAATCAGCACAGAAAATAAGAGGCCTGATCTTGATTGCGTAGAGAATATTCATTAATATTTACTTACAACAAGACAAACATGGAAGAAACAAAAAAGTACAGGTAAAACATAGAAAGCATAGTGCAAATGGAATTACCTAAGATGCTGTGATGCAGATCATAGACATCTTTTCTTCTAATATAAACTAAAAGGAAAACAGCAACGGGCAACAAAACTGCATACAACTGAATATCAAAACGGTAAAGACCCCGATGAATTATATACTCATTGTCAGCAACACTGAAGCCCAATCAGAAATATTGAGAAACTATGCAATCTGAATTTGGCTTGGGATGTTCAATCGATGCACACCTTTCTGAAAACTTAAACCCCTTCCAAATAACAAACAACTTGAAAAGTTAATGCTGAAGAAAACTTACAGGCACGGTCCATACAGGTACCGTGTTCTCTTTCAAGGGATATTTCAGGTCTGTCATCATATCCTTTCCCACGAACCGGTAAAATGGATGGATTACGTAGAGAATGACCTCAATCACCACAAGTAGCAGTAAAATAAGCCAATCGTGCATGTGATCCCTCGCAAGTTTGGCTCCATGAGATTTGATAGTGTGTGTACCCATCCCCGCCTGCCTCACTCTGCCCTGTTATTGAGAGTAAGAAAATTACAAAAGAAAAAAAAAATCCGCTCGGACCGGCAAGGTGAAGTAACAAAATCTAATTTCTCATTCAAATTCGTACTTAAACAACTCAGTACTCTACGTGTATACAATTATAAATTTATCTTTGTCTAGTAAGACATCGAGTCTTGTTTGAAACTGTTGATTAAAACTAGCAAACAATTGAAGCATTGAAGCACATCTTTACCGACAGAGAATTATGGTGAAAGAGAAAACCCAGGACTCAGAGTCCATAAAATCTAGTTTTAAGACCTATTCCTCGACCAATCCACATAAATTCATGGTTCATGGACCACTTTTGTCCATTATCCATAACCACAGCAACATATAATCCCCCAGAAGGAAAATAACCTTCCATCATAACTTCACAAGCCAAAATATCAAATATCTTTTCGAACATAATTAAACATCAATGAATATTTATCTTAACAAATTTGCCTCCAAAATTAAATTAGTCCTGTGATGATGACATTGATTATAACCTGAACATGAAAAAGTAGAAAACCACACAAACACAAATACACACACACAATGTCCAACAAACCTGGAAGATACCACGGAAATCCGGGAGAGAAAAATATGACATCATGTTCCTCCACGCCATCGATGCACAAACTCAGCAATGAAATTCTTTTCTACGCAAGAAAATAAAGCACCCAGCAAAAGGAAAGAACGTTAGTTGATTTGGAATGAGAGCTCGATATAAGGAAAACGGAGAACGAGAAAATGGTGGCAAAGAGTATCAGTCAGTGACAAGAAAGGTGGAAAAAAATGGAATCTTTATCTTTAATAGGAAGATAAAACAAAAAAGAAAAGAAGTGTGGGTAGTAAAACAAGGCAATGATTTAGCACGCATTACACGGCCAAAAAAGGTGAATACGAACCATATACTGTTATTATACATTAACAGACCTGTTTGGAAGGGAAAAAGACAGTGCTTGCACTTTTGTATGGGACGTCGCCGGCAAGAGAGCGGCTTTAGTTTTGACGGTTACTGCGAGGAAAGGAAAGAGAAGATTGAGGGCACTTTGAAATCGATATCTTTGCCCGCTGCGCTGGCGGTTAAGATTTTCTAGAGATAAACCCGATTAGTTAGAGGCCTTGTGTTTTATTGGAGGCGTCTTCGTTTTACTTTTGAACGAGTATCGACTTTTGTTCTTGCTTGGCAATGGTCACCAATAAAAAGTTCGATTATCCATCGTTTAGTTAGGCCGGTTGAAGTTTGGTGTGAACGTGTGGGCCCAACGGATGGGGAGTCGGAAGTTACAACAGCGAAACGGCAACTGCCATGACTTCCAGCGACGACGACGTTTTCATACTCGCTAGAGGCAATTGGAAAGAAACAACTCTTCAATGCCCTTCCTTCTTTCCTTTTTTTTAATATTCCTCGATGAGATTTTGAAAGTCACATTTATATACAAGAAGGATTTTTCTAAAACACGTCTTGAATATTGCACGTTGAGAAGTATTATTTTTCTATATTTACATGCTGACAGTTCAAAGTTTTTGACCAGAGTTTCTAATTTTATTACAAACCAATTTAATGAGATTTTATTTCTTTATATATATATATATATATATATATAAAGAAATGAGAAATAAAATAGTTGTTTTGCCACGTCTTGATAATGAAAAAGTTATTATTAGTGAAAAATAACCTAGGACAAAGAACATACCAGTCGTTCTATTTTTTAAAAAAAAATGACAAGTAGTGAGCCTAGTCTCGCAGCCGGTTAGCCTTTTTTATGTCAGGTCAAGTTTATTGGCAAACCTCATTATTAATTATTATTATTATTATTATTATTAACAAATATTTTAAATGGTGTGTAACCTCATACACATTTCATCGTGGATTACAACAGTAATTTATAATAATTTTTCCTCACTTTTTTTTAATTTTCCTAATTTTTATTTATTTTATTTATTTTTTCTTTTATTTTTTTCTAAAATTATTTTTGTTGATTTTACTTTTTAAATATTGACCTGGTTAAAATTTTTGCTTTGTAATTTTTTTCTTGAAAATACTGTGGATTGCTGCGATGTTTTTCCACATAGTTTTTCTATTTTATTTTTTTATTTTTCAAAATTATATTTTTTGATTTTTTAAAAAAGATAAAAAAATTTTTTTTTAAAACATTATTTATTGCTGCGTGTTTTGAGATGGTTTTTTTAGATTTTTGTAATTTTTTTTTTTAAAACATTGTTTATTGAGAAAACACTGTTAGTTTCCTCGCATTGTTTTTTTCCCATGATTTTTCGTTTTTGTTATGAATTTTTCGATTTTTTTTGCCAATTTTATTTTTTAAATATTAACTGTTAAGATTTGCGTTAAAAATTACATGGATTACAATATGTAATCACGGGATCTTCCTCACTTCTTTTTTTTTTTTTTAAAATACCAACTTTCTAACTTTTCTTTTCAATTATTTTTGTTTTATTTTTTTCAAAATTATTTTTGTTGATTTTACTTTTAATATATTGACTGGTTAAAAATTTTTTTTTTTTTTTTTCTAAACTGTGGATTGTTGCGATGTTTTCCCCATGGTTTTCTATTTTATTTGTTTTTTCAAAATCAAAATTATATATTTTTGATTTTTAATATATTTTCCTGGAAAATTAGGTTTTGTAATTTTTTTCTTTAAAACATTGTTTTGTCAATTTTTTATTTTTAAATATTAAAAATTGGTTACATTATGTGAGGAATTAAGAATTGAAAATTACAAGTTTTTTTTAGTTTTTCCTAAAATTATCTAATTTTATTTTTTAAATATTAAGTGGTTAAGAATTAAATACAAGTTTTTCCTCAAAAAACACTATGGATTGATACAGTTTTTCCTCACATGGTTTTTTTCCAGTTTCTTTTGTGTTTTTTTTTGTAATATTTTTTTCCAAAATCATTTTTGTCAATTTTATTTTTTAAAATATTGAATTGGTTAAAATTTAACTTTGTAATAAAGCTTAATCATGTGGGGAAAATATTGTAGCTTTGCTCATAAAACATTGTGGATTGCTACAATGTTTCTCCGCATAGTTTTTTTTGTTATAATTTTTTCCAAATTATCTTTTTCAATTTTATTTTTTTAATATTGAGTTATTTGTGAATTACAATTACAAGTCATTACAAATAAGGCTAAATCATGTGGGGAAGCACTGTAGCTTTCATCACAAAACACTGTGAATTGCTACAGTGTTTCCAACATGATTTTTTTCTCTTTTTTTGGTGTTTGTTTTGTTATTTTTTTCTAAAATTATCCCTGTTGATTTTATTTTTTAATATTGAGCCGATTAAGAATTTAGTTTTGTTATTTTTTTCTTTAAAACACTGTGAATTGTTGCAGTGTTTTCCCATGTGATTTTTTTATGATTTTTTTCAAAATTATCTTTGTCGATTTTTTTTAATATTGAGTTGGTTAAGAATTATAATTACAATAAAGCTAAACCATATGAGAAAAGCGTTGTAGTTTTTCTCACAAAACACTGTGGATTGCTACAATATTTCTCTAAATAGTTTTTTAGTTTATTTTATTGAGAAAAGCACTATAGTTTTCCTCACAAAACATTGTCAATTGCTGCAACGTTTTTTCTCATGGGTTTTTTTCCTTCCAAAATTATCTTTGTTGGTTTTTTTTTTAATATTAAGTTGGTAGAGAATTTAGCTTTGTATTGTTTTTTGCTTTTTATTGACTGAAAAGCTAAATCATGTGGCGAAAGCACTGTATCTTTCCTCACAAAACACGGTAGATTGCTACAAATCATTTTGTTCAGTCTCGAAGTTTTTGATCACCAACACAACTTTTTTTTCCGTCATGAAATATTTGCTCCATCATACTTTTAATTTCTATTACTTATCTAACGCTGATTTACAATTATAATACTATAAAATACATTTATTGTATAAGCCCGCGACAGCACGCGAGCAAATCATCTCGTTGTTGTTATTATTATAAATCAAATATATATGAAAGAACGAAGAAGAAAGAAACAATCGTTTCATGTAAAGCACGTAGGCTGACCAAAAAACATATGTATGTATGTATGTATGTATGTATGTATGTATGTTCTTACAGGATCTATGTAAGCCTCCAAAATTATGTCCATACCCAGTTAAATCATGGACTTTGAAAGTGAATTCCTCCTTGCAGCTCTTATAGTTATGAATCTGTGCCTAAAGGCCCAAAACTATGAACAGAGAAGTTAGATATAACCTACCCATCACGTTTTGTGAAACCCAGTGTGGAGCTCTGATCTCCACTTCCGTGGGTCAAACATGAGAAACAGATATGATAAAAAAAAAAAAAAAGATTGGATGAAGGAGAAACACTTTTTTTTCTCAAACTGTTTTTTATTTGAAAATATATTAAAATAATATATTTTTTTATTTTTTAATATTTATTTTTAATATCAATACATAAAAAATATTAAAAAAATAAAAAATAATAATTTTTATGAAAACTCCATTTAACACCTCTCCCAAGCACCCTATACCGGGAAAGAAGTGCGGGCACAAAGGCTCTGCTCTCTGGTCTTAATTTTCCGGGCCTCGAGATCAGGCTCTAGTATTTTTTTGGGTGGTGGTTCAGAGTGACACATGGGGCCCGTGACAGAGCCCACCAAAAGCCTGGGGATTATGACGATGCTTAAAGAATAAGATTCACGACACCATTGATCATGACCGAGGCTTGAATTTTGACTGCTTCAAAAATCTCTGCGCTGACACTGATCGCAACGATGATAAAATGATCTTTTTAATTTACAAAAGTTTCAATGAATTGAATATTATGTCTCTTTATTTCCTCTTTTTTTTTCATTTTTCATCACAAAGTTTTCTTGTATTTTAATTATGATATTCTATTTTATTGGCAAAATAATTAATTAATTGTATATACACATCATTACTTGTCAGAGTTGAAAGAATGCCTTCAAACCTGTACAGCACGACATTTTTGCTCGAATTATGTGTTCTCATTTTAATTATTATTCTTATCCCGTTTCTACTATTGCCAGAAATTAGTCTTCGAATTCGAAACGGTCGCTTTATCAAAGAATGAACGATGGCTGCTTCGAACCATTCCCACGTAAAACACCTTTGTATCACATCGTCATCATCTCATCCTAGAAATCGAGACCGGATGGGATCGTACCTTGAGAATATTTTCTTCGTTCTCTAGTTTCAATATCTTGGTGAGAGAAAATAATAATAATAATAATAATAATAATATAAAGGTGGCCTCCACCAGCCCTTCGTCTTTCATAACTTTTTTTTTTTCCAACCGATAGAGCATCTTGGCTGCTTTTTTTTTATTATTCCATCGATTAAATCATTTGATTTTATGGTTTTTTTATATTTTAAAAATATTTTTATTTTAATATATTAATATCAAAAATAAATTTTAAAAATAAAAAAAGAAAATTAGAAAATAATTGATGACTCATAAATCACATTAAACATTGCTGGAACTTATTCTTATTTATCTCAAGGTATCGCATGGAAACCGCATTTAAATTTCTACTCCACTTTGAATATTAGAGCACCGAGTTGCACGACAAAGAGTGTCTCTGGAACAATTATCATGGGAGTTTATTAGAACTATTTTTTATTTTTAAATATAAAGTGAGATTCTTCGAATCTACCAAACTTTAATCTTTAAACTGTACCGGTAAAGAGGCTGGCCTGGCAATGTTAGAGAAAATAGCGATAATTATGAGATCTTCCCCTCTTTACGGCGAATCATTTTCACGCCCTCCTACTGGCTCTGCTGTTTTTTTATTTTTAGTTTTGATAATGATAATATTTCAAAATACAATATATATAAATAATATATTATTTAATGTTTTATATATTGGCTAATTAATATATTTAGTTACTTAAATTTTATATTTTAGTTTCAAGTCTCAGCCGCCTTAAGGCATTCCAATGTTAAAGATAATATAATATATATATATATGGAAAAATCAATAAATATCTTTAAAAAATAAATTTAAAAAATATTTGATTGATTTTAAGTGATATGTTTAAAAATATTCATGATTGAGTTTTAAGATTTAGAAGTATTTATCCCTGAATTTTTCAATTATATAAAATTATAGGTTAGAGTTTATGAGCATGTCGTTACATTAATATAAATATAAATGATTATTCTATTTCAAGAAGTATGACAATTTATTATGTATTTAATGTTTTTATTTCAGATAATCGTTTAAAATTAAATACATAGCTTTAAAACTTAGTGATAATTAAATTTAAATGCCTTGATTATTTATAAGCTCTCTAGATCTGACATAGAAATCTTCACGGATGGAAGCGAAGCATCGCCTGTTGTGGTCCGATAAGTCTCGCGTCCCAGTAGAAGGAAGAGAGAGACCCATTTACAATTTTTGAAATATTTTATTTTGTAGAATCTGACACAGCAATCTATTGTTTCATGACTTATAATATAAGCTATAATTCGAGAGGCATTTTCTTTTCCTCTTCTTGTTTTTTTTTCCCCCTTCTCTGTAAATGTTTCTGCATATTCTGCAGCACATTTATTATCATGATCATAAATATAAAGGTTAAGCTCATGTTTGTTTTTTAAAATTCATTTTTTAATAAATTATTTTCTAAATTTTTCTGTGCTTGTCTGTCATTAAAAAAGTTGGTCAACGGAAAACACTTTCCGGTCAACAGAGAACACTTTCCAGTCAATGAAAACACTTTCCGATCAACAGAAAACACTTTCCGGTCAACGAAAAACACTTTCCATTTTAAAAAAAATTTGATTTAGTTTCCAGGAAAGTGTTTTCCCTTTGGCTGTGTTTGTTTTCTAGAAAGTGGTTTCCGGGAAACCACTTTCAAAACTTTCCTGTGTTTGTTTGCCATTAGAAAAGTTGGTCAACGAAAAATACTTTCCAGTCAAAGGAAAATTTGGCTTGGTTTTCAGGAAAGTGTTTTCCTGAAAAATTTGGGCGGAAAACACTTTCCGGAAATTGTGAAAAATTTAGAAAAGTCATTATTTGCTGATTATATCAAATTTAATCCTCAAACTTTTGATTGCTATATATAATTTGTTTTGTATATTTATTTTTCAATTTCATCTCTTAAAATTTAATTTTTATATTAATTTTGGTTCTTATTTTTATAATTGCTATTTGCTTTTTCCTTATCATTTTTTTATTAAAATTTTTTATCTATCAAATTTGGTCCTTATTCTTTTGATTGTTACTTATTTTATTTGAAATAATTTATGAAATGTTAATTATTATTATTTTAATTTATTCACTTTTTATTTTTTTTAATTTTTTAGATTTGATCTTTATTATTTTAATTATTATTTATTTTATTTGAGATAATTTATGAAATTATATTTTTTTCAATTTCATTCTCATTCAACTTTTTAATTTGTAAGATTTGTTCCTCATTATTTTAATAAACCTGAGAAAAATAAAACATTAATAAGTTATTTTCCAGCTTATTTTCCATGACATAACCAAACACTGAAAAATATTTTCCAACTTATTTTTCATTACACTACCAAACATCAAAAAATATTTTCTCAAAATTTACTTTCCAAACAAAACTACTTTTCAGCAAACAAACGGGGCTAAATGGTATATGAGATAATCCCAAGAGAATCCATGAGTCCAAGCGTGTGACAGCCAATAGTCCATGATGCACGAATGGACCTTCACGGTCTAGCCCTGTGCAACTGCCTAAAATAACCCGAGAGTCCCTTCATGCGAATAGCTTGGGATGGGCTTGGATCGGGTAACTTCACACGGTGGATTTTTATTAACCAAGATCCAGCCCAGTACACTCAAGAGCAAACTGCTTGGACCTCCTTCATTAAATTAATCACCCTTTTTTCAGGTATAAATAAATTCCCAGATTGATTTCCTTTCTTAGGGTCCGTCCGGCATCTAATGTTGCTGGGAAAGTTTGGGTCTTCGGCATCTGAAACTGGAACATGCCGTCAACAGACCAAATTAGCGAAAAGGAGGATTGGCTGGCACAGCTTACTGGAAAGCAAGGCGCAGGGGAGTGTGGTAAAGTAGCTAGAATCGAGGTAATTGTTTTTCAACTTTGACGACATCTCGCGGTCCGAAGAGAAAAAATGGCTGCTCTGTCTATGGCTCAATTAGCTGTCTCCTGTAGTGGTCCCAAACTCCCGTGAGTTTTGATTACCTGTTTCCTAAGTGGCACGCTCCCTTTCTTGCTCTCGCAGCACCATCTCTTCAGTATCAGGGATCATCACTAGAGATTTGATCCTTTCTCTGCTGGGGGCCCTACGCCACTTTAACCTTTTGCTTTTATGAATGGACACCGAAGCTGTCCGATTAAACAATTCATTTTTATTTCGAAAGACTGGATTAACTTCAATTTCGAATCACCATATCCATGTATAGTTTATTAGACCCTAAAGCAAACTATATCCAGCCTTGTAATCCTATATATATATATATTTTTATTTTTATTATATATATATATATTAAGATGTTTTTTATTTAAAAATATATTAAAATAATATATTTTTATTTTTTAAAATTTATTTTTGATATCAACTCATCAAAACAATCTAAAATCATAAAAAAAATTAAATCATTTTTTAAACAAAAAAACACTAACACAAACAGTTGTGGCAATCCATCATGTAAAAAAAATTAAAATTCAATTTCAGGTGGGGTCTTGCATGTGAAGTTGATACGGTAAAGTAATTTTTTTTTATTGACATTGATGTTCTGTTCACTGTATAATAGAATAGGTAAAATTGAGCTTTTACCCTGTATTTTTTTAATTCACCTCCTCTATTATTTTTTAGTTTGATATGGGTGTTCGGGTCAATTTGCACGTATTTTAATTAATTTCACAGGTCCTAAAATTAACAACCATATAATTTTTTATAAGGTTCGAAACCTCCTCTAATTTTACTTTGTCTGGTCTTATCATGCCGGGTCTTATTTATACACTAAATACGTTTTTAATGGGTGTATAGTCCATACATCTTCAATAAATTCATCATGGCTGTATAGAAGCAGCTTGAGTGTTGAATGTTACAGACTGAGCGTCCTCTTCTTAATAAAAGCTCTCGATGGACAAATATCGCTGATTGAGATCGAAGAACAGAATCGGCCATTGGAGATTGAGTAGAAACTAGAGAAACCATGCAAACGCTATTCTTACTGTTTAAAAGGAGGGTGCGTATGAGCCTATGAATAAATGCGAGGTCATGCTAGAACACTGAACAGCCACACAATGTTCCGTAAGACTTAGCCCACTGGTTTCATATTGTATTGCATTATTGCATTACGTTACAGTACTGTGTATTAAAATATAATGTCATTTTATTGTTAATTAAATGTGTTTTTAAGTAAAAATACATTTTAGTCATTGAATACTCTGAGATTTTCATGTATGGTTTATGTAATTTTAGATTTTGATGTTTTTGTTTTTAATTTTTTTTTCACGTTTTGATCAGTGTGAGTTGATAATCAACTCTATTTATAAGCCAAAAAAAAATGGCATTGATGTCAATTAGTTTGTTTTTAATAAAAGAGCTCGACGTATGAGGTTCTGATTTTTAATCTTATAAAGAAAAGATAAATCAAAATCCAAAATTTTTTTTTGTCCAGATCTTTTGTTTTTAAACTAATTAAAAGGTGTTTATATTTTTATAATGTTTTTTTTATGTATTTTTAAACTATAATATATTGAAAAATGGGTTTTAGGATCTAAAAAACTTGAACTTTATTTTTTCAATCACCCCAAATTACTATAATTTATTTAAATAGATGATATGTAATCCACACAAGCAAGCAAAGTACATGTTGTCCATTCAAATTAACCAAAAAAACTAAGCAAGCAACTTATTAAAAAAAAACAAAATAAAAAATTGCATGTGCAGGCCTTTTTCTTCAAGGCCAAGCGTGCGAGTTCGTTCTTCCAAGCCTAGACACTTATGGCATTTTTCAAATAGCTCGTCATTTTTTTATTGTTATAAAATAAAATTATTTGAAATAATATTAATAATATATATTTTTAAATATATTCCTATGGTTTATTTTTTGAATAAAACTAGAGTTATCGATGGTAATATCAACAATTACTTCATGAGTAATTATATATGGACCTGATATGTTTTTTTTTTTAATTTTCTTGTGAATATTTGATAAGAATGTAGGATTTATTTTATCAAAAATAATTTATTTAATTTATCAAGTTAAATATTATTTTATTTTTCATGCATTTGCTTCAAAATTATCAAGCTATAAATTTTTTACTGATTTTTTTTTGAACAATGATATGTTTTTATCCTTTAAAAAAAGACTTTAGATGAAAAATATTTTATCAAGATAAATAATATATAAATAAGAAAAGAGAGTTTTGATTCAAGAGATACATTTTTTATCATTAATTAAAATCATTGGAAGTGCTTACAGGTATTTATTTTAATTATTTTTATTTAAAATTCATTCCTCTTATAAAAAAATACATAAATAAAAAAAAATGACTAAGAAAATGTATAATTTTTCATAATTTAAATTGTTTTCTTATTATAATTATTTATTTTAATTGCCATACAACTAAATAAATATAAATTTTAACTTTATATAGTTACAACATATATTATTAGGAGATTATCAGATCGTCCATCAACCTCAACCAAGTTAACTTTCAATTAATTAATCAATTAAAGAAATTTTATATTTTTACAAAATCAATCATTGATAATTACTTTATAAATCTAAGGAAAAACATATATATTAAAAGAAAAAAAATCATATTCAATCTAATTAAAAACAATAAAATTAAATATTTTCAACATTTTATCAATAACTACTCTCATACTAATATAAAAATTTCCGAGCCACTCTCGGAGCTTATTATTACTGACACCGTCATTATGTTGTCATCCCCCCGGGAACATACGATCCGATACACCATTGTTTGTCGCCGTGTCCGGCACTTAAATCACGATAAAAAGGCAGGAAATCATGATGACTACGTGGGTTTTATACATCGTTCTCGTGGATCGCTATTATTGGTTGGCTCCTCGGTACATTCTTTCGTGCATGCCATCACTTCCCTCGCTAGAATACTTATTTCAGGATAAACTTCAACTTCACCCTTGGATTAATCAGGGAATTTCCGAAGTAAAAAATATTTTTATTTTTATTTTTTCCATCTTGATTTTATAGTTTTTAAGAAATATTTAAATGAAGAGTTGAAATAATTTTTGTTAAGAAAATCATTTCCACATACCTATCAAAAAAATTTCAAAGCACTAAAATAAATCATGTAAAGCTTTATTATTTCATATCCACAGCTCTCGATATTTAAAAAAAATATATTAACATTAAATATATTAAAATACAAATTTGTTGTTAATTTTTTTTATTGGAGTGCAAACAAGAAAAAAATCATATCTACACAATTCAAAAATCTATATCAACAATTTAGCTATTCTAAGTCATGTTCTAATCTATTTTTTATCTTTAAAGTTTAAAATTTCTCAATATTATTATTTTAATTTACAACTAGCTTATCACCTGTATTTTTGTTGCTAGTTGGATCTAAAATTTTTAGACTATAAAAAATCAATATATAGACTATTTTAAATTTTTTAGTGTTGGTTCAATCTTTAAAAATCTTAACCCAAATCTTTCATTGATATCTTATACATTCACCAAACTCATAATCCAAGTAATAAATTCCATCAAGTTGAATTAATTTTCCTATATTATTGCATGATAAATGATATAAAAATCAATTCATCATCAACTCAATACCAAGAGATAAAATTCAACGAAACTACACACTAAATGATGAAATAAAAAAAACCTAGTATGATATATCAAACTTGAAAAATTATAACCCAACTCTTTGATTAATATATAGCTAATCTTCCAAAACTACTCCTCGAGTCATGTACTCTATTATGTTAAATTAATTTTATTTTATGATAAAAAATATAGAAATTAATCTACCATCAAACCAACATTATAAATTTTTTATATAAATCTCATATTAAATTAAAACAAAATCCAGACAATAAAAAGGCCAATACAAAAGAACACATATACAGGGAAGGGCACCGCACGCAGGGGAACCGTGGTCAACCATTTTTTTTTTTGTTAGAAAAAATATGTGTTTGTTTTGAAGAAAATATGAGGAGCAGAAAAAAAAAAAGTCTCAATTTTTTTTTTATCGAGAAAAAAATCATAACAACATAAAGTCTTGAACCCGCGATCTCATGTTACCTCCACGTATTAACCACTGAATTATGACACAAAACTTGTAAACAAATAATTTTAAAAATATCTCAATCAATTTCATTGTTCATGTAAATAATAAAACGAACTCTTGTCGTTTTTGTTGCATTTATATATAGTAATTACATCGCCTCTCGATCAGCTTTCGAGTTTTTATTATGGGTTTCTAATTGTTTATGTAAGATCTCATAACAAATTAACACGTCTACTTGGGAGATATAAAATAAAAACATGAAAATGTTAGCTTTTAGACTGTCGAAGGGTAGAAATGGAACATTGATGATCTCACGATGGAAAAAATATACTTCAGACTTAAATCCAAGAGCTTGCTCACTTATCAATTTCGGCTTTACAATAGGCAATGGGGTCGGTCTCCGTGGCAGCATTTTTTTTATTATTATTATTAATGTGATTAGTTAGATTAGTTTGCACGTGTCTCGATTCATTTAGCGCGTCCTAAAATTAATAATTATATAAATTTTTAGCGACCATCATATAAGTAACTATATAGTTCGAATCTAAGACAATCCATGACTGCATTCTTGTTCTTGATCTGGGTTTAAAACGCCGAAAAGATAATATAGTGATCATATACATGACTGGCTGTAATTTATCTTTTTTAATTTTATTTAAAGTATATTCTCACTAAAAGAATTATACTTTGGTTTATGATGTTTATGGTATATTGAATACTCACTTAAAGAATAGTCGTCTTACAATTTTATTTGGAATAAAATAGTAATTTAAATAGCGACAGCAGCACTACCCTAATTCACGGTCTACCTTTGAAATCTTATCCTGGTCTGCGAGAACATCAACTTGTATTATCATCTATAATTGGAATTCCTGGGAAAGAAATTATTTCCTATAAATATACCAATATTAATATGGCGGTTCATTTGGGTGTGCCCATAAGTGGCGTTGAAAAAAAAATCAGGGTTAATTTTATAATTCAAATCTCATTGGGGTTTTTTAAATTAAAATTACTAAAACCATGGACGGATTGAGTTGGACTTTTTTATTAGTTATCGCGTGTCCGATACCTAGTGCAATATATATTTTTTTAAAAAAATTACTTTAAATATATTAAAATAAAATTTTTTATATTTTATATTTTAAACATTAATATATTTAAAATATTAATCTAGTATTTTTTTTATATGAAATGTAACATACTGAAAGGCAATTTCAATCGCGCCGCATTATCCGTAACTGTGCCATGCTTAATGATTTATTAATTATATTTTTAAAAAAGGTCAACCTCAATTTTAAGTGCAAGCAAGAGGCCGCGTATTGCTCTCAATCTTTTGCACCTATTTTGGGATTTGAAAAAACAAATAAGAAAAAAAAGAAAGTGCTGTTTAATTAAAGATGGCAGTCTGGGCCACAACTCCTCCACTACTTCTCCCAGTCTCTCTTTGGCATGGGACCCCTAATCTGCAATTGAATCAACATTCACGATGCCATTGGTGTTTTTCTTCCCTTTTTAAGAAAATACTGATCTGGCTAAATAACTAGTTTATTCCACGGAAGCTTATCCGGGCAAGCTTTTTTATCGTGACTACATTTTTCTTTTTCTTTTTCTTTTTCCCTTTAGGTACAGGCTACAGGGATGACGGCTCCCTAGTGTATCCACTGAAACTAGCTTGCAGAGTGTGCCCAGCGCCGCCGCACTCGGCTTCCAATTCGAGACTGCAAATTAGCGTTGCAGGACAGCACCTGGACGGCTGGACATTCTTTCTTTGCGTTTGTTTTTTGGCACGAAATTGTTCTTTCAGTTTCCTGTCGTGCTCAAGCTTTGGATTGCAAGAACTGGACCTCCGTCCAAATGTATTTTCTGGCAATAAAGACTCTGAATTTCGTGAAAAATTATTGCTTTAAATTTTTTATGTTTTTTATTTTATTTTAATATGTTGGTATTAAAAATAATTTATAAAAAATAAAAAAATATTATTTTAATGTATTTTTAAGTAAAAAACACTTCAAAAAATAACTGCTATTACATTCTCAAACATCCCTTAACAAAATAGGATTGTCAAGGAACATGGAATGGTACAAGGTTTGTCGACCTGTGTTATACTGTTGGGTTTGGATTTTTTTTTTTGCGTGTAAAATGATGTTTAAGCATTGTAAGCACTTTTTAAATAAAGAAAAATCAACAATTTAAATTATAAACCTGATTGGATTGGATAAATTGATTTTATTTTTATAGATAAAAAAACAACAACAAGAAACAAACTAGATAAATTAAAATTAATCATAGTGACTTGGAAAAAAAATTCAAAAGAAAAAAACCGATATACCTCAATTTATAGCCAATTAAATATGGAAGGAAAAATTTAAATAAAAAATGATAAAAAAAACTCAACCCGAGTCAACTTTAACTAACATAATAGATAATAGATATATAACCTGAGTAATAAGGATAGAATAACCCAATAAAAAATACATGGAAAGAAATTACAAAACCTAAAACCTAATTCTTAACAAACCAACATTAGATGACAATAGGATAACCTAGTAAATAAAAAAAAATGATGAAATTTAATTTTCAAAAAGAACCAAAATTTTTAAGAGTGAAATGAAAAAAATTAAAATTTCTTTTTTTTAAAAATGACATGTAAAAAGTGTTGAGCAAACATGGTCAACTCGATAAAAAAAATAAAGAAAATTACGAAGCTTATTTTTTCTTTAAAAAAATAACGTCGAATGATGAGAATAGGAAAAGAAAATAAGTCTAAAAAAACAAAAAGTTATTTTATACTCTTGTTAACTTTTTAAACTCATTGCCTAGATCACTAGGTTGTAAGCACCATATATGAAAAACCATGAAGTATGGTTTCATACCAGTTAAATATTAAATGATGATATTGAAAAATAAAATAATTATACAAAATAATATAAGACAGAAATAATAATTAAAAGAACGAGGATCAAAATTTAAATAAAAATAAATAAATTAAATGTCAAATACAAAATTTTGATTAAATGATAAAATCAAAAATAAAATCCAATCCAACATAATGATAAAAAAAAATTAAAACAAGTTAAAAAAAATACAAGTTATGATATGAAATTGAAAAATGAAATTGATAATATATCTAAATTTCACAAAAGAGCCAACAATAAAAAATAAAAATAAAAAAAATAAAAATTAAGATTGAAATCTCGATAAATAAAATGACAATTCTAAAATTTTAAATAATAAACACGAATCTCAAGCCAAAAAAAAATAAAAAAGAAAGCACCACCATTAAGAAACTACCTGACCATTGAAGCTATTGACAATCCAATACTGACCAATAGATATTGCAAAGACATTGCTTTGCCGCCATATCCAGTTTTAATGTTGTTTTTCATGGGAGGGGCAAAGCCATCACTATACTTTTGTCGCATTAAATAATGTTTTTTCCAAAACAAATTAGTCCGTGTTAATTATATTGTAAGAATATATTTTTAATGCATCCAGGTTAGATCCTGTGTTCTTATTTTGATTTCGTTGCATTGAACTAAAACTTTTCTAGTGCATCCAATGGACCTCTCCTGCCTGGACAAGGACTAGTTAACCAATATTTTCTCTCGTAGTTTTTTTATTCAAATCTGAGATGATTAAGCGAGAGAAAAAAATCTATTCATTGTTGCCTTGGCAAATACCTCAAGAGTACTCGTACTCGTGGTGCATCGCAATCAAAGCATGAACAAACACATATTTAGTGTTTGTCCAGTATTTCATTTTAAAGTATTTTTTTAAAATATTTTTAACTGAATATATATCAAAATATTTTTTTTAATATTAACATTTCAAAATAGTAAAAACAATTAATTTAATATATTTTTACATATAAACACCATTCTAACACAAGAACAAACGGTTAAAACGCGAAAGAGAAACAGGGCAGATAGATCAAAGAAAAGTTCAGCGGTATGTACTAATCCCGTGCTCCAACACATTTCTCTTGCTTTTAAGAGATAGTTGGGCAGTGTGGTTGTGGGTATTTTTTAAATAATTTTTTGTGTCAAAATGTATGTCAATGATTTTTTTTTATTTTTTAAAAATTATTTTTGACATCAGCACATCAAAACGATCCAAAACATACAAACCATATTCAATTTTAATAAAAAAAAATCAAAATTTTTAGGAATGCAGCCACAGTCGCGTTCCAAACATAGTCTAATGCCTTTAAAAAAAATACAACGTGATGACGTGTGATGATAAAGGGGAGAATTTCGTGAAAATTTTTATGCCCGTGAAAAAAATATTAAATATCGTCAGTAAACTTTAAAAAAAAATTGGAAAGGGGAGAAAAAAAAAATTGCAGACCAGAGACCATGAGCACAAAAAGATGGTAGACCAGAAGCACCTGATTCTTTTGATTTCTAACCTCTTTTTTTTTCGTTGTTTGGAGGGGAAACGTGACGTGACAGGGGCAGTTAAATTCTACCGTTACTGTTACTTTACAGCCCAGCTCCTACGTGGATGCCGCATGGCATCATCCCCACTCTCCATCTTACACGCGCTGATCACGTTTACCGCTTGAATTTTCCAGCTGACAGACAGCTAACAGCGCCCTGTTTTGTGGCGCGTGGTATGCAAGTCGGGCTGTGATTTTTTAGCCAAAAGTTTGCATGATGATTGCGTCACCCGCGATGCGCGTTCGCTTCGCTCAAATGGCGGAATAACTGCGTTTGACAATATTCTCTACGTAAGTATTATAGTATTTAATTTCCCTCCTCTCGTTGGCTTTTTTGAAAACGCGTTTTGTAAAGTGAATCATTTTTTTAATATAAAAAATTCAAAAAAAATTAATTAATGTAATTTTTTTCTAAAGCAGACTGATCTAGTTAAAAAACAACTTGAATCATAACAAAAATATAGTTTAACTTGTAAAAATTAAAAATTATTAAGATGATAATATATTATATTGATCTATATTAATTTGTTAAATTCACGATTCGGGTTATGAAAAAATAATAAACCTATATAAAACCAATCAAAATATATCATAAAACTAAATTTTTAATGAACCAAATATTGAATGATATAATTGAAAAAAATAATTAAAAAAAGAACCCATAATAAATGACATTGGTTAACATGTTAAGTCCACGACCCGGGTCATGAAATCATAATAACTTCATAATAAAAACAATATTAAATAATAAAATAAATAAAAAATTATTAAAAAAATAACTATAGTCAACCCATCAAAACCATAATTTAGGTTATGAGATCGGGATAACCCCTTGTAAATAAAATTGAAAAAACACCCCCAATCAACCTGGTTTAATAAGTCAAACTTATGACCTGAATTATGAAACTAGAGTAACCTATGAAAAAAAATTATAAAAAATTATAAAATTCTAATAAACTTATTGTTGGAAGATGAGATCTTAAAAAAAAAAACATAATAAAACGACTTGAATCTGTCAAGGTTAACCCACGTAATCGTAACTCGGATCATGAGGCTAAAATAACATCATACAAAATAAATCTAAACAAATTATGAAATTTAGTTCATAATTAACTTAATGTTAAATGATAAAAAAAAATACAGGTCAGAAAAAGAAAAAAATCAAATTAACTAGGTTAATCCGCCAAACTCGTAACACAGGTTGTGAAACTAGAATTACCAAATAAAAAACAAACCGCAGTAAACCATGATATTCAATGCTTAATAAATCAAATGTACTAAGGATAAAACATGGGAAAGAAATATAGATTTTTTTTTAAATCCAAAAATTAAAATAAAAAACACTATAACACTAAATAGTGTTTTGTGATGTAGGGAATAGTAAAAACACAATTGTTTTTTAGCTTTTTTTTTTTTTTTTTTTGCTGTCAATGTAAACTTCCATGTTTAGATATGTTTATAAATGGAATTATAATTATTTTTTCATGGAATCCTCCTATTCACTGAACATTCTCTTTAAGAGACGTTGATGAGGTGGATTATACCATCCTAGGCGATGTAAATTCTCAAGGATTTTTGTTTTTATATAAAAACCGAAGAATGATAGAATTCGTAACTTCCTGTTTTTTAAGTATAATATAGATTAATTATCATGGGATAAGAATTTAGGATCAAGAGATTTATTTCTTTATAATTACTAATATAATAATTACCGGAAGTTTACATAATTGTTAATTTTAAGATTTATAAAATTAGTCAAGATACGTGCAAGCTCCGAACACCATAATAATAATAATAATAATAATAAAGTATAATGTCAGATTTCATTATAAAAAGGTATGCTAATAGATTTTAATGAATAAAAATAACTAAATAATATATTAATTACCGGACTACATTTTGTTTCTATTAAAATCTCGCTATCGTTTAAAGTGTATGTAATTCCGAAATAGAAATATGTGTCCATGAATGTACAATATTCATGACAGACGAATCAAATTTGGAAAAAAATTGCTCACAATATCGCATGGGATTTATATGCTACATAAAATCACACAACCTCATGATCAACTGCTTTTGCGTATATACAGTCTTCGATATCTTTCGCGATCACCTGTAATTACAACCATCATTAAAATATGATTTATTATAATCCAAATCAAGAGCTTTTTATTTAAATTCCATTATGTTTTAATTAATTTGGCCTGTAGGAAAATCTATCCGATTTCGAGTTATTTAAGGAAGTTACGTGTCCCACGTCCCGTAAAATCCTCCCCCAGGATCAAATCAAATTCGAGCTTTGTATTTCCAGACTAGGATTCTTGAATATACTAGGCTGCCCGAGAAAACGAGTACAACGACCTGCTGACAAATCTCTTTCATCCCCAAACTCCCATCAGGATGAATAAAAATAATAATAAGAAATACGATCGTTCATAAACATAGCTTCATTTCATTTTTTTTTATAAAATTAAAATTAAAAAATATAAACTAAGATTTTCTGTTTAAATATAATATTTCTCCATCAAAATTAGAATACTAGTTTTTCAGTTTCCCAAATTAGTATCAGGTTTGAAAAACGCATTTTAAAAGTTTTTTTCGCAGGTTTTTTCATTATTTATCAGACCAAGAAAAACATGAATCATACAACCTTTTTTTAAATCTTTTATAAACAAGCATTCTTTATCAATATAAAGGATCAGAACCATTTTTTATATTTTCATATCTAGCCGGTGTCATAAATTTAATTTTCATTGCAAATTTAATATAAATAATTCTTTAGCTAACAATAATTTTCTTGATAATTTTTAATTAGAATGAAATAAAACTAATATTCTACAACTAGATTATCATATATATAAAATATTAAAACAACTATTATAAATTATAGTTTTGATTTTTACGAAAAAAAGGTATAATCATGGTATATTTTAATGAAAAAAATGTTTTTTTCCCCAAAGAAATAAACAAAATTTCCAACTTTTCATTAGAAAAAATGAAAAAAAGGGAAAAGGAAAAGGAAAAATAGTTTTATGGTAATGAACACATCCAAAACATTTGGAGGGCTAAATTAGGATAATACCAATCCTATTTTTAATTAATTCTGAAATTGCCTGCATTTGACGTTAATTAGCAGTGATCAATTTCAATAGACATTTTACTGAAGGCAGGCAGTTCACGGAGTGCAGGAAATTTTGGGAGGATACACGGTAATAAATCTCGGGGCTTGTTTAAAAATGGAGTAGAATATTATTTTAAAATGTATTTTTTAAAATATTAAAATAATATTTTTTAAAAATTATTTTTAATATCAATACATTAAAATCATTTAAAAATATTAATTTTCAGCTAATTTTATTTTTAATACAATTTCAACTCCCAAATATTTTTTTTAAAAGTGCGCCAATCCAAACTCCGAGAGTAAAGACTAACATAGTACTTGTTCTACTAGATAGCCACCCCACCCCCAACTGTGACCCATCAGTAAACTAGCTAGCTGTCAACCCCCATCTCACTGTCCACAGCTTTTATTTCAACTTCCCTTCTTCCCTTTTCCCTTTTCCCTCTCACCAGTCTCCCTATTATTTTTTATCTCCTCCCAAAAAGGTTAGAAAATAAAATAAAATAAAATAAATCTAATTAAATACTTAAATTTTTGAAAGAAAAAATAACAGCAGAAGGACACCCACCTAGACCCGGCGTGGAGTACCTATAAGAGCATCAACCTCCACTGCCTCATCCCCCTTTACCTTCTCTCTCTTCCGCTTCCAACCCACCACCGTAGTGTCCCATGGACCCACCACCTCTCTCCGCCGCCGCAACCACCACCACCCTCCCCACCCCCAATTCATATCCAGACTCCATTGACTCCTCTCCTCGCTCCCGCAACACCGATTCCAACTACTTCGACGACCCACTGCCCCCTCTCTCTTCAAAACTCCGCCTTATGTGCTCTTATGGCGGCCACATAGTCCCTCGCCCACACGACAAGTCGTTGTGCTACGTAGGAGGCGACACCCGCATCGTCGTCGTCGACCGTCACTCAACTCTCTCCTCACTCTCCTCTCGCCTCTCCAACACTCTCCTTAACGGCCTACCCTTCATTTTTAAGTACCAACTCCCAAGCGAAGACTTGGATTCTCTGATTTCCGTCACTACAGATGAAGATTTAGAAAACATGATCGATGAGTATGACCGGACGAATAGCAACAACGGTCCAAAACCGTCGCGTTTGCGCCTCTTTCTGTTCCCTTTGAAGCCGGAGTTGTCGCAGTCTATTGGGCCAATTCTTGAAAACAGTGCGAAATCGGAAGATTGGTTCTTGAATGCTTTGAACGGAGCTGCTGCCGCGGGGTTGTTGAACCGAGGTTTTTCAGATTCTGCTTCGGTTAATTGTTTGTTGGGTCTTGATTATAATGATAGCAGTGATGGTTTAAATAATGGAAACAACAGTAATAATAACAGTAATGTTGATTTAGTTGCTGCTGGTGGTGGTAGTAGAGACGGGGACGGGTCGAACAAGGGCGTTGTAAAGCAAGATGTTCATTCAGTTCCTGATTCTCCTATGCTGGAAACTACGTCGTCTTTTGGGTCTACTTCTTCTTCGCCTTCGCTTGCGAATTTGCCACCGATAAGGGTTCATGTGGAGGATGGTGGTGGGGTTAGAGATCAGAAAGTGGCGGTGGGAATTGAGGATCAATTTGCTCAAATGACTGTCGGTGGTGGAGGTGGTGCTGGTGCTGGTGCTGGGCAGAGGCAGGATGATGGGTTTGTGGTTCTGTCATCGCCGCCGCCGCCGCCGATGCCTGTTGCGATTGCATCGCCGGGGGTACCTGTTGGGGGTCAAGTGGTTGTTGGTGAGTATCAGAATCGGGTTTTCTCTGATGATGAGAGATCCGACCATGGGGTTCCTGTTGCTTATAGAAAGCCACCGCAACCTCAGACTCAGGTGCAGACTTCGATTCCTCAGAACCAACAGAGGTCTGGCAGTGGTGGTGGTGCTATTGATTTGCCATCCCCAGATTCAGTTTCAAGGTACTTAATTTATTATTCCTTTTATATTGGTTTGGGCTTCCTTTTTTTATTAAATTTGAATGATATGGTTAGATTGATAGTTTAATTGTGAAGAAAGGATTAGATTTTGAATTGGGTCGTCTGTGTTTGTTTTAATGTTTCAGTGATAGTAGTCTAAGCAATGCTATAAATCGACAAAAGCCCATGATTTATCAGGACCAAATTGTGCAAATCCCATCTGGAGCCAACAGGGTTGCTGCTCATCCTGTTGATTCGAAGATCAATACTATCTCTGATCCGAACACTCGAGTTCAGATTCAACAACAGGTTCAGGATTCTGGGTATGTATTGCAGCACCAATTCGATCAACAGCAACAGCAACAGCAACCACAACAACAGCAATTTATGCATGCTGGTGCTCATTATATTCAATATCATCCCACAGGGGCAGTGCCAATGTCGGCATATTATCCTGTATACCCTCCCCAGCAGCAACACCATCACCATCCTCAGATTGATCAGCAATACCCTGTGTACTATGTGCAGGCAAGGCAACCCCAAGCTTACAATTTACCTGTCCAACAACCTGGTATCAGTGAACCAGCAACTACCATCCCTTCTAGCCGCCCTCAAACACCTCCCAATCCAAACATGTTGCCCACTCCCACAACTTTCAATCCCATGAGAAATGCTCACATTGCAAAAACTGAATTGGCTGCTTATAGAACAGCGACTCCAGGCACGCCACAGTTAGTTCAGGTCCCTTCCAACCAGCATCAACAGCAATATGTTGGTTACTCTCAAGTTCATCACCCTTCCCAGTCTGTTGCCCCTACTTCTGCTGGCACTGCTAATTATGGTTATGAGTTTGGTGACCATGCACATGGCCAGATATACTATGCCCAGCCTATGGCACCCGCAATGCCTCAGTACCAAACTATGACAGCAGCTACTGCTGTAGCATTGCCAGAATCTTCCGTACAGTTTACCAGTGACAACATCAAGCAGCAGATCAGAAGTTCACAGGCAATGTAAGTCAAGCTGAAAGAGGAAAGGAGACACAATTTTGAAAGAAGGGTGTGTGGTTTATATATTTCATTTTTCTGTTTAGCGTCTGTCTTGGAATTGGTATTGGTTTGTATTTATGTATCTGTGGTAGATAATAAGGAACTCTGCTCGTCTTCACTCTTTCTTTTACGTCATGTTGTTACTGTCATAGGAAATGAAAGTGGTCTGGGATTATACTGTAAAAGCTCAAACTACATATATCGTGTGATTGTGCAGTTCACATATCAGTTGTTGAATAAATATGTACACAAGTTGTAAGAGCTTTGAATTTCTTAAATCTATGTTTCAGGAGGCCTGCATTTTTGCATATGACCTTGTTCCAGTCTTCTGTGTTTTATGTTTGTTACTTAAAACATAACTAGCAGAAACTCTCAAACAAATAAATTTGGCAAATGAAATCAAAATGGATTTAGAGAAATCCTTGGCTAAACTGTCTCGCATCTGCCATGAAGTTCTTCTAGCTACCCACCACCCTTTTAGTGCTCTGTTCGAAACTGCGTTTCTGTTGTGTTATGCAGCAGCTTCAACCATGGCGAAAAGATCTCTTATGGTTGTCAAGTTCTTATTCGCCTCTTTTAAGTGAACTTGCATTTTGCTGCCTTTTGATATTCATGCCCCAATTTTACCGTTTCATTTTGGAGTTGCCAGGAAAAGAGGTTCAGAGTTTGATCGTTGATGTCATAATAATTGGTGGAGCCTCTTTTTTTTCCCAGTCTTTTGATGTTATTATTATGAAGGTATAATGCACAATTAGATTTCTGCCCTCACCTGTTATTTTCCTCTTCTTCAATCATCTTTTCTAAGCTCACGTAAGCACCATCCTTTCAATCATCTCTTATGCTGCACTTTAAAACAAAGAAATTTATGCGTGAAGTTGCGTTCAAGTAGATTGTTTAAGGACGAAATGAGAGACACATATACATGGCCTAGCCTAAAGTAGGGGACTTAATTCATGCTATGAAATTATAGCCATTATTTGATTCTTTGAAAAAGACACTACCTTCTATCAATACTCAGCATGATTGAATGATCACTACCATTGCGTTCGCTGTCTTGAGAAAGCCCGTTTCCATAAAAACAAAACAAAGGCTACGCTTTCTTCCTTCCTTCCTTCCTTCCTTCTTTCTTTACAATCTCATCAGATCAGATCAACTTTGTTCCTGTTGTTGGTAACAAGCCAAAGACGAGAGAGAGAGAGAGAGAGAGGATATTGTGTGTATGCTCACTGCGAGTCACTGATTTGTCATGTGACTGCACTGTCACAGCAACGTTAGATTCTCTTTTGTTTTACTTCTGCATTAACTCGCGTACGAGGATTTGCGTTCTGTTTTTTGAGATGGGAGAAATTAAGCTGTTTGGGTCTGATAATCAAACCAAACACGTGTTTTTGCTGCCTGCTTCCTACAGAATCAGCCTCGTCTTTGGACTGATTAAGCAAGGGCTTGATGCTGCCTCCACTCCACGCCATCGCATTCCTTGATCATAATTTAGGTTGTCCTATATTGCTGGCCCGTGCTAAGTCACGGACAGATTAACTTTTTTAATCATGAAAAAAAAATAAGTCAGGAAACAATTATGTTTTCAGAGAAAATTAACTTTTTTAATCATGAAAAATAAAATAAGTCAGGAAACAATTATGTTTTCAGAGAAATAAATAAGAGAATTTTGAGTTAAATTTTGATTAATTTGATATCATGATAAATATATAAAGCAATAAAAAAAATTAATAAACAAAGTCGAACACAAATATTAAAAAAATAAAACAATTTTTTTTCAATTTTAATTAACTTTTCAAATCATAACCCAAGTTATTTGATTGGAATCATTATAAATAAAAACATTATGTGGGTTGAAATTACACAAATAAAAAACTACACAAAAATCCAAAGAAAAAAAACAATAAAAATAATAAGGGTTAAATTTTGCCAAAATAAAAATAAATCAAGGCAACAATAAATTTTCAATTTGATAGTTAATTGAAAAGAATAAAAACAACAACTACAGTGACTGAATAAAAAGACTGAAAAATGAGGAACATAAAGTTTGGTGTCAAATTTGAATTTTTGAAAATTACATGGACTGATTGCCTAATAGCTCAAAAAGATGAGAGATTAAAATGAACTCTGGAAACAAATTTCAAATCCATCACCTATTCTACATGTTTTTTTTAACTTTAATCCCCTATCTTTTAATTCAACCCTCCATTCTAAACAAAAAATATACAATTAGATGCTAATTTTGATTTAAAAGGTATAAATAGTACAAAATAAAAACTTGAGAACTAAATTAAAAACTAAAAAAAACCCGCTCAAATCCATGGTGTTGTGTGAGTAGGTGAACAATAAGAACAAAAACACCTTTTTTAGTTTCTTTTAATTAGTTATTTGACTCGTGCTCCGCCGCGGATTAATTATTTTTTTCTTACAAAAAAGTTGTATGTACTGATTTTTTCAATGTGTTTTTATATATAAAAATTAAATAGTGTCAATAAACGGGGAAAAAAGTCATTATTGATAACTAAAAACAAAACTGAAAAAATCAAGAAATATATATAGATCAAGATATTTAATCTCATAAGACAAGATATTTACTTGATTGTGCTTGCTGAATTTGCTTATTAAATTTTATTTTTTATTCAATCAATCAATAATAAAAATAAACACACATTAAATTGATTAAATAAAAAAAGAAAATAATGCAAGGCTACATATATTATATGAAGATAAATATTTTTTATTTTTTAAATAAAATTAATCCATATAAAAGATAAAAAAAATAGAGATGAATGAGAACAAATTTTTAAAAAACTAAATACATACAACACCCTTCAAATAAAGTTTTTATCCAAAAAATGTTAAAAAAAATCACAAAGAAGAGATATTAATTGAAACATGAATTTAAAAATTATTTATGAAAAAAGACATTAAAAAATATATCAATTAAGAAAATCAATATTAGAAATAAAATAGCTGATATTGTAGCTTAACTCGTCAAGCTTGTACTCTAGGTCATGAACACAACCGGGTTCAATACATTTTTTTTTAAATTTATATTTAACCTTAAAAAAAGGGCTTTAATCTAGGTTCTTGGACTCATGGCCCATGCTTTCAAGCCATTATAAGGAAAATCTTAGGCATGTAGATGAGCCTTCAAGCTCGCGCACCTATGTTTGTTTTTTTTGTTTATATATATACTCAAATGACTTCTCGTTTGCGAGCCTAGATTTTGGCTACCAAATAATGGCCAGAAATCGAGGCAGCATCTTTTTTTTTTTTTTTTTATAAAAGATAACCTTATTCTTAAGTCATTTTAACCTAGAAACACATCACCAATATCCTTTGAGCACCCATAAATCAATTAATTCCAAATACAAAAAAAAAAAGGTCCATAAACATGAAATCTAGCCAGGTTAGATTTATCTTTAGGCAACATTGAGGTTCTAAACAATCTCCATCAAGCCCCTCTCATGTCATAGAACCCATGGTGATCAAAAAAATCTATTTTGATGGTTGTAAATGATTTGAACGATAATTTTCTTTCTCATTATTAGAATCTAGTGATCATTCTCTCTCTTTTTTCTAATTAATAACTAAAAATTATTATAAATAAAATTTTGTATAAAAAGTGATTTTTTTTATATCTAAAGGGATCTAAATTATCTAATTTGTGTTATTTCTAAAGTTTAAGGATCTAAGTGTATTTTTTTAAAAAATTCTGACATGTCATCCATGTTTGATGTCCGTTTCATTATAGTTCATTTTTTTTTAATTTCATTATTACTTAAGAAATCAGAAGCAATTGATGTTTAGTTATGATTAAATAGCTCAAAATAAAAATTTAAGGATCAAAATAAATTATTAAAAAATACAAAATATATCCATAACGTTTCGTGTGCTTGTGAATATTGGAGCTGAACAGTGAAAGAGCGCGCATTCTAGAGTTTCTTATAGTAATTGGCAAGAAAGGACAAAAGGGGATGATGCCGAGGAGAAAGATGGACGTTAATCCATCCATCAAATCTGACTAACAAACAAGGGGGGAAAAACGATGGCACTCGATCTCTCCAAATTCAGTTGGACCGTAAATTTATTTGCAAGGAAGGATAAGAAGAATCCATCTTTAGTTCTCTAGCCATTGTAGCAAACAAGGAAAGTAACCCACCACCCATTCTCTTCATATTCCATCTCTCCTAACAAGGCTCTATTTGTTAAAAAGAGAGAGAGAGAGAGAGAGAGAGAGAGAGAGAGAGGAGAGGATGAATAAGATAAAGTAGGAGTGTGGAAATGTGGAAGGATGAATGTTGATCCGTTAATTTAAGTTTTGGTTTGAATAGCATTGGTCAATTATATCTTGTAAATTATGAGTGTGGAATGTTAGGAAGGATAATCTCTTTTCTTTCTCAGGTGCCAAACGAGGACCCTCTTTGTCCGTCATCCCGAGCCATCATTCCTAACAAAGCGAAATATTTAATTATTTACAATTAAGGGGGCAGCTCAAAAGAGAGAGGATATCATCTGCTTTAGAGAGATTAGGATGTGTATATATGTTTAGATTGTGAATCCATTATATTCTACAATAGATTAATAGGGGTTTTTTTTTAATGTAAGAAAAATATTCTGTATGATAACCCGAGTTGGATCGCAGTATTTCAATGGTTTTTATTTTTATTTTTTTGTAATTTGTAATTGCGCAAATAACGCTAATGGCAATGAGCTTCTAGTTTAACAAGTTATCTATATTCTGTGTCCCGATGTTCTTAGATTTGAGCCTCTCTTTCGCCAAAGAAGAAGAAGAAGAAGAAGAAGCGCTGGCAGTAGTATTTCAGACAAATTATTTACAGTGGCTAAGCATCTCTTTGAAGGGTTTGGGTGGCTTAGAGCAATAGATGGGGATCTTGAAAAATCTAACATTCAATGCTCAAAAATTGACCTGGTGCCCAGGCGTGCTTGCTGAGAAAGCAAAGAAAATAATGACTGCGCCTACAATTCTCATGCCATCCTTGAATGCGAGGAGACTAGAGAGATATCCTTGGTTATATATATATAAATATATCGTTGAAGCTTCACATTCGCGCGCGCATGAGGATAGGGCTTCCACTTCTTTGCCACAATCAATGGCTGGTTTATGAAATATGGAGTTTCGAAAATGCATGGCAGTAATAGCAGGCTGCCTGTCAAAGGGACCACAAAGAAAGATACCTAGTCCAGCCCCAAATAGCTGCTTAAAATTCCAATTTTATATTATGACCGCTGGCTAAGTAGATTATTTAGCACTTCTAATCACCTATTTAGATATAGTTTATTTTTATGATTGAAAAATATTTTAAAATATATATTTTAATATTTTTTTAGTATTTTTAAATTATTTTAATACGCTGATATTAAAAATAATTTTTTTTAAAAAATATTATTTTAATATATTTTAAATAAAATATATTTTTTTAAAAAATAACTACTGCTACAACAACTTCAAATAATAAGAGGTAATAAAAGGTGGATAAAACACCCTGAATTACAAAACCTAGAATTAGCCTCTGCAAAGTACGTTATATAGAAAATTCAGGAAAAAGAAATGGATCGGTTTCATGTGATCTTAGTCAAGCTGACACGGGACACGAAAAGGAAAAACATAAATCAGAGAACTTAGGAAATTAGAACGTGTCATTAATTGATACATAAAAAATTGTTAAGAGATAAAAAAAAATAATGATAACTTGTTTACTTAGTAATCACATCAAACACTCTCACACATTGATCAGCTCCACAAGAAGCCAGTTGCATTCGCCTGCATTCTTCACTCTTTTCAGGGTTTCTCCATGACAGTCGATTCACTGAAGACACATGGCACAATGAAGTATCGAACCGGACTGCAAGATTGGCAGCTGCACTCTTGTTGATGGTAAGACTCCACAATTCGATGAGTCCATTTTCCATTCCAACTGCAAGAAGCCCACGATTACTTTGACGATCAATACCGACCCATGACAGGGCAGTGACACTGCTGCTGAACTGTGGCAAAGTCATCATCTGTTTAACTGATGAGTCTTGCTCTACGGCCCAGATCTTCACTGTCTTGTCCCTGGAACCAGTTGCAAATTGGTGACCAAACGGGTTCCAGGAACAAGACCATATAATTCTCTTGTGTGCCTCCTGTCTTGCTAGAAGCTGATAACTAACTTCATCTGTGCCTATACAAATATCACGAATAAAAGATTCGATCATAGCATGCTATGAAGTTTCATGGAGTCTTGAATTATAAAGGCAAGTTTACACATAAAATTAATCCCATCATGTTTCTGAAGAACCGTGTACTTTCATCCCCAGAGAACAGTTTCGGAGTACAATTTATTGCTGGGTGAGGAAAATGAAATGAAGTGCACTGACTTTTTAACATCTCATTTTGGATGAAAGAAACAAACATGGAAAATGCAATCAAATGCCCCAGAAGATGCAGTGGTATAAGTACTGAGTCATATGTCAACAACAGAAAAGCAATGATCCACGGAACCAACTGCAATGAAGTATGACATTCTAGACAAGTCTAAAGTTCTGCTGTTGTCAGCCTTCATCCAGATCTTCAAAAGAAAAGAAAAGAAAAACATAAAAATTATTTTACTCTTGCTATTCACTTTCAAGCAAATCTCTCTTCTGACCATTTCCATATAGCACATGCTTTAGTCTTAATTTAATCCACACGTACAAGGATGATGACACTGAAGAGTAGCATATAAATTCATGATAAGGGGTACCTGTTCTTTTGATTGTGAAAACGGAGAACTGCCTATCTCTTGACACAGCCAAAAGCATACTGTCATCACGAGAGAATTCCATTTGTGTCACTGTTAAGCTATGTGCCTGCAAACGACCAACTGCCTTCCAGGAGCCCACTTGCCATAGCCATATTTCTGCTACCATGGCAGACTGGGCCTGCAAAACATAAAATATATAATTAAAAATTTACAACTCCCAAACCATCCTGTGTGTTTGCAGTGGCAATTTTAGAACAATCATATGCACTTGCCTAAAAATCCATACATGTAGTGGAAAGAATGCCACTCCATACAAGTTGTTGCAAGAGAGCCACTCATACTAGTTTGAGTTTATAATATATTATCCAGTTTAAATTAACTTTTTTGATGTATTCAAATGAGCTGCCCTCCTGGTTAATTACTGGTCCACTTCAACTTCAAATAAAAAGATTTTCTTCCTTCACACTTCTTTGAGTTCCCAAATAAGTTATGTTTATGAAACGCCACTGTTCCCAATAGCAGTGAAAATGAGACCAAATTAGTTTCATATAAATGTTACTATGGAAGCCAATGGACATAATATTCCAGCATGTTAATTGGGTGCAATCACTTCTAAAGAACAAGTGTTCCCTTGAATGATATAATATCTTCTCCAGTTACAATACATACTTTGCACCAGAGCAATAATTGACCATGTTTCCCAGAAATGTCTCTCCCAACATGAACGTTCATGGCTGAAGTAAAGCACTCAAGCAATTGCCATCCACCCAAGGGTAAGTACTTTTGCAGCTAAAATGCTGAATCAAACTGAACACAGAAAAATTGGAAGGAACATGACTGGAATAGGAGTCCTGTAATTTTTTCTCCATCTTTATTTGGAAATTAAGTAGGATACTGGTTGCAACAAGGACAGCTATGAGCAAAAAAGTTTCTCCTTTCCCATGCCTAAGGGTCTTTTTGTTGAAGCTCACACTAGAGTTTAAAACAAAAGTAACATTTGGTATTATAAGCATATACCTTACACGAGGAAGCGACAAGCTTCCCCTCGTGATCACAGCTTAGGGAAAAAAGCTCGTTTCCATGACCATAAAGTTTGTGCGACTCTGGCCATAATGTGTGGTATGCCAGCTGATCTTCAATGGGAGGTTCAGTGAACACAACTGGAACTGCATCAGGAATGCTTTCGAGGGTATCGAGACCATCATTCCCATTCCTTTCTGGGGTCTCCTGCACAGCTGCAAAACAAAAACATCAGTTAAAATGCTTTTAGTTGGAAACTTGCACTTGTTGCTACTTGCATGAAATCTTGGTCTTCTCTTATGAAAAAGTAGTGTGAAACCATCATCAGTTTAAGAGATAGATATCTATAACAAAAAATGGCTTGTCGTTAATTTTTTTTGTTTTTATTACTGACAATGAAGAGCCTTTATCTAATTATGGCCCCAACAAAGCATGGTCCAGAGGAAGAATTTGAAACCAGTCCTCCCTTTTGTTTTTTTTTTTATGAAATTGTTACCCAACAGTTTCACCCCTTCTATTTCAAAACCAAGACCTTTTCACTTTCATACCCGGTAACAGGTTCTAGTCTTATTTGTTAGGCAAATACATGCACAGGCATGCGTGCACACTTGCAGACACAATGTGCTGGAATATGTGTATCTATAGATCTGGAGGGTGGAGCTCAAGAGTGGGAGCAGGGTAGGGATGCATCAACCTAGTCCACATAAAACAAAAGGCTGACTGGCATAAGAATACGATTGCAAGAATGGCTAAAGAGGCTAATACGGTGCCTTTTCACTTATAGTAACTATGTACGTTGCAAACTTTCATTGCACTAGATATGCCGTAGCAATTTAAAATGTCACATGAAGAGAAGTAAAAACTTTTCCCTCTCAGAATGCTTAAAACTGTCAGTTCCATAATCTAAGAATGCTTCAGGTATTTGACATTTTTAATTCATCTAGAAGAAGCAAACCATGTCCAAGACTTTCCAATTGTTGCAGATATTATTAAACTGCAAGATTAGTACATGCAGAGATTTTATGTACTACACACTGACATACATATATAGAGAGGGGGAGAGACACTCACTGTTAACATAAATAGGCTTCTGAGACAGGCCAAGAGCGGACATATTTGCACCCAAAATCTGAACATCAACTTGAAGGTTTTCAGGAAAACTAGACTTTTGACAAGTGGCAAGATTCATTGTCTTCAAAAAAGATAAAGGAGCTTCAAACACTCTAGCAACTTTCTCGTCAGCTCCACCAACAAAACGATGGTTCCCCTTTCCTTGGATGATGGCCACACAATTGATGTCATGTCCATGAATCTGAGGGCGAGCAATTTCATGCCAGGATTCCTCGTCTGTGAGAGAAGCACTGTTTTTCCATGGAGCAAAAATACGAGTTGTCTGAAATGAAGACTATTTGTCAAAAGTGACTGAAGTAACATGTAAAACTCAGATGTATGTATGCAAAATCACGAAATAATTTTTATTAGGGGTAAACAACCAGTTTTACTAAGCAATAACACGAGATTAACACTTACAAAAATTCAAGAAATTCAACTTTTATCATGAATGTCTTCAAAGTTACTACTTTTAAGCTCTTCCCATAACTATTCCTTTTCTTTCTAAAAACAGAAAACTTTAAAAGGCTAAGTAATTTCTCTTCCTTAAATTCGCAGGCAACTAGCTGACAAGATAAAACCGAAGTGGGTGTGAATTTTCTTTTCTGATGCTTTTGCTTACAGTGTTTTTTTTTTTTTTGGACAAGAACTTAAGTTACGATAAGTCAAAGAGATGTTCTTGTTGCCATGTATGCCCCAACTTTTGTGATCCACACAGCCCCATTCATATGTAGAAGCACTATTCATATCGTTACACATACTAACTAGTGTCTACTTAAACAACAGTAAGAGGACATGAGATAAAACATATTTATAAAGCGCTCTGATATTGATTATTGTTATACCTCTTTGTTTGAGAGACTTTTCTTATTCATGTCAAGTTTCAAGACTCTATTGGTCCATCAAATGGCTCACTGCATGTTACCAGATTAACTTTCCATTTTGTATATTTAATATCGTTTTAGCCTGTTAAAATTAACTGGAAAGAACTTTGCGGACTCGCAATAAGGAAAAATATGTCATGAAACAGTTCCTAAATCATGAACAAAACATTACCTGGTCAAGACTAACTGATACCATGTATTCTCCAGACCTCGCCCATGCAATATCCGTCACTGCAGCAAAGTGCCCAGATGGAACTTTCTGAGGTTGCCAATGATCCACATCAACACCAACATTTTTCCATAGATGGAAAGCCCCACCATATCCATGTGCTAGAATTGCATTTCCATCTGGGCTCCAGTGGCCCCCATAAAATCCTAGAGCAGAATGACTTAACTCCCCAACAGTGACCACATTCATCCAGATACCAGTTTTCCTTTCAGGTTGCCAGATCATCATTGTCTTGTCCATTGAAGCAGACAGAATGCTTTGTGGCTGATGGTATGTAGTTTCTTCTACAGAAGTAATTGAAGGGGGCTGCCACTCCACTGAATACACCCAATCTTCATGTCCAATTAAGAGAGACTCTAAAGATATCTGATAGGAGGAAGAGCCAGCAACAAGTACAGGGCCCTCAATATAAGATGCCAGGCTTATTTCCTCTTTCCTATATGTACCCTGGTTGTTGGTCAGTGAACCCCTAAGGGTCATCTTCCATATGCGGATGCCTTTGTCCTGAGACGAACTTACAAGCAGAATGCTGTTTACTTCATCATTACATATGGGCAATGAGAAGTCCAAACTCCTGATCCAATCTGTATGTGCTTTCAAATCGCAAGCATGAACAAACTGGATACATAAGAAAAGAAAACCAGCATGTTTGAGATGCACATAAAATATTTTGTGCTGGAAAATAGGTAAGCTTAGATTCAGAGTTGGTTACCTTTCCTGTCCTCTCCCCACAGTAAAGATGAATTTTGTTATCCAATCCCCCCATAGCAAGGACCATATGCCCAGAATTTCCAGGCAATTCTGCCAATGAAAGAGCCACCATAGGCTTTGAACCAACAAATAGGGTCTCCAGACATGACAATTTACATTCACCTAAAACAAGCGAATAGAGCTTTAATCATCATCAAGAGCAATCAGTTCAATGTCTCATCAATGATGACAACAAATAGGCTAAGTTAGGATAAACGTTGTAGAGAAGCCATGATCTGTACATAATATAGATTGGGGTTATTGAATTCAATCAACATTTAAGATGTCAAACTGCAACCAAACTCTGTAGCTTGATTATAATAGCCATTTCTATGCAATGTTCACACAAAAATTTTAAGAGTAATAAGGCAACTGGAAGTTTGTATAGATAGTTCAACAAGGTATTATATACATGGAAAACACACATCGGTCAACTAAGAAAGTTCTAATTGACAAAACAATCTCCATCATATGTTGTCTCCATAGCAAGCTCTTGTCTGATTTATATCGATGTCAAGAACAAGCAAACTAAACATTGTTTGGCCTTAAATTTCAATAGCAATGAAAATGAAACAGTCGAAAAATTTTTACTTGCTTACCTCCAGCAGTAGAAGGTAGGACCAGTTCCCACACATAAACTGTACCATCAGAAGAAGTCGATGCAAAAATTGCATCTGTTTCAGAAACCATAATTCCAGTTATGCATGTAACCCCCTTCTTGTGTGATTGTGGCAACTGCAACACTTGCCTCCACTGAAAATAAAAGAAACGCAATGATGAAAAAAGAAAATTATAGAATATAAGTTACTGAATTGCTTTGTAAAAGTAAGAGATGCCCAGAGTTATTTAAACACTACACAAAGTAACAACTACCTAAAACAAAACATCATAGCTATTGATTATGATTCCGGATGTTCATGATTCAACAAGTTATATAGGTAAGCAATAAAATAACAGAAAAAACTTTACCAAATTCCCATGAAATGAAATCGATTTTGGATTGAATCATCAACTCCAAAACATAAGAAGAAGAGAAGAAACAGATTACCTTTTTGTCTGCAAGACTTAACTCCCATAGAATAATAGCACCATCAGTGTCTCCAGAAAGCAGGTAATGACGGTCTAATTGTTTTGCTGCCAACAAAAACAACAAATTTCATTAGGATTTTACAAAAATGTAATCTTAACTGGCCTATGAAGTAAGAATTCCAAAATCTTTGTATTGAATTAGCAAAACTAAATAGCTAACAGAAAGCAGAATTTTCAAACTTCTTGACTTTTTAAACATCTCTCGGAATCCAAATAGAACACTAGTCATACATAAAGCTTTGTGCAGTAAACAACTAAGAACAGCCCAGGAACACATAAGAAGAAAGAACCTTTAAAAGCAAACTTTGTGCTTGGAATCCAGTGAGTGCAGTTGACAGAGGCCTTGTGACCAGGAAGTGTAGTCAGAATCTGAGCAGTCTATCCCGCAGAAAAAAAAAGCCAGGTTTGTTAAGAATGCCACTACAACGAGGTTACAGTCAGGTAGTCAGAGAAAATGAGGAAGAAAGATACCTTGGGACAGAAAATAGCGACAGCATTCTGGGAACCGAAGGAAACCAAATCAGAGGCGCCCCAAGAAACGTTATTCACTACTCTGTTGCATCCTGCTCCTGTGAACACGCTCTTCACTTCAACCTCACTCTCTTCTTTATTTCCACTCATCGTCAACTTATTTTTAATAATCTCAAAAATTTCTTCGAAAGAGAGAGACTTGCTGACTGCTGCAGCGATCGAGCTGAGAGAGCGGCCAAAACCTTCTGCGAGTTTTTTTCAGGTAAAAAGAAGAACGGGGTCTGAGGACGAAAAGAAAAAAAATGGGGGTGAAAGTGGGCCTGGGTTTTCAACTCCGAAACTGGACCGTGGATTGGGTCGTAAAGTCAAATTCCTTGGGCTTCGGTCCTATGAAATTAGTAGTTTTTTTCTCAGGCTGGCGATTTTGGCATCTGCGCACATTTAAAATCAAACCTTTATGAAAAAAACTTATAACATTATTCTACAATGTCTTTATATCGTAAAAAAAAAAACAAATAATCTGAGATGATATTTTTTATGCAATTGTGTAATTATTTAATCCATTAGTTGGAATACATGTAAAGTTAACTGTTGTGTGATAACTGTTTTTTAAATTGTATAGTATGAAAATTACAAAAATAAAGAAAATGAGTTATATATAAGCAGGAATTTTGGATTTCAGCCAATTTTGCGCTTATTTATTTTATTTTATATTAATTAATTTGATTTGATTTTTTAAAAAATTCTTCTATAAAAACTAAATTTAACAAGGATTAAAAAACAAAAATCAAGGTAACATGTGTTATTTTCAAAACAACTAAAAAAATATAGTAGAGAGTGAAAAAAATAATAAAATGTTGGAAGAAGGAAAAAAATATATAAAAAAGAGAAAAAAACCAAAAAACCTTGTATCAACTTCATAAATCAGAGTTGATCTCTTAAACTTACAATCCATTAAACTCAAGTTTTGAGCTCAATTACGAAGCTAAACACTGACTAATTAAATATTAGAGGGTGAAGTAATAATAAAGAAATCATTATAAAAAAAATATCGCAAGGAAAAAAACAATAATAAAAATGGATTATGTTTAAACAGAAAAAAAACTCAAGAATGATTAAATTATAATTTTTTTCTGCAAAAACCATGTAAAATAAAATAAATAATAATCAAATCTAGCAAATGAAAATATTTATTGAGGGTGGGATTTAAAAAAATTCATAACTTCATAAATTATTATAAATAAACAAAATTATTATAAATAACAAAAATTATAATAAAGATAATAGTGATGAAATCTCGAGAACAACAAACTTTAAGAGTTGATTTTTTTTTTAATATCAACATAAAAATCAAGTAGAAGAAAGGATAAAAACATCAAAAAGACTACATGCACCACTTATATGCGGAGGGGATACCGAGATGTTTTGATCGCCGCTCTAACAAGGTTTTAGACATTAGACGTCACCAAATTTGTCACCCGAATTTTCCTGATACTACCCATGTTCTCTTAGACTTATTTTCTTTCATTTTATTTATGAATTTACTCTGTTGCATCTAATGACATCCAATAAGTATTAAATAACCAAATATAAAACATAAAAAAATCCCCTAATTAAAGATTAAAAAACTTCTTAACCAGAGATTAATGTTTTTTGCTACCAAGAATAGTAAGATAATCACACTGTGAAATAAAAATACAAAGAGTCAATCTAACCCTATTATTTTTATAATAACTAACGAGTCTCATGGAAAATATTTTAATGTCCCAGAAACAAAGCCAACCAATTTTTTCTATTAAAAACAAAATCGTAATTTTACTGTGCAAATTTATACAGTAAAATATTTAACTTTTAGCTTTTGTTTTGATGGGGTAACTTTACATGCGTGCTGGTTTGAAATTAGTAATATTCCTCGTTCATCACGTGGTCAGAGTGTATTTCATTTTCAATTTCAGAAATAAAAAAATGAATAGCAAATCAAACTGGCCCTCCCCAATCTTCTCCTCTTTTCCGTAACCGCATCCATTTTATTCTCATATTTCATTTTCAATTAGGAATCGCAGGAAGAAGGGAAGGAAAAGAAAAGAAAAGAACCCCGTCCCAGTCACCACCAGCCACCCCACCTCACCGCATTTTCTAATCCTCGTTGCCGCACCTGCGAGCCTGTATGTTATGCGGTTGGTTGTGTTTTTAAAATTTTTTTATTTTTTTTAGTTTTAAATTCTTTTTATATATTTTAGATGATATGTTAGTATTAAAAATAATAATAATGTATTATTTTAATATATTTTTAAATAAAAAATATTTTAAAAAACAATTAACACCGCAATTAAAACCTACCAAAAGCAAAAGCGAAAGCAAGTCAACATCCAAGACCGGCCATAAAAACACACAACCAACTCCAACAACTTTTCTGATTAAAAATCAAAAGACATACAAGAAACACGAAACAAGATACAGAAGGAAAAAAAAATGGCAACAACAATCCAATCAGATATTCGTTCCGCCCTACACGTAGCCAATCTCATCTTCATCAATCCCAATCTCATCCTCTCTCGCGCCACCGCTTTCTCTGCGCGGCGGTCTTTTTCTCCAAGACCACTACTATCATCGTACCGTAGGATTTCAACTCCCACGTCGTTCCGAGCGAGAGCGTTCTCCTCCGAGTCAACTGAACCTGTCGTCAAGGTTCCAGAGAAGCCTCCGATTTGTACTGCCGATGAGCTCCACTATGTCTCCGTCTCCAACTCCGACTGGC
Organism: Populus deltoides; assembly: GCA_015852605.2. Classification (NCBI taxonomy): domain Eukaryota; kingdom Viridiplantae; phylum Streptophyta; class Magnoliopsida; order Malpighiales; family Salicaceae; genus Populus; species Populus deltoides. The sequence continues at coordinate 13,712,369 of CM027579.2, forward strand.
GTCCTGCTCTCTGGCGCTACCATCCTTCTCCTCAGGTCGGTCCTACTTAGTCTACATTTCATGCTCTACTTCGTTTACAATCTTCTCCCTTTATGAATCATTTTTTTATTTGATTACAGGCGCCTCCAAGGAATCATCCGCTGTTGCTATTGTCTGGACTCGGGACTAATGCCATCGGTTACGATCTCTCACCTGGGGTAACACTCTTCTTTGCAAGTCATGTTTAATTCCATTTTGAGCAAGCTAAATGTGATTTCATCGCAGTAGTTAATTTTTTTATGCAAAACATTATCTAGTAAAGCACGGAGCAGCATATTTTTGATTGTAGTATGTGCTGCTTTCAATGCGAAATAAATGTTGGGACGTTTCTAGTTACGATTGACCTTTCCGAACATCTCCTATTCAAATTCTAACTGCTTCAAATCGCTTGACACAGTGAATCAGGTTTTACCTTCTGAGCTTGATTTAAATTTCAGGGGTTTGCTGTTCCAACAAACGCTGAATTATTATTTTGTTCTGTTCTTCTTTATTAGGGGGGGGGGGGATCTTAAAATTAATTCTACTCGTTTGCATGTTTTGTATTTTCCGACCGTGCAACACTTTATCCTCTTGCGTTCGTTTCATGGTTGCAGTCTTCCTTTGCACGGTACATGTCTGGCCAGGGATTTGAGACGTGGATTCTTGAGGTTCGGGGTGCTGGTTTGAGCGTACAGGGATCAACTCCCAAAGCTGTTCAGCAGGCTGCCCATGAAGTCTCTGAGCAGATGGAGGCTGTAACTAAGAGTATGGCAAATGGATCTTTGTCTACAGACCAGCAGCCAAGTAAGGTTCCCAGTCCCGTGTCAGATTCTAGGGTTTCTTTTGTTGAAGAGGACCAACATCTGGCAGGGATTGTAACTGTGTGGGATGAATCAAAACTAGTGACAAAGTTGACAGAAGTCTTCATGCGTTTGTCTGAGAGACTCTCTGGCTTTCTCAGTGAAAGTCAATCGAAGATTATGTTTGCAAAGCTAGTCGATCAGATAGCAAAAATCTTAGAAGATTCTCAATTATCTGAACGCATGAACGAGATAAGGGGAAAGCTTTTGAGCTTGTTAGAAGCAAGACAAAACTCAGCTATTGCTGGTCAATTCAGGGATCTGAGTCAAGGGCTGGTTAATGTTATCGAGGAAGGTCAAAAATCTGTTTCTCCGCAGTTGTTTGACTTGCAAGAGCGTCTTTCATCAACCATAGAAGATTTCCAGAAACAACTTGACTTGATTGTGAAGTATGACTGGGACTTCGATAATTACCTGGAAGAGGATGTTCCTGCTGCGGTGAGGTGACATTTTATCTTGCTGAGACTCTATGCACCATTCTGTCTTTGCAGTTAGCCTTTTGATTATAATTGTTTTTACCATGATCATTGAAATTTGGTTATAAACAATTCTTGGTGATTCCTCTTGCGTTAATAAGCTTTACCTTTATCCATGTAGATGGAGTATATAAGGGCCCAAACCAAGCCAAAGGATGGTAAATTGCTTGCTATTGGACACTCCATGGGAGGTATCTTGCTCTATGCAATGCTGTCACGATGCAGTAAGATACCATCACTCACTGCGTGTCATGTAACTGTAAACTCTTCTGCTTATAAGGGACATAGCATGCATGTTTCCGTGTTACTGGGTTTAGTAGACTTGCTTTTCCAACACATTAAAATATTCTTTATAGTTGCTCATGCAAGTCCCATAATATGTTGGACTCTGGGTTTAGTCATTTTCCCTTCACAATTAAGTTTGTAAGTTTTTATATCTTCCAATCAATAAAAAAAATTTCTGCTCATCTAAAGCCTCAAATGTGCATCTAGCATTTACAAATGTTAAAAAATTTGGACCAGACTTCTGGCTAGAATCTTTGTTTGAAGTTTAAACCATGATTGAGTATTTCTGGTGAAGGGCCTGAGATTCTCTCTCGTATCCAAGGAATTAGAGAAGTACAAGGAGTACCTATAACCCAAATACTAGGCCAGTCCAAGTTTTAAATGAAAGCAAGACTAAGTTCAGTGGGACAGGTGATCATCTTTGGGAATCCAAGTTCTTTGTAACTTGCCCAACTGGATGTAGTAGTAGGAATTTTAAGATGAAAAAACATGAAGCTTTCTCAAGTGTCTCCTAAAATTTTCCACCCTGGAGGTAGCAGATCAAATGGATCAGAATATTGTAGAGATGGTGCATTCCTCTGTCTGTCGCATTATCTTTTATTTCTCATGATCTATATTTTGAGTGTCTTTTCCTTTTCTAGTAGACATTTAATCTTGTTTCTAAATCTTTAACAATTGAATGCTAGCTTGTGTGGAGATGATCATTGACTTTTATGAAGCCTAAGTCTGTTTGTCGCCAGCTTTAGCTGCATTAGGTCACCAAAGAAATATTACAATGCAAGAAAAATAGAAAAGAGAGAAAAAAACCTTGCTGAATGTCTCATGACAACCTCTGGATTCTTCACACAGCACTTACAAATACCCGATTGCTTTCTGAGTTTAAATAATTTACACCATTACATGTTACATTTGAACATGATGACTTTATGGATACTTGCAGCATGGTAGTGATATTTGCAAATTAGTTTTTTTTCTGTACTTTAAGACTCATGTTGGGTCCGTTTAAGAATAAGATTAATTAAAAAATTCAATGCAGCTCTTTCCCGTATTTTGAACTCTGGAGTTGATGTGAAAGTGAAACTACTGACACTGCATGTTTAATATGTATACTTTAGAATGTTCTGCCCATGACTAGCTGCATTTGTTAGACGAGGCTGTAGTCTGCAGAATGGTAGAGTTAGAGAGTGTCTGAAACCACACTTGTTCAAAAATATGTATTTAATGTTTTCCATGCTTTCATTGAATAATGATTGCGTCTATTAAACATGTACTAAATTAGTTTATCTGTTGAAAACATGGTTAGCCTTTATTGCAAGATTTACTAACCTTGGAATAAAATTGAAACAATGTCTTCTTTCCATCTCCTGGTTTCTTTTTTCTTTTATTTTCTGATTTGAATACAAAAAGAAATAAATGTGTGATAATTTTACTAATAATATTCATTTCTTGTTTATCATATTCAAGGTTATGAAGGAAGAGACTCTGGATTGGCTGCTATTGGTACTCTAGCTTCATCACTTAACTACACACCTTCAAAGTCGAGACTCAAATTGCTTTTGCCCCTTGTAAGTTGAAAACAAATCCTGCACATCATCTTTTTGTTTATCTAGGTCAGATGTAGCTGTCTACTTTTGAATTCTTGTGAGGAATACCCTTGTTTAAGATACTAATAATGAGACTATTGACAAACAGGCAGACCCTGCTCAAGCTCTTAATGTACCTGTTGTTCCTTTGGGAGCAATGCTGTCAGCAGCATATCCTCTTTCAACCCGCCCTCCTTATGTCTTGTCTTGGCTTAATGATTTGATATCAGCACAGGACATGATGCGTCCAGAGTTGTTGGAAAAGCTTGTCTTGAACAACTTTTGTGAGTACAGTTTTCCTATCGAGCAAAAATGTTACTGTTCTTTTCTATTTCAGTTTAGTCTCTTTCTGTGTGTGAACATGTTTGCTCTGTTTAGACTGTCAATGGGGATTCGAGCGTGCTTTTTTCTGTTATGTAAGGTGATGACAAATTCTCTTTATTGTGATGGACTGAGGACAGAGAGAACAGTAACCACTGATTTAGTATGGAATTGTTGGAAATCAATAAATATTTCCACTGGCGCTATACATTGATGAAAATGAGAGTGTAAAAGTGTATTAGGGATATGGACTCAGAGGAAAATCAAATTTATATTTTATGCATACAGGACATAGATGCAATCCTGACTCATTCATGCCATGTTGAAATGTCCCATAATTACACAACTGTTCTCAGGCCCAGATATAAATGGAGAAGGTCCCGGTATTGATGTTGACTGATGAGTATAGAACTATGGGAAAATGAGTGGGTTAGTTGAAGGGATCTGTTCAACAGTGAAAACATCCGTCTATTAAGTAATGAGACCGGGCAGGGATTCTAAGGAAAGAGGAAAGTTTAGCAATATTGTTTTTATGAGGAAAATCTCATGAACTGCGTTTGAAACATACACACAACACACATGGCCCTACGAAGAGTGGGATGTTGTTCAAGACACCATTGACCTGCCTCAAAATGATTTCGAGGGAAAAAGAAGTATCAATTTAATGCAGTTGACCTGGGAGATATGCTTTTCCAAGGAGGGGGGTAAAAGGGAAAACTGGTATTGATGAATCTAAGGGATTGTTATTGAAGAAACGATTTTGACAATGAACGATTGTTGACCAACACACCCATCTTTTCTCCTTCCTTTTCTTTTTTCCATTATTCAAATGCATTTGATCGTCAAAACAATATCTGTCTCCATACAGGCTATAATTTTAAGCTTGTCTCACAAGCACTGGCATGCAGTTACTGCCGGTGGTTTAATAACTTGATTTGTACAGACTTTGTTCGCCACCCTCACCCCACCCCCATACAAACTTCAGAATGGGATGGATGACTTTCCATTGTTAATCTGAAACTGTTATTTGATAATCTTAAGTCAGTTTCCCACTTTTTATCATCACTATTGTACTATTTTGTAAATATATGTTTTGATTTTTCCTGGCAGGTACCATACCCGCAAAACTTCTTTTACAGCTTACAACAGCTTTTCGAAATGGTGGGTTGTGTGACAGGAGTGGTAAATTTTTCTACCAGGATCATCTGCATAAGAACAAAGTACCTGTATTAGCCATAGCAGGAGACCGAGATCTGATATGCCCACCAGAAGCTGTTGAAGGTGTGTAAACTACAGTAACTTGCTTAGATGTCTTCCATACCTGCCAATCGATTGCTTCTTTCTCATAATGATTTGAATGCATTAGAAACTGTTAAGCTCATCCCTGAGCATTTGGCCACCTACAAAGTGTTTGGAGAACCTGGAGGTCCTCATTATGCACATTATGATTTGGTGGGGGGGAGACTGGTAAGTGGTTCATAACTGCAGCAATGCGTAACATCTTGTTTGATAGTTTCTTTTCAGTGCTTTGTGTTGTAATATGCCTTTTAATCCTCACAGGCAGTGGAGCAAGTTTATCCTTGCATAGTTGAATTTCTTAGCCGATATGACCTGACATGAGTCTCCAGCAAATGAAACTTCATGACCCATGGTATTCGTTGCAGTAGCAGCAGACACTATTTTCCTACAGGCTTGAAATACTCCTCTTGGATTTAAACACTGTCCAGCTTTAAGTCAAATGCCAAGCACACGTTCATATCTTTGGTGAAGCTTTCCGGCGGTGAAGATTGCCGGAGTTGGTTGGAAGTTAAACACAGGGAAGAAATGAAGTTTATACGTCCTTTGATCCTGTTTTATAATAGGAAAATTAAGGTCAGGAAAGATTCGGTTAAAATTATGCTCATTTTTCCCCATTCATTCAATTTCGTGTAGTTCATGGTCAAATGATATAATGAAAAAGAATTCTTGTAGATCAAGTTCAGCTGGGATGACGGGATATCTTATTATTTACCGAGACATCAGACATGCATTTCTTTCGTTTCCTCCTTGTCCTGTAACGAAACCGATATTATTTTGTTTTATTTTCGCTTTTTTTTTTCAATTTTTTTTCGAATATTGGAAAATTGAAACGTGTTTCAGGCAAATAAAGAGGGCCTCAAACTCAATGCTTGGAAGCTATTCAGTTGGATTTTGCGTTTAAATGTTTTTTAAAAAAATTAAAATTTTTTTATTATTTTATTTCAAATTATTTTTTTATAATTTTAAATCTTGATATTAAAAATAAAATAAAAATAAAAAATATTATTTTAATATATTTCTAAATAAAAAACAATTTAAAAAATAATATTAAATATGCTTATCATGTTTCAGAAACGATGCTTATCATGTTCCAGAAATGAAATGCAAGCAGATTGATTTCTTTATAATATTCGTTTACCAGTCAACTTTTATGGAACTTAAGAACGAAGCTTGAGTGATCTGCTCAAATCCTGGTTCAAGAGTAATTCTCAATCTGTTTTTTCTTTTTTCAAATCAAGTTCTCGTGTTAATTTTCTAGGGTTCTACATATGATTTATAGATTTTTGAACACCATCATCAGAAATTTTTTTTGTTCAAAGAAATTAAATGCCAGATTAATTAAAAAGAACAGCGCATTTTATTTCATTTCTTCGTGGCTGGTTTCTTTTCACTTGTGTGAAGCTGAAATTTTTCCTTGTCTTACACACACAAGTGTGTGAAAACTGTGCCTAGCGGGTCCTTATAAAATATTTGGATTTGAAATAACATTATCGTTTTGTTTTAAGAAATTAAATCTCAGATTAAAAAGAACAAAGCATTTTATTTCATTTCTTCGTTTTTGTGTTAATTTACGCATGTATAGACCGACAATCACTTGACTTCTAGGATAACTATATTAACCTATGAATGGAATTGAAAGCATAATATGGTTCCAAGACTAATTGTGGTTTGACCAAAAAGTTGGAAGACCCAACAAGACTAGTGCATTCAGATTCCTGATTTATGAACCGTGAGCATCCTTCTCGTCAACTTAAACATGGCTCGTTTGCAGTCCTGAGTAGGAATCAGACCTCAAATTTTGCTAATAGGAAGAGGAATTAATAATCAAGATCCTTTGTATTCCGAAGAACAAAGTGGTTATGGGATCCTTCTAATTCAACGACAATCCTTTTTTTCCAGTCTAGTTAAGAAGAATCCTATGCTGGCAAGCAGGTTTCATCCACACAGCGATGTTCTGCAAGGGCAAGGCAGAGTGGGATCAGGGGTGACGAGGGGATCGCTGCCCCCCCTAAAGAGTGGTTGTACTGTCATCTGAGAGAGACTGCCCAACTAAAAAAAATTAAAAGCAAGAACGGAAACTCAAGCCAAAACTACATCTCTACAGGATTATTTTTTTCCCTGAACACGAGACGCTACTTTTCTTTCCGTACAGGCACGGGAAAAATAATGAAGTGACGATTTCCATTATTTCACTTCATTATTGCAACCACTACTCCTGGAACAATGTGCACAAAGGCATTGTATGCTGATAGCTGTCGAAAACTCAAAATATTGCTTATTAACAGTACATTTTCCATTTTTTTTTAAGAAAGTTGTAATAAATTTAAGAGAAAGAAACACACGACATAATTTCATATTTGTGCGTTGGACCCAGCAGTTCAATCCTGAGCATTCACTGACTGGTTGCTCACCGTTGGATTTCCAACCTGAAAAGCAGAACCCTTGTTGTAATGTCGGGTTGCAGAATCCAAACCAACTTTTGTTACAATCACTTAGGCCATCCCTTGTTTTTCTGTTTTTTAGCAACTTCCTTGTGTACTTGCATGTTGGTAGTATCAGAGTAACACAAGAAGATAAGCACCACTCAATGATTAATAATGGGAGAAAACTTGCTTGTCTACTTGGCTGAAGCCCCGTTCTACTTTCAATTGTCATTGCAGAATTCAATGTATAAATGGGTTCTCCTACTTGGTGCAAATCAACACAATTTCAAGTTTTGACTACCAGCATTCATTCCACTCATTAATCCTGCAATATTAATCCGATGGATTCTAATGCATCAGGCTTCATTCTAAACCCTCCAGCTCTTCACTCTACTTACTATCAGCCTAGGGAAGATGATGGTATTATTGATCTGGGTCTCAGTCTCAAAACTTTGCAGCCTGAGGCTTATCATCCATCTGGACATCGTATGCCCCTTGTTCCTTTCTTTAATTTTTGTTTTACTTTTGCAGCAGTCACCAGGTAAAAGAACTCTTTCATGAAGTTAGCGTGACAGTGACATGCTTTGCTTTACAAGTAGCTTTTGTGGAGAAAGGATGTTGACAAAATCATGAAATAATCGACGAAACACCATGGAATTGATGAAAATTCTGCGCTAGCACAAATCTTGCTGTGAACACAAAAATTGTTTTATAGCAGAAAGAGCTATTCATTACTATGGACAACCTTTTCGATAGAATCAGTAATACTAAATGATTCTGGATAGTTATGCCTCCACTTAATAGTGACAAGATCTAATTGGCAATTGTTGTAGTTTGTCAATTATAAATTGGGATGATGTAGAACGCCTCTGCTTATCTAAATGAATTTCATTTTCATTGAAGCTTGAGCCTCAAAAAGCAGAACATTTTCTCTCCTGTTTTTGATAGCTACAATCTGAATTTTCTAACTGGAGTTTCTTGTACATATATCAGTGGTAGGCCTGGAGGGATATGGTGACCTGATGGACTGGCCTCGGGCAAACTCACCACTAAAACACTCCACTTCAAGCTACATTAGATTTACCCCACAAGATTGTGACGAGGAGGCAGAGGGAGTTCAGTGCAAAGACAAGTGGGCTTATGTGAAGGTAAACATGGATGGGGTGATTGTTGGCAGGAAAATATGCATACTAGATCATGGTGGTTACTCAAGCCTCGCACTTCAGCTCGAACACATGTTTGGTAGGTACCAAAAAACACGTTCGAACCCATTCTCCCCCCCCCCCTCCCTCTCTTTCAGAATCAAAGATAACATGATTAAGCTTCGCTGTTCCAGGAAGACAATCTGCATCTGGGTTAAGGCTGTTCCAAGCAGGTTCTGAATTCTGCCTGTTCTACAAGGACAGAGAGGAGAATTGGAGAACCGTTGGTGATGTTCCTTGGAAGTAAGTTCTTAATCCACTGCTGTTATCTATGGATGTTTTTTCTCTACCTTATACAAGACACATTGGTTTAGCGAGTCCCTCTTTCTTAAAAATCTTGACAGGGAGTTTGTAGAAAGCGTCAAGCGGCTGAGGATTGCACGAAAAAGCGAACGTCTTCTTCCATATTCACCGGCCTTCTCCTGAATTGTTCTTCTGCCATCACGCCTTTTTAGGCATTTCTTTGAATTGCCATGTCTATTGTGTATGAGGCAAAAATGAGTAGTTAACTTTTAAGCTCCCAAGAAGAATGAAAGATGACATTTGTATCAGGATAGTAGCCAGCACATATTTCATGTTTCGAGTTGATTATTTTTTTACTTACTAGCATATGCTCTATACCATCGTATGCTTATGTCACTGAGCGTAAGCATTTGATGCTGTTTTAAAGAGGTTGCAAAGCATTCTCTATGGCTTGGATGTAGAACCTTAGGATCACTTGTCCAAATGTTTGAAGGTTGTCTTGTCTCAGTATTGAAAGTAGTTTTTTTTTTTTTTTTACCACTGCCTTTTGACATATAAAATTGAAATGGAAATACGATAGTAATTATTTTATAAAATATTTTTTATTTAAAAATATATTAAAATAATATTTTTTATTTTTAAAAAATAATTTTTGATATTAACACATTAAAATAATCTAAAAATATTAAAAAAATATTTTTAAAACACAAAAATAAACAATCATTCAAATTCTAAAAAATTACAGTTCTGAGCACCATAAACATTCTCTTGTTTTTTAAAAAAAAATTAAAATGAAAGAAGCCAATAATTGTTTTAAAAAAAATTACAAAATCTAAAAATAATCAAAATACATCAAACAATTAACATCGAAAAAATGTAAATGACAAGCGGACTATGTGAAAAAAATGTACATATACAAAAAATAAAATATGAGTGTAATATATATTAGGTTAAAATCTGAGTGTATTTCATTGGTTAGGACCCAAATGAAATAACATATATACTAGTAGTAATGATTATTTTGTAAAAAAAAACTTTAAAAAAGTTTGACCTGGCGCGCTGGTGACCTTGATAGCCTTTTTGGGCTTCTTAGGGCTCTATTGTTTCGTCATGAGCTCATGGGCCGTGAGGAGGGCATCTTTTTTCCAGAATAAAAACCAGACACACAATATGCAGCCCATTTTATTGATCTGAGAATGAACAACGAGGGAACAAGAGAGCCGCCTTTAGGGCTCCTGCAGCCGCTTTTCACCTTCGACAACAACTGGGTATTGCTAACTTTTTTGTTTTTCTAATTGAATCTTCCAGTACCTAAATTTACACTGCTTCTGCTTTTAGCATGAGGCTTAAATATTCTTTGCTAGGAAAAAATGATTTGGTGGCAAAACCAGTTATAACAGTTTTGATGGGACCATAATTTCATTTTATCCGATGATTCGTATGAATCCTGGATCATTAATGGTGAAATTTGGTGGGTTATTAGGGTTGATTGTGAGGAAGGAACAGTATTTATCTGCATATTCTTTGTGGAAACAAATGTAATTGCTAGGAATCGTGCACAATGCGTATACTTATAAACATCTTCATTAACTGCCCGTGCCCTTTCCCCCTGGCATTTGATTTTGCTTTTTCTGTTTTGGCATTTAACCATTTTGTATGAGCTCTGAATGCTAATGTCAATGTTTAAATTTACAATGTTATGATGGATGGATATTGTTTGCAAAGAGAAGCGAATGAGCATAGAAAAGAGTTAAGATACAGTGGTTGGAAAATGTTATGCATTTGATCTTCATAGTCATAACATCTTGAACAATGGCCATTGTAAGAGTAAGTGGTCCGTGAGTCAACAACTCTCTTTGCAGAAATGCATGACAAAGCATTGACTCCTATTTCACCCTTACAATGTCCATTGATTAAGAGGTTATAACATTGTTATCAAGGGGTTTTTCCCCAAAAACTCCACATCAAGTGCAGTTCAAGTTCTCAGAAAAAATGGTCAATGGAAGATTCCAATGTATCCATTCACGGTAAGCATGGATATGGTTCAGGTATCAAATGTGAAGATTATACTGTGTTTCCATGAGGAGATTCTCAAAATGGGAACTTCAAGCGAAATTCTCATTTTCCGTTCAGCAGTGATGTGGTTGTCCATCTTCAAAACAATTAGGCTGCTATACCTCATGTAAGTTATTGCAATACCCAATTTTCCCACCTTAAGGACAGTAGAATCTATTGTTCTCTCTCGACTTTATATGGTGACATGTTTTGGCACTAGGTCATACTTAGGTTCTTCTGTGCATATGGTAGTGCTCTGTAATCAGATTCTCTTACATCTCTCCTCTATAATGAAAGTGGTAAATAGTTTATTGTTGCTGTTGATTTTTTCAGATAAATACTGGCGTATCCTGAAGAAACTTTGAAATTGTCCCGGTGCGCTTCCAAGGGGTTGCTTTTTGGGACTGATTTTGTCAATTTTAAAAGAAAACAACCTCTATAAATTGAGAGGACGAAATCTTTGCCTATTGCTTGTTTTAGGTTCTAAGATTGACGATATCAAATTAATAATGGCATTTGAGATGATGAACTCTCTGCCTATTAGCCTGTTTTAGGCACCAAGATTGACGGTATCAATATAATAATGTCATTTGATTCTGTTGATTGGGGAATTCTTTTCTATTTATTTTAGCCTCTGCAATTCATTTCTAAGTTTGATGATTGAGATCCAGTTGAATCACAGAATACATATTCTCACTTTCATATCTCAACTAATTGAGAGTCAAGATCAGGAAGGGCCGTTTTCCCTTTTCATTTTGTGATTGTCATGTAAATTCTCTTGAGAATGCTTATCAGGAGGCTTATCTCTTCATCAAAGTGTGATACGACACCTCAAGATTTGCTGCTGTTCTTCACAAAAAGAAGTGGTCAGGCTATATTCACTAACTGTAGCAATTCGTGCTGTCACGAATCCAAAACTGACGTGTGGGGTTATTGACAAGGCAATATACAACAAGGGTTCTTATAGCATTTCAAATTCTTGTTTGCTTTCAAAGAATATAACTAAAACAAACAAAGGATTCTTTTCTTGCCCTAACATTCAATTAAATTACTAAATTGAATTCATTTCAATATATTTATATAAACTTATAGATTATATAAGCATGGTTCTCAGTTAATATAAAACTGAATTCTATATAAAATAAGTATAATTTGTTAATGTAAGATCCTATTATACTAATGTTTAATATTATTTATTATTAAATAATAAATTTAAAATAATATTATTGTTTCTTTTTATGGTATATATCTATAGGTATTATATTACATGTATAATATCGGTATAGTATTTTATATATTCCTTTTACACTGATGTTGATAAAAGAAAAAAGTTTAGCCCAAACATGTGCCGATGCTTTATTCATGAAATTGATTAGCTGTTCTGAATTCATATGCTGTGTGATGAAGGTGTTGCAGAATGTACAAGGATATTTGAAGGTCAAGGAGATGGGATGAGCTCATGCCTGCCATGAATACGAGAGAGATCCTTCAAGTTTAGGAGAAAAGGTGTGGGAGTAAATCAGCAGAGATGGTCTGCGGACAGGTTGTTTAGGCTGATTGGTTGCGTCTATTTATGCGTTGCGCCGATGAGATTTCAATGGAGCAAATTCTTAGCTAGCTCTTCCTTTTTCTGGACCGTCTATCTTTCTTACACAATCTTAAACATGTACCGTCACCGGAGATGTGAAAGCTGGGATGGTTCAACAACAAAGAGGGAATACACATTCTGTGAACAAGGAAATCCGAATCTGTCTTTTTTTAATTTTTCTATAAACAATTCATGTCTACCACACAGTTTTATAGTTGAGTAGTCAATTAAAAGATTCTGGAGCAAAATGTTAAAGCATCTAGTAAAAACGACGTCTCCTGCCTTGAATTCGAAGTGTAGGCAGGTTGTCAGTATCGTTCTGGCCACACAAATCCATGGAAGATGGAGGACGGGTGGGAAACGATGTCCTTGCAGTTTTTCCCTGTTCCATCCACCACCACAACAACATGAATAAACGTTTTAGGGTTGAAGCTAAGATAATTCTTTGAATTTGAAAAGGTATCTTTACTTGTTAACAACATTAAAAAAAATGATAAAATAACAGTTTTTTTAATAAATAAAAATAGCAAAGTTTACTAAGTGTTGCTATTAGAAAATACTAAATGTTAAATTGTCTTTGATGAAAATAGCAACATGTAAAAAAAAATTTTACATTGATATGATATAAGGAGAGAGAAAAAAAAGATGGTGACTTTAAAGACATAAAAAATACTTAATGAGATGATTTTAATGATATTAAAAAAACTTATCGACGGTTATTAAAGCTGGTTATATTTGTCGTCTAAAAATAATGAGTAGCTCATTTTAGTTATTGATTGTGATTTCTGTTAGTATTGTTAAATTTATCCCGTCAAGATTTTTTTAAATATACTAATAATGTCTTAATTAAAGCTTTATTATATCTTTGAGAACTTTTTTTTTTCTAATCATAATTTGTGTTGGTCTATTTCACCATTTCTTTTACATTTTATATTTTTGAATATGACAAATTTGAATGTTGCATTATTCCATCATAGCATGTACAAACTATGTTATTTTATTAATTTTTTTTAAAATTGTGTTATTTTATTTAAAAAAACATTTACAGAGTGCTAATTTTTTTAAAAAATCAATTTGAAAATAATAAAGTAGAAGAGGTTTACCTTAAAAAAAAAAAAACTGACCGATCATCCCATTAAATCCAAGTTTTTGATACTCAAATATATCTTAGCCAGCCAAATCGTGGCCTCTGCATAAAATATTGCACTCCACCGCGACCGTAGCTCACCCCCACTGTTAATTGGTAAAAAAAAATAAAGGTTCACAGATTTATAGTGAAAGATCTGTGTACAGTACACAGATTACTCACAGTTTGATGCGCCTTATATCACCTTTTTGTTTTTCTCTGTTTCCTTTTTTTTTTTTTTTAAGAAAGCACTTTATCATGGAAGAAAAAACCCATATAAAAATGTTGACTAATAAGACAGATATCATGTACAAGACTACAGGTATGTCTATTCGAAATTTGTTAAAAAAAAAAAAACCTTGCATTCTTGCTTCCCCACCATGACCAAGAAATTAAAGCACCGAGGTTAGTAAAACCTGAATTAAGCTAGAACCCTAATAAACCAGCTTAGCTGGAGTGAATTGACCAAAGACATTCCAACAAGAATCTCTGTTAAAGTCAAAAAATGATTTAACAAATCAATGGCCAATCAAATCCAGTGTACAGCTAAGAACTTTCTCGTTAATTGGATACTTTGATCACTAGTGGACTCCACTCCCTATATTCGCGCCACGCGGTTCGGTAACTAGAAAACCCTACTATTTCTAATGGCTTCTGTTTTTAGCACAAGACAGTTGGGTAACAATTCCCTGAAATCTTTAATGTCATAATGCGATCAAGCATGGAGATTTCAGTGAAAGGGACAAAATAGGTGAATAAGTTTAAGCAAATTGGTGGGAAAAATATGGCATGGCTGCCAGAAAGATTGAAAACAGGTAGAACTCTTAAAGATTACTATGCAGGGTATTATCAGGATAGTGTGTGTGTGTGTGTGTGTGTAACTCAATCTGCAAGGGATATGGCCGCTCAGTCACCAGCCATTAGGGTTTTCTTCTTTCACTTGACGAGAATTCTTCATCTATCTGCATTGCAGTGCTACACAATATTTTTTGTTATTACAGGAGAGCTATAGCGAAGAAATAGGTAAATTCATTGACGGAGAACAAAGAAAGGGACAAAAGGGCCTGCAACGAGAGCAAGAAGAAGACATCCTTTTACATATACTAACAAGTTACAAGCCAACTCATACAAAACCCAGTTGCTAGCATGCTCTTTTAGCAGACCTAACTTCACCTAGTCATCACGCAAAACCAAAGGAGAGAATCCTAACATGGACAATGACGAGAAATTACACAGATGCCATCATTACTCTTCACACTGCTACAGCGAACTTAATAGGGTACATGTTTCCACTGAAAGAGCCAAAAACAATTATCTTTGAAATCCCTTCTCAGAGTAACCGATGGTTTTCGAGAAGCACTAGAGCATTGGATTCACAGTTCTGTTAGATTTCTTAATCAGAAGACAGAGCCAATCTGTTAAAAACATCAGAGACATGCCTCATCGTAGGCCTCCTCTCTGGGCTGCTATGAACACAAGCCATTGCAATCTTCAAAACTGCAATAATCTCTTCTTCCTTGTCCACATCTGGAGCCAAATAGGGGTCTAAGACATCTGCAAGTGGTTTCTGCTCTTCAATGCAAAGCTGAATCCAGTGAACGAGATACATCTCAGAGGTACCAACATGGACCATTGACGATCTTCCTGTGATCATTTCTAGTAGGATAACTCCATAAGAGTAAACATCCCATTTCTGTGATGGTTTTAAAACTTTTAGCGCTTCAGGAGCCTGGTAATAAGATCCCAAGTTTGTAGATGAAACTGTAGCAACTTCTGAGCTTGGCGCACCCTTTTGTTGTCTCTCTTGCGGTTTCTCTGAGGCAATTCGATTAGATTCCAGGGTTGGGGACCCTCCAGCAATGGTAGCGAGTCGTCCAAGCCCAAAATCAGAAATGTGTGGTTCCATGTTCTGTCCAAGAAGTACATTACTTGGCTTCAGATCTCCATGAACATATTTTTTAGGGCTGAATTCGTGAAGATAAACCAAGCCCTTCGCAATTCCCTTTATGATTTTCAACCGATCAGACCATGATAATGGGGTATATGACACCATTCCAGGCTTCCCTATTGACATTAAAGAATCAAAACATTCGAAATAACAAAAACATTAAACCAACAAATAAAATATTGCGTGAGCAAACAAAAATAAAACCTACTAATTAGGGTAAATGAGGCAAAAGAAAATTTGCTCCGGTGGCATGATGGTTTCTGGAACTTACCATGAAGTGCTGTGGCAAGACTCCCATTCGGTATGTAATCATAGATTAGCAACTTCTCATCAACAGACCAGTAATACGCTCTGAGAATTACAATATTAGGATGCCTTAGCTTGCCAATTGCTTCCACTTCTGTTTGGAATTCCTTAAATCTTTGAGAGCCCCCCTCGCCCAATCTTCTCACAGCTAAAGTATGCCCATCTTCAAGCACAACTTTGTAAACAATTCCAATTCCACTCTTCCCTAAAACAAAAGCCGATGCCTTAAGCAGCTCATCCAAATCAAAAGCCACCTGCGCATCTAGTGGCACGAGATCATACTGCTCCACGTTCTCAGATAGAGTCTCGGACTCATCCTTCCTAAAGCAAAAGCACTCTCTCCTTTTCTTCCCTCCCTTCTCAAAACCATAACTATTCCCATCCCTATCCTTACTACGCTGACAAACCCTTGAATAACAATACGAAAACAACAATCCAACAAGGCAAATTCCGATGACATCACTAACAATTATTGCAACAACAGCAGTCTTACTCAGTCCTCTTCCTTTCTCACTCTTTCTGCCATTGTTATCTGAATCTTGAGGGGGAGAGTTGTTAGGCAGAAAAGGGATTGATGAAGGTGCAGCTGCACCATCGGTGTCTGAAGAACATGGATTTTTCAATGGAGGGCCACAGAGACCAGGGTTTCCAATAAATGCTGTTGGTCCTCTGTTCATTAGAGCACCGGTTTGAGGTATTGGACCACTCAAATTGTTATAAGTTAGATCAATATAAACCTTCTCAGGAAGGTTTCCAAGGCTAGCTGGGATTGAACCAGTAAAGAGATTGTGTGACAAGTCAGCAGTTCCTTGTAAGCTAGACAAATTTCCCATATCACTAGGAATTGAACCATTGAATTTATTAAATGAAAGATCAAGTTTTTCAAGAGAAACCAAACTAGCACCAAACCCAACTGGCAAAGAACCAGTGAGATTGTTTTGGCTAAGATCAAGGGCCCTAAGTCTCTTGCATAGAACAAATGATGTAGGTATAGACCCATTGAAGAAATTCTGGGATAAATCCAAGGTTTGAAGGTACTTAAGCTTGCCAAATTGATTTGGCAAAGACCCAGATAAGGAATTACCATAAAGGACCAAACTTTGGAGTCCTTGAGCTTGAAAGAGCTCAGCAGGCAAACTACCAGAGAACCTGTTATTCCTCAAATTTACATGTCTAAGGTCAGAGAGTGACCCAAGAGCAGGAGGAAGAAACCCATAAAGTCTCTTCTTTGGAATGCTAACAGACATAACTTTAAAGTCCTTGCATGTAACCCCATTCCATGAACAGGGGTTATCATCGGAGGAGTTCCAGTTACTCAAAGACCCTTCTGGGTCTTCATAAATGGACTGCTTAAATGACAAAAGTGCGTACCCTTCATTATTCAAACAACTCACTAGACTATGACAGTTAAAGAGAGCAAGAAGCAGCAAAATCAAAGAAAACATGTCTCCAAACAAAGTGACTGTTGGGGGGTGCAAAATGCAAAGGTAGCTGGGGCTTGAAAGGCAAGGGGCTTACCTTTCAGAAGCAGAAAACCAAGTGAGAAAGAAGAAGGCCTGAGAGAGGCAATGGAGACCCCCTCTATCCGTGTGTGGGAAAGAGAGAGGGGGGGAGAGAGAAGGGGGGTGTGAGTGTCACAGGCAGGAGAGAGTGTTGAAGAAGGGTAAGGGTTATTTTGGTAAAGCATAGACCAGACCCTGGGAAGATAGATAATTTTAGTGAGAGACGAAAACAAAATGGGAAAAGCAAAAGTTGTTGAGACTTCTTCACACTATTACAGATCTAAGAAGGCTTCTTCGATTTCTCTTCCGGTCAATTTATCGTGATATTTTCAGAAAGCTACTCCATCTCCATGTAAATTACTAACATGAGCGTGCTCTCTTTTGCTTTCTGGGGAGCTCCCTGTAATGTTTGCTTTTGGCAAGGTCCTGTCTAGCCGTCTCTTTGCGTTCAAGCAAGAACATATTTCCGGACATAATTAAACGTTTATAGTGATTGACTCCTTTATGTTTTCCATGAGATTTTAGTTTTCGAGGATAGAAGCTTTCTTTCACAAGAGAGTACATAATTTTGCAATGGATGCATGAAAAAAATGTACTAAAATAATTGAAATCATATGAATATTTCAGCTATCACAACATACAGATGAAATGACGTTGTAGATTTAGAATTGATTTAACCATCATTGATTATTGCAAAGAAGAGTAAATCTATAATTCTCTAGGGGGGGAAAGGTGATTCTTTCTTCATGAAAGTCCTACATTGCCTGGGGCATGCATAGAGCCTAAGCTAATTTCTTTCCGTAAAAAGACGTGGAATTAATATCAAATTACCCAATAAACTGACAGAAGCAATGAATTGGATAGGCATGATGATCCCACGTTGGTTATAAACCGTTAAGGAGACAGAAGCCATGATTATGGTCACTTTGAACCCAGCAGTGATCATATTTTATACAGCAGAAATTCACTATGATTCAGAACCGATTCCATTTCCATAGCTGGGATCTCGACTGCTAGAGTAACATCGGCCAGGTTTTAATCATAAATCCAGTACAATCAAACGAAAACAGATGGTCCTGATCTTTCTTTCATTTTTAATTGGCGGGACCCTGGCGAATGACACCTCGTGAATGCATGCACACTACCTGTAAAGGAGTCGATTCCATATCTCGTGATAGGAAAATGTTAAACCTAAGAGATGAATTCAGATATGATAATAAAATAGCCGTTTGACGAGTGGGCTATAAGAGCAGAGTGGTGAACCCCACTGTAGACTTTAGAATACTTTATGGCTACGACCACAGAAGAGGAGGTGGTGAAAGAAAAGGTTTCCTTTTTATTATCGCTGCACATTGGTCATGTAATCCGCAACACGTGGCGTATAGTATTTTAATTTAATATTTTAACGTAAGAGATGAAGGGTTTTTTAAAAAAAAAAACGTAAGGGATTGATTGCGCGAGTTACAATGTGATAATAATTATGATTTAAAATATTTTTATTTAAAATATTTTACATATTTACTCATTAAAACAATTTAAAATATAAAAAATAATAATTTTAAGTAAAATAAATAAATATTTTTGAGAACGTGGTTTCAATCTGTATTTCCAAATATATCCTAAATAGGTGTTTGAAAATGCGATATTGATTTTTTTTTAAAGTGTTTTTTGCTAAGAAATGTATCAAAATATTTTTTTATTTTTTATTTTATATCAAAATAATCTAAAAATACAAAAAATAATTTAAAGAAAAAAACAATAAAAAATCATTTTTTTTAAACGTATTTTTGAAATATAAAAACAAACGAGCTCTAAGGTGCTAGAGATATAAACAGGGTATGATAGTTTTTTAATTGAGAAATTTATATTTAATAAAATTAATAGATAAATTATATATAAGTCAATAAATAAAAAAAACAATTATTAATGATGATTAAATATTAAAATAAAAAAATTTAACAATCATGCACCTGTAAATATTTAATCACGGTTATCTTATAAGTTGATTTTTATTGCTGACAACAAACAATTTTTATTTTTATAAATATGTTATGTAAATAAAGTTTATTTATATAAAATACAAAATAAATTTAAACATAAATTAAAATAATTGTTTTGAAGCATTATGGAATTAAAAAAAGACTAATTATAATTTTAAAAAAGTGAACAAAACAATTTAAAGAACAAGATATACCACTAATTAAAATTGAAAAAAATAAAATAATGCAAAGTAAAATACAAAATTAATAAATGAAAGAGGGTATTGATTTAAATAAAAATAATAATTAGAAGTTAAAAAATAGACACAAGGTATTGTTAGGCTTAGGAGGGCAACCCAAATACCTGGTTGGGTTTTTTTAGGAGCGAATGAAGCGTTACTTTATTCTAGTTCTTGTTTTAAATAGTTGACAATATTGTTTAGCGGCTAACAATCTATCATGCTTCACATAATTTTCTAGTCGCATCCAATGGAAAAAAAATAATTAAGATCTAGGTTTTTGAATCTCAAAAAATCATTTTTGATTCCTATTCATCTTAAAAATATTATATAAATCTTAAGAAACTCGTTTCGTTTCCAGTCCCAAAACAACCTTCGATCTCTTTGAAAAATGAAAACTAAATAAATAAATAAAATTAAGATTTTCTATCTATTTTTTCCTACATGATTAAATGGCAAAGCCACCTTTATTTAACTCCCCTGAAAGATACCAACTCATTACACCTAAATCAACTTTTCCGATGACCAAAATGTCATCATTTTCATCCGAGCACTTTTTTTTTTGATATTTTATGGTAATCTTCTCTTTTATTTTCTCGATCGATATTTAAGGATTAAAATATAAAAAATAAAATATAAGATCAAAATGTGAAATGGTAGAATAACAAGAGTCGAACTATAAATGAACTAAAAATTAAAACATCAAAGTAATATTTTTTCTTGCCAATATCTAAATAGTGCATGTTTCATTTTATTTTTTTTAAAAAGGGTTCATCTTCTTTCATTTTTTATTTTTAAACTACAAATAAAGCTTTATCTAACCAGGATCAATCTTTAATTCATCATCAAAATATTCATCATTACTTTGTACATGTGAGGGATTGTAAATAAAGGGAATCTCAACATACAAAACATTGTTAATGTAACTTGAGACATGAAATCGCAAATAAAAAAGAAATCTGATGATGTAAATAAAAAAATATATGTACACTTTTCTTGTTCACGTATGAATAGTGTATACTAAAAGTTTTTTAGTGTACATTTTTTTAGGTTATGTGAAGAGGAATAATTTTTTTTGGATTCGAGGAAACCTCATCCCGTGAAAAGCGTATTTTGTGGGCTCAGGTGAGAGAGTAAAATCTCTGCTATCCCAGGCTCTTATAAGAAGTACACGCCCTAATTCGAACTCGAGACCTGATGTGCATATTTCAAATCCTTTACCATCATGCTACGCCCTTTGAGATAGTGCAAAACAATCATTTCTTTTCCTGAATGTTTTAAGCATATTTTGTAATTTTAACTGTAATTAGTACGTACTATTTGTTATTGGCTTTTAAATGCAGCGATGAATAAGAGAATGCTTTAACTTTTATAATTGAGTTGTTTATAATAATTTCATCAATAAAGGTAGAGTTAATAAGAATTTAGCCTTATAATTTATTTTAATTTTAATTTTATAAAGTTATTTTATTTTTATAATTTAGATTTAGTAGATCAACTCGAGTTGATTGAGGTTATTTTCTATTATTTTTTAATTGATTTTTTTTCTCAATTTCATCCTACAATATTAAATTGATTGGAAATTATGCTTCATATATTTTTTATTTGCTTTATACAGGTTTGTCACATTCTCATAATCCGAGTTGTGGATTAACTCAATTGCTTTAGAGTTTTTTTGTCATTTTTTTTTTCAATTTTATCATTCAACAATGGGTTGAATGAGAATTAGACTTCATAATTTATTTTAGTTTGTTTTTTATAAAGTTATCTTAATCTCATAAATCAGGTCATGGGTTTGGTCGGTTAACTCATGTGTTTTTTTCATGTCATTTTTTTAATTTATTTTTTTAATCTCATGACTAAGGGTTGACATGTTAGCTCAAGCTGACTCGACTCATTTTTCTAATTAAATTTTATTTGTAATTTCACCATTTAATATTGATGTATTGATAATTGGGCCAAGTATTTTTTTTTTTTACTTGCTTTCTACAAGGTTACTAGGGTCTCATGATCTAGGTTGGAGATTTAACAAGTTAACCTGAATTAATTCAAGTAAATCTAAGTCGATCCGAGTAAATTCAAGTAGATATAATATGTTGTCGTTTCAATATTCTAAAAAGTATATTGTCTTGATTTTTTTAGTTAAATTATATTTTTACTAGTTGATTAAGTTTTATTTGGATATATAAAATTGACCAAGTCATATCAAATCAGTCTTCAAATAATTATTTTTAAAAAACAACATGCTAATAATAGGTAGATATTTTTTTTGACATTCAATAAAAATTGAATTGACTTGTAATATAACACGATCAATTATATAGTTGGAACTATAATGTGATGTGATGTGATGTGGTAAAATGAGAACTCATGATAGGGGCAATTCAAGGGAAAATGTGAGGTACTTGTGATTTCTCCTCCATTTTTAGGAATGTGAATTGCAAGCTTTGATGGGATTTTGATCTTCCATATTTTCTTAATACGACTACTCCTTTTCTCCTTGAAACGTCAGTCTTTCCATTCATTTTTTTATAACATGGCTTTTTCTTCGAATTTCCATCTAATTTACAGTGAATTTCTGACACATGATAAACACGTGCACGCCTTGTTTTTGGGACGCTGTTAAAAACTAATGATAAACTGAACGAAAAATGGACAAAATGACCACGTGAGGAGATTTTTAAGAACAGAACTGGCTAGATAGAGAAGGAGTTAAGGGTCGAAGGCTGAGGAAAAAAAATCAAGAGTACAATTCTTCCAACCTGGATGTTCCATGGCCTCCTTGGATCCTATAGGTGAACAGTAAACCTGGTTTTTTTACCGTGGCCAGAGTCATCGAAGTACAATGACACCCCCAAGTTTTTTTTTTTTTTTTTCTGAGTATAGATGAAACGTTGTTGTTACTTATTATGAGAAAAAAATTGCTGTTGAATACCCATATTGCCTTTCTCCCTGCGACCAGGCATCTGAACAGGAGAAGGGAATCCAACTCGTCTCCTTTAACCATGCATGTACTTTCTTGCTTATGCATCGCTGAACACAAAATTTGATGACATTTAAGTTTAAGATTCCATGCATCAATCCTTATTTCTGGGACGAGCGATCGACGCCATGTTATTATGGTAGCGTCACTCACCCATTGTTTCAAGCTTGTTAAACGTGATACTAATCAAATTAAGTTATTGTTAATATATATATATATTGGAAAAAAAATTGACATTGCCCATAGCATAACATAACATAGACCACCAATATAGTATTACTCTATTGAACACCGAACCGAATAAATATTTCTATTTATTTATAATGTTAGTTGTTACTGTAGTTTTGAAACCCGGCCCGACTTGAATAATCGACTCGTGACCCGGCTAACCAGGAGCTGGAACCGGGCCGGGTTGATGAAAAAATATGAAAAGTCATGATCCGGTGTGAACCACCTGAATTGGCGGGTTGACCTAACAAAACCCGATCAAAAACTCGGTTGCAACCCGTTGACATTTGTTTTTTTAATTAAAACGACACCGTTTTGAATTTTAAAAAAAATAGAAATTGATCCGGCCGACCCGGTCAAAATTCAATGACCCGGTTTAAACTGGAACCCGAGCCTTAAACCGGACCGGCCACCAAACTGGGATTAAAAACTATGGTTGTTACTGTCTTTTCTATCAACCTTCCGGTGAAGTTGCCTAAGGGTGTGTTTGTCTAGCTACTCTATTTTATGTAAACTTAGACATCAACACTGGGCCAGCATATCTGTGATCTGGACCATGTCCGCAGCTTATTTATCGCCGATCTTGCAGAAAATGCAAATCATTTGATTCACTGGTGAAGATGATGAACCACACGTTAAAAGACATTCCCTGAAGAAATTAACATCACGACCGACCATTAATTTAACTTCTTCTTTTTTTTAAAAAAAAAACTCGTTAACAAGAACCAGCATCTCACTTTGTTGGGGCTCCGTTGTGGTCAATAATGTCTTTGCATTGTGAAAAATAAGAGGTCAGCAAGACGACAAGAAGTGCCTGTTCAAGCCAGAACAGTCAAGCGTGCCCTTGCTAATTCCAAATCCATCTGGAAACGACCAGTATGCAAAAATGTAAATATAGAAATCCTGAAGTAACTGCTTAATTGGCGAGGTTTAAAATTTATTTTTTAAATATCATCAATTTAATTTTATAAATTTTAAAATTACTAAAAAATTATATAATTATTTATTTTAAGATTCATAAAATTAATCAGGAAAACGCAAACTGATCCAAATACCTATATTAAAAAAATAAAAATAAATATAAAGATGTATCATACATGTACATGTGTCATTCTAACATGTGTATTGAGGTCATAAATTAATGAATACAATTGAAAAGTTTCGCTTATGTGATTAATTGATTATTTTCGCAATTAACTGAAACCTTACCCTCTAATTTAATATTGATGAGTATAAAAATCATTTTTTAAAATTTATATCAACTTACTCATGCCATAAGGACACGTTAGAAAAAGTTAAAAACCATATCCTCCACGTGCCCTGCATTGAACGTTCTTCTCTCCAAGGGGAAAAAATGTAGGGTTGTGAGTCCCCTGTGATTTACAGTTGAAAGGATCAGTGGTCTTTTTTTTTTTTTTATGTAGCGGTAACAATGCCCTAATACTCCAGTTACCACGCAATTTGTGTCGCCATATGTATGTTAGAACTGATCAGAAGACACAGATGTAGTGACAAGTGATCTATGAAGTACCAGGGAATATATGTTGGGGGCACAGACAGACATTATGAAGAGCATCTTTATTTTTCTTTCTCTGTTTTTTCATAAGATTGTTGCCATTCCTAAGTATTCTTTGTTTTCCGTCATTTAGCCTTGTCCATGAACACGTATTTTAGGACCAACAAGATTTTCTTTTTTGCCAGGAGGATAACGAGATCTGGAAAAGTTATCTTATGAGAATGTGATTTTGCTTCCAAACTGCAAATACGGTGGGACGGGTTTGAAATTTTCTCATGTCCCTTCTCTGTGAAATCCAGTTTGTTAAATTCAGTTCTTTATGATTTTCCACGTGTTCAACTTCAGCACACCTACACAGTGGAATTAGGGTTCTAGAAATGGGTTCCACTACAACTAAAGTCATCAGAATACATTTAAAAAATAAAATGAACTGGTGATGGCTATAGAACAGTAATTATTTTTTTTGGATACCAACGTAGATATTTCCGAAACAAGCCTTCATTCCAAAATTAAATTCAAAGTTTTAGGACTGATGATTTTTTTTTTTTCAAACTTTGAAGGTGCTATGGCTCCTTTAAACTTGCAAGTGAAAAACCTCAGTTTTCAGTGGGATAGCTGGCTTGAGGATATTCGGTTCTGGTACAATGGAGAATGGAGTGTTTGTTTTTATGATTTAACTTGTTTTTAAATTTTTAGAAGTTCTTTAATATTTTTAACGTGTTAACATTAAAAATTAAAAAAATATTTTAATATATTTTCAATTAAAAAAATATTATATATACCATATTACCATACACATACTTAACCCCTCTCTGGCCCAAAGTATTTTTGGTAATGGTAAGATTTTTTTTTATTATAAGTTTTTTTTTTTTTTAATTTTATGGTGACTAAAAACCATTGTGATCAGAGGGGTTATAATGGTGTCGGCTATTGTGATTTGCTGAGTTTTTTACAAGAATATAGTATAATTTTTTGATAAAAAGAAAAAAAGAGCTTTTTATTTCTTTTTAAAACTGACACTTGCTCTTAAAAATGAGAAGTGTATATTAAAATAAAATTTACAATATTTAATAATTAACGATGAAGAAAATACGACGATAACAATAATTAGGTGGAAAGTTGAAAAAACAATGATGATGATAATGAAAAAAAAAAACTGGGGAGATTGTAAAAGTGTAGCAACGATGGTAACATGCTATTATAATTTTTAAAATATTTTATTATTTTTCATGAGTTATATATATATAAATTAATAAATAAATAAACTCAAGTTTATAAATTGATTATAATAATAATATTTTTATGTTGAAAAAAAATATTTCACCCGGAATAAACTTCATTCGTTCACGTTTATTTAACGCAGAGTATTGGGCCCAAGGACTGGGCTGAGCACGATTAATAAAATAAGGGTCGTCATTTTTCTAGAGAAAGAGAGAAGGATCGATGAGCGTGGAGAAGACGACCATGACGGACGCGTGGATTCGAGGTGTAGTGGAAGCCATACATTCTGCCCCTAATCAGGCTGTACTTTATCTCGCCGGTGGTGCCTCTCAGGTCTGTCCTTTTCCCTGTCTATCCTCCTTATCACATCACCACTTCATAATTAAGAAAAGCCAGTAAAATTTGTGCGTGATAATTGTAGGCGCTAGGATGGTTGCTGTCAGTACCTGGAGCTTCAAATACAGTGCTTGAAGCTGTTGTTCCTTACTCTAGGATGTCCTTTATTCAATTACTTGGCAAGGTAATCAAACTCGTTTTTTTCCTTTTAAGAATTTGTTTTTTAAGCATATGATTTTATTTTTATTTTTTCAGATTCCCAGTCAACATTGTAGTCAACAAACTGCAGAGGAATTGGCTCTATTAGCATACAACCGTGGTCTCAAGCTTTCCAGCCCAGGTCACTAATTAACATTTGGTAGTATTTGCTGATTAAATTTATCTGAATTTAATAATTAAATTGGCTTCTTTTCGTCTGTTGAATCAGGTTACCCTGTTGTTGGTGTGGGTTTTACTGGTTCTTTAGCCAGCTCACGTCCGAAATTTGGGGATCACAGGTTTTCTGTCTACAAGACATTCTCTGGATTCGCAGCATTTTGGGTTACTGCTTAACTTCTTGTTTTTCTTGCCTATAGATTTCACTTGTCAACAAGAACATCCGATCGACTTTCAGTATCTACTGTTACATTGTCCAAGGTAGTCATGAAAGTTTATTTTCTTTTTTGAATTAAATTTCTAGTGTTGTGCTTTTGTAAGTACTCTTTTTGCTGATTTTTAACCCAGGGTTTGAGAACCCGGGAGCAAGAAGATACAGTTTCAAGTCGTCTCTTACTCAAGGTTTGTGATAGACACTAAGTTTGCTTTGTTCAATTATATGTTTCCAGTCAGTTAAAAGAAAAGAAAGAAGAAACGACGTTGCCACTGAAAATCATGAAATCTTTTATAGCTCTTCGTGTGTATTGTTTTGTGAAAGGTTGTATGAACTTTCAAGATCCTGAAGTCAGTAAGATAAAAGGAGTCCCGACGCAACGGGCAATCCTTTTACTCTGCCAACTGTGATATGCTTGTGATGGCTCCAATTTTACACATTTCTTGGTTAATTTTTGCTAGTGTTTCCCCCCTACCTTTTGTTACAGGCTATTGCAAATGCGTGCAAAGTCCAGGCAGCATCTGTTTCTCACTTGACCGAATCTGACATGTCTGATGAACATGAAACACACTTCAGCGAAGATCAAGAATTGGAACAACTTATAGATGGGAAAATATGCTTTAAGGTTTATCCATTTTCAAGTGGTATGATTAGTTCCCTGGATTGAATAAATTGAAATCGCAGTAAATTTTGTCGATCATTTAGTTCCTACCACCTGTTTGCAGAGACTTGTACACCTACTGCTGAGAGAAAGATAATACTTTCTGGTTCGTTTAATCCATTACACGACGGTCATGTCAAGCTTTTGGAAGTTGCTACTAGGTACATGAATCTGTAGTTGTAAATGTAAATTTAAGGCATGCTTGAGTCACTTTAATTCAATTTCCATGCCACTCATGCTGTAGACATTTATTTTAGCTTTTCTGTCATTTGTGTAAATGTGGGTAAAAATACAATGCTCCTCATTGTTTTCTCTTTTTCATGTAGCTTTTGTGGCAATGGATATCCCTGTTTTGAAATATCAGCAGTCAATGCTGACAAACCTCCACTATCAGTATCACAAATTAAGGACCGCATCAAGCAATTTGAAAAGGCTGGTGAGGCTCATTATTTGATTGTTTTCACACCTGGACATCATGTATTATGTGTGTTTGTGGAAGGGTCATATTTTTGTGATGATGTGGCTATAACTGGATGATTGTTTTTAGGGGAGGTGATAGAATTTTGGGGTAACTGGTGTAGGCATAGGTCACTTCTGAGCTAAAGGTAACAGAATGTTACTTTGAACATATCAGGATTATCATATGAGTGGCACTATGCTGCTTTTGTTGGGGAATAGCCTTCTTTCTCTTTGATGTAGAGTATTACTTTAACTAGCATTAAAGGCATTCCAAATGATTGTTTATCTCTGCCATATAGCTCTTAATGGACTCTGCCCCTGTGAAAACAGCATGGTTAATGGAATTGAATTTATTTCCCCGTCTTAGTTCTGTGGGATTCCTTGTTTTTTAACAGTATGCTAATTTTCCCTCAATACCTTCTTTAGTTTGTGGTCGTTTTTAATTCTTCTTCCCCCCGCTTGAATGCTGAAACTCACTTAACAACAGAAATATGGCTCATATCTCGCTAAATTGTGCATGAAAAATGTCACCACCTACTTATATGTATGACCTATTAACAAGTTCACTTTTAGAATGGCAGGAAAGACAGTAATTATTTCCAATCAGCCTTATTTCTATAAGAAGGCCGAGCTTTTTCCAGGCAGTGCTTTTGTGATTGGCGCAGACACGGTGGCAAGGCTTATTAATGTATGGATCTTGAAATTGCTTTAGTTGAATTTGCTCAAGTTATATTATGACCTCAGTTTATGATTCTGGTGCATTTTAATGGTGCGTGCTGCATAATTAATATCACTTAGTATTTCATGCTGCTTTCTCCTTTCGTTGCAAATGTCAAGGTGCCTTATCTCTAGATGACATTCATTGCATCTCTAATGAATATAGATATTGTCTGTAAGACCTTTGGAAAAGATCTCTATTTTGCTGGCAAGATTCTATTGTGCAAATGCATTTTTTTTGCTGCCATATTGTCACATTGTACATATTCACAAATCAAAGTTATTAAGGGGCATGGATTACTGATTAAACTGTACAGTTTATGGATCTCAGTTTCTTATGGACGTGATGCAAAATGTTTTTAACAAACAATAAAGAGAAGGCTATCTAGAGACAAGAGTTTTGCATTTCTACTTTCTCATTTCTGTTGGAATGTATTTTGTATAACCAAAATAAGAGGCATTGTTAACCTAAAACTTGGAACTTTTCTCGATTTGAAAAACTAGAAAATGTATTTAAATAGTAAAATACAGGATCAGTACAGGTTCTTAAACTATGCTCAAAATCTTGAAATCTAAAAATGAAAACTTGGTTTTCCAAGAAAAAATCTCATTCTTTGACCGCTGAATGTAATTTCTAATCCTTGCAATTTTCCTGAAATTCATTAAAGTAAGCACATCTTCAAATCCCATTTTTTAAGCCCTTTCTGCAGAAGCCATGCATTCATGCTCGTTTATGGGAGTTAGTGGTATGGAAGGAAACTAACATGCTGTAATACTTTTCTGAGTTCCTAATGTGGTCCTTTACTGATGCATTCAAATTGATCTATGCGTGGATTAACTTTGCTTGCCAGCATACCCTTGTAACTCTGATGTTCTAGGATATGTTTACTACTGCGCCTATTTTCCCCTTTTATTTTCTTTTCCTGTGTGAATTGAACTTCGGGCATGGGTATTTGGTTCTTTGCATTTCAGTGTGTGCCTGGGGGGTGGAATTATTATGTCCGTAGATAGCGACAGAGAAGGCCTTAACAATGCAAGAGACCGGTATATTTGTTTTATTGGGCTCCCTACTCTACTCTTTAGCAGGAATGCCTTCAAAAACTACAACGAGGACAGGAAAATATGACCTGACTTGCAACGTAAAGTAAATTGATGTTACTATGGAAACAATGACCTGATCTGAACATTTACATTTCATCTCCCTTTGCTAGGAAAAATATTTGTGTTAGAATGGACAAGTTTTTCTTTCCCTGTCCATTTATATTCATTTATTATTATTTTACTGCTTTCCAGCCTAAGTATTATGATGGAGACTATGGGAAGATGCTAGAGATACTTGATGGATGCAAAAGAATTGGGTGCACCTTCCTTGTAGGTGGCCGTAATGTGGATGGTGTCTTTAAGGTGTTTCCACATACCATAAGCCCATAAAAGTATCCTTTTTCATCTCTATTTTCTTCTTTTGGAAATTCTGTCAATGTTGTTTGCTTGGCCTTTCTGCAGGTTCTCGAAGACTTCGAGATTCCAGAGACATTGAAAGATATGTTTGTCTCAATACCAGCTGATAGGTTCCGCATGGATATTTCCTCCACCGAAATAAGAAAGAGTGGTGGATTGTGATCTCATAGGCAGCAACATCTACTGATGACATCCTTCTTTGTATGATAATTTTGCGCTATGCCTATAGAAAGTACTTTCCTATTATTCATGCATCTACTGATTACTAGAGTTGAAAGAAAAGAAAATTGTTAAAGAAATGCAAATAAAAGTCAATACGGGTACCAAATGCTGCTATCATTTTATCTTCACTGCATGTTTTATACTTGTATTTGAATCTGCAGTACCCGGGAAATTTTTAAGTGAATCATTGAAACATTATTGATCTTTCCTTTATTAATTGATCCTGCAGCAGTGCCGTTGGTGTAGTATCATTGAAACACTATGGTTTGGCATCATTAAAGTAGGATTAGGTGAAAGATCTCGCTATTGTCAACTTTCAGGCTCATACCTGTTTTGCTTCTTTTCTGGGTGTTTTCACTTTTCATTTCCAAGATGGAACGGATATGCTTGAGGCTAAGAGACTCTCAAAGCAGCGAGCCATAAGCTATCTTTTGATAGGATACAGTTTTTAAGTATGATATGAAATTTTCACGTTTTGGGTGTTCTAACTCCTAAATTTCCCCTGCCAGCTTTTTACTTTATTCCTGTTCAGTTTCCAGAAATACTTCTAAATCATTAGTGTTTGTCCTCAAGAGTGTATATGAAATTCTGAAAAGCAGCTGATGTCACAGAAGATATTTGGCATTGCATGAACCTAAAACTAGTGGTATCCTACCTGGACGGGGAAAGAGGAAGCCATTGTATGAACCTAATATAGAAATAGAATTTTAACTAGTGGTATCCTACCTGTACGGGGGGAGAGGAAGGTCCACACTGTCACCTTGTTAGCCTTAATTATAGCTGCGGCCCTGTATTTTTTTTTTTAAAAAAATATAATCCAGTGGATGTTGCTAAATGGAGGGAGGGGATGCGCTTTGACCATATAAGAAATTGGGATGCCTTGGGAGTTTTGAAACGAAAAATGTCATCTGAAATTGGATAAGAAATCTCTGGCTGTTATTCATTTCGTCATGATAATGGCTAATGCAATTACATATCTTTGTTTATTTTTTTAATCATGAATCGGCCATGATCTAAGGAGCTTATAATATAAATAAAAATGAAGACAACTCATAAAAAAAAAAGAACGAAAATCTGCAATTGTTGCATTAACTACCTTATCTTCTTCACTAAAAAGCAAATTTTGATTGAGAGTTGTTAGAAACAGAACTTGGTAAATGGTAGGTATACTGCACCGTTGATAATTTGCAGAAGTGAATTTGTTCTTGTGCCTCTTATGCTGTGCCGACAAGCCATGGAGACAGCAGCGAACTCGAGCTTATCCACCACAGGCCGCACCGCACCCAGCACATGTTGTACCATAAGTATCAGTGGTAGAGGCTTTGTCTTTCGACGCCCCACCGGCACAAGATAAAATGACAGATGCAATTATAGAAAGAGTGACGATTGCAGCCCAGAAGAACAAAGCTGCACTGCTCAAGTCTTCACCATAGATTTTTCCATCTCCTCTTATCGTCTCTTTCCAGACTCTCACCATCTCTCTCTCTCTCTCTTCTTGGCTCGTGATGGCTAGGCACACTGATCTGAAAGGTTAAGTCCTCCTTTAGTTAGCAATATCATATATGCTATCATTTCATCAATGCTTTTTTTTTTTTTTTTGCATTGACTTGACGCAAGGTCACAAGTATATATCAAATTTAACCACCAATTACATAATGCCATGTCATGACAAGAAAAGCTTTGTAGCCTATGAGGTTTCCCAAAGAACAAGTTACCTTAATTTTCAGGAGAGGGCAATTGAAAACCATGGACAAGACACATGAAAACCATGTGTCGGAACGAGAGGACTAGTCCAAATCTTATCAAATTCAAAGTCAGTTTTGGGGACATGAAGCGCCGAATAAAGGAGAAGGGAAATTAAAGGTAGAAGAAGGAAAGGCCTCTTCTCACGAGGGTTCCATAATTTTTGGGATTAATTATAGCCATTGTCTCGAGGCCAGTAATTATCAACCTTTCCAACAAGGTCAGCAAAAGATGCGACAAGTCTACTCTCCAAATTGATTTATCTTCCGCCAAGAGTACATGCATATAACCTCTGACTTTGTCAACATATTCAACATTCATCAACTAGAAATCTCCAGAGCAGGTCGGTAAACAGAGTGAAAAATAAGGAAATCATGCGGGTACGGTTTTCGGTGTCAGAAATCCCAAAAACTAAGATAAAATGTGTATAACGTGGGGGGGTCCAAGTTTTCTTCATTTTTATTAGATTGTTAAATATTCTATTGATAGAAAGTCAATGTCTTTGTGTTTTAAATTTAATTTAAAACAATATTCTATTGCTGCGTTAATGCCACCTATGAACTCTCTGACCATTTAGGTCAGTATGTCTCTCTGACTTTTTACTTTTTGCGTGTATGAGATGTTTTTGTTTACTAAAAAATAATTTTTTTTAAAAATAAATTTTAAAAATAAATTTTTTAATATTTGATAGTGTAACAGAAAATAATTTTGAAAATATTTTTCAGTATTTTTTTATGGCATGAAAAATAAGCTGAAAAATAACTTATTAATGTTTTATTTTTCTCAAGTTTATTAAAATAATGAGAAACAAATCTTACAAATTAAAAGTTGAATGAGAATGAAATTGAAAAAAAATATAATTTCATAAATTATCTCAAATAAAATGAATAATAATAAAAATAATAGAGATCAAATCTAAAAAATTAAAAAAATAAAATGTGAAGAAATTAAAATAATAATAATTAACATTTCATAAATTATTTCAAAGAAAATAAGTAACAATCAAAAGAATGAGGATCAAATTTGATAGATAAAAAATTTTAATAAAAAAATGATAAGAAAAAAGCAAATAGCAATTATAAAAATAAGAACCAAAATTAATATAAAAATTAAATTTTAAGAGATGAAATTGAAAAATAAATATTCAAAACAAATTATATATAGCAATCAAAAGTTTGAGGATCAAATTTGATATAATCAGCAAATAATGACATTTTTAAATTTTTCACTACTTTCAGAAAGTGTTTTCCGCCCAAATTTTCCAGGAAAATTCTTTCCTGAAAACCAAGCTAAATTTTCCTTTGACTGGAAAGTATTTTTCGTTGACTAACTTTTCTAATGGCAAACAAATACAAGAAAGTTTAGAAACTGGTTTCTCGAAAACCACTTTCCGGAAAACAAAGACAGCGAAAAGGAAAAATACTTTCCTAGAAACTAAACCAAATTTTTTCTTTGACTGGAAAATATTTTTTGTTAACCAACTTTTTTAATGACAAACAAACATTAAAAAGTTTAAAAAGTAATTTTTTAAAAAATAAATTTCCAAAAACAAAAATGACCATAACATAACGGTTTTGGAGTTCGACATTGAGCGGTCTTTCAGGATTCCAGCAGGTAATTCTGGGGACTGACGGTTCCAAAATTTAAGTTTATGCTTTCAACAAAGTTGCAAAGTAAACAGGCTCTCTCCGAGATATTTTGTTCTCAGGCTTTAGGTTCTTTTTTTTTCATTACTGTTCGAGGAGACAAAAAAAGAAAAGAAAAGAGAAAGATACATATAAGTTTAATTTTGCAAAAAATAAATTATAATAAATTCTATGATAATATTTTAATATCAATAAATTCACTTATAATTTATTTCTAAGAAAAAAAGAGAGTTCCTATTTAGCTGTCCGACCCCGTTATCCTTTCATATATTTTAAAATGTACTATTTTAAAGTTTTTTTTACTTTTATTTTTTCTTTCATTTAGTAATTTTCTTTTGAATCCTTTCATAATATTTTTTTTATACAACTAAAAATATTTTTATATGGATAGCGAGGCACTGAAAATATTATTTTTAGTGATGTTCTTGCAAATCTGATTTTTTTTTTTTTTGCAACTTCACTAATTTAAAAAATCAAGC
Source organism: Populus deltoides (assembly GCA_015852605.2). Taxonomy (NCBI): domain Eukaryota; kingdom Viridiplantae; phylum Streptophyta; class Magnoliopsida; order Malpighiales; family Salicaceae; genus Populus; species Populus deltoides. The sequence goes on from CM027579.2 coordinate 13,746,080, forward strand.
ACGGATATAATGATGGATTGGAATATTTAACATAATTTATTCTCGTTTTATAACGTATTCATCTTTCAGATATTATTGCAAAATTAATGGCTGTGTCACCTGAAAAGAAACAAACAGATGAGTTCTTCTACAATTCTAATCAAACTAAGCCAAGCCATACATACTGTCATTTAAGTTTTGCTATAAAAAAATAAACATATATTAAAAAAAACTCCTAGAAAACTAGGCGTAATTAGTCATTTCCTTTTATGCATATACCCGTTGGCCCGGCCCAAACACAAAATTCCTTGAGCTGGGCTTCAAATATTTAGTTGAGCTATTTGTCTGAGTATCCATTAAAAATTAAATTTTGAAAGTATTTTCTTTAAGATTATAGATTATAAATAAATAAAGAATAAAAACATTCTTTAACAACATCACATATCTTAAATTAACCATCAGTTGTATTTAGCTTGATCCCATAAACATATAAAAGCAATAGAATATAGCAGAGAACAGTAATAAACCAAAATAATAGTACAAATGCACTGTCATTCAAATCGACATGTACTTGCGCTATTTTATGCGTGACTTGATGACGGCTATTAAAGAATGTTTTCCGACTCTCCGTGCACCGACACAAATAACCGAGAAATCCACAAATTGGGGCCAGAGAATGCAGCAACATTTCCTCAAATATGGTAGGCTTATCACGTTACCAAAATTGTCATGATTCTAACATGATTTGTTAAAATTTTTGAAAAAATAATTCAGGTTAAAAAAATATTTGAACAATACAATTTGAATATAATTCCTCCCTCTCTTTATTGATCATGATATCTTGAATCTTACAAAAATATGCATTTTGGGGTTATGACAAATGCAGTTTTGGGACTTCATAGAGGGTTGTAGTAATGATGATGCCGAGCCGTCTTCAAGTTATCAAGGAGATATTGTTTCTATGGTTGCTGATATTGGTGTCACTGAGTCAAATTCTCGGATCCCAGCCACCGAATTTCTCGAATTCTAATGCGATGGAAACTGAGAGTTTTCAAGAATTTTCTTGGGGCTTAACAGACATAGAGTGTCATCCAATTTTACAGGCCACAACTAGCACTGAGCTGAAAAGGGAGCTTCCATGGGAACCTTGCATAATAGAGTCAAGTGGAAGCTAAAAAGAAATCTCAGGACATACCACTCTTTCAAAAATCTCGAAGTGAAGTGAGTAGTAGAAACTGACTTGGCTTGGTTTGTTTTCATACATGTTCTCTTAATTTTTCCTTACTATTTGTTTTAGGCTAAATACGTGGTCATAACGGATGTATACGCATTTTATTGTATCTATGTGGTCTTTAATGGTCACAAGGATACCCGCGCTTCGAATACTCTTGTCACTAGACCTATTCATATGAATTGAATATTGTCACACTTATCTGTTTGGTTTTAGGTGTCTGACAAGGTTTGCGGAGAACCGAGCAGAAAGAAGCATGAGCAAAGGCCTAAAAGAACACGTTCAGCTGAGATGCATAATGTGTCTGTAAGAGTGAGTAGCAGCCTTGATATTTCGTAATCATGTGTTCTAAAAATTTCAGTCCGTCCAACTATGTTGTTGTATTTGTTATTGGGCAGAGGCGCAGGGACCGGATCAAGGGAAAGCAGAGAGCTCTACAGGAATTGATACCCAACTGTCACAAGGTCGCAGTGTCTAATCTATATTGACAATATCTTCTTGATTTTGCTGTTAACAGGAAGCTGGGATGCTCAAGTTTCCTATCTCAGCATGGATTTTAGTATAAGCCATATTGTAATTTTACAAAAACATCACCTGCAATTTGTTTTCTGAACTATGAATTAGTTAGCAATGGTGTTTTTCACTAATGATTATGTGAAGGATCGGCTATGTAGCCAACTCCCTTATATTTCTCTTCATGTTATAGGCTTTTGTAATTTCACGTGTAGTGGTTTGAGCTGTATTTATATATTTATCAGGTTAAGGGATCTTTGTAAGCCCAGATATTTGAAACTTAAAATCTGTCACAAACTGACCTCTGATTTTGACATGCAGCTATCTATTTGTTTGCTTTCTAGCTAGTTCATCATTCACGTGGCTATTCAGAAGCTGCTGAAGTAAGAGTTTACATGGTTGAGCTAGTAGCTGTTATAAATGAGTTGTTCTGAAAAGCATATAAGAGAGTTTTTTTTTTTTCATTTGAGTGGTTGCCACTAATTCATCTTTAAATGGTCCTAGTACTACTGGATGACATGGTATTATGTTTCTTTTTGCTAAAGCAATTTATTTAATTGTTAGTTATTGCTGGTCTCTGTGAGGATTTCTGACTGTTTTGATGTTTCTCTCCAGATTTTTTGTTTCTTTTTCTTGGCAATACCGTCTAATTACATCCAATCAATCTAAATTTCCCAACTGTTTTCAGCAGGACCAACCGTCAATGCTAGAAGATGCTGTTGAATATCTTAAAGCCTTGAAGCTTCAAGTTGAAGTGATCGCTTTATCTGTAATTGCAGTTCTTCAAGCCTTGCCTGCTATTAACTTGTTTCTTTTTCTGTCCATCAGATGCTGTCCATGAGTGGTGGAGCAACGTGCCAGGCCTCATATATGCCACAGGCTGGAATTCCAAGTATACCAATTCCCCAATTTTCTATATAGGCACCCATGAGGCCAAGTCCAGGAATGGGAATGTTTAGCATGTCTCATTCGTTGGGTCTTCCAATGACATCACTTCCCTCAGCTGTGCATCTCCATTCTTCTCTATCAGCAGCAGCAGCAGCAGCAGCTTGATTGAATCCAATGACTGCACATGAAAATCTCCCCACCCCTCAAGTGCAAGTGCCATTCATTTCCTGACGGCCACTACCTACAGATGCAGCCACATCAAGTACACCGCCAACATTTGCAACTGGGTTCTCTGCCACATACGATAGTCCTGACGAAGGAGAGTCTAGTCCTCGAATGCACCGAAGGAACACCATCCGATTATCATCTACCAGTAAACATGTCAGGTTAATTCCAAATTGTACTCCTTTTTCTTAATGCTTTTGGAATCCACTATGATCATACCTTTTGTTCCCTGACCAATTATTATCTCCAATTATCTTTTGCCGAAGTTGATTGCTATACAATTCTTTGCCATATTAATTATCAGTTCTCAGAATCGTGACAGAGTTGTAGAAATGCTAGCCATACTCTTCAATAACTGCAAGTCATGTTATAACGCCTTTGTTCATACAGAATGTGGTTCCAGTCTACTTTCTTCAACGAGGAAGCTGGCCGGCGGCTACAATTTAGTCAGTGACAGAGAGAAAAATGTTTCTTAACTGAATTTTGAAGTGCTGGTTGACTTCATTTGATTATTGCAGGAGGATAGCTGAAGGCTTGCATCAGACAGTTTCCCTAGACAGAAATGTTGAGTTAGCATCAATTTCTTCCACTTATATATCATTGTATCCATGATTAGCTAATTACCTGTTATGTCGTGAAATCAAATATCATTTCTCAAGAAAATCCTACGTTCTAGGCTTTAGCAACTTTCGTTATGTTTCTTAACAGTAAGATCATAAGATGTTTAAACATGAATGGTAATGGTGAAGTTACAGGTCAGTCCACCATTTGAATTGGAATGACAGAACTTGTAAACAGATACCTGTGCAGAATGTTTCTTAAATCAGCAGGCTAATAAGAGGTTCCCATCATAACATTTCAATCTTGTACATAATTTTTCTTGACCAAAATTCAAGATCAAGCAGCTGGACCAGCATTGATCTTGAAGTTCGAAGTAAAATCGTTAGGGTTCATGATATATTTCTTTGTAAATAAAATTCCTTAGCTATTGTTGCACAGGAAATTAAATACATTAGTGTGTTTGAAGCTTACAGACATGCTATATAATTTTATTGATTTTACATTGCTGATTTGATTGTGAAAATGATATAATAAAATCTGGTACTTGATGCTTGAAATTGACCTCAGACAGGTCATAGTCTAGCCTCAAATACAAATTCTGAGGGTGATATACCATGAAATCCTATCCCATTGAGACCAAATTCTCCTATCTTTTTCTTCAGAAAGAAAAAAGATCTCTCGCGTCTTTCTTGCAGTCTCTAGTTAACTAGCTAGTACGATGTTCATAAGTTTTAGTGGTTTTTTCTTGTCTGATTTTCCAGTAGAGCTGAGAAAAAAAAGAAAAACTGATTAAATTGAAAAAAAATAATAATTAAAAAAATTAAATTGTGAAAAAAAATTGATTAAAATTTTTAAAAAACCTACTGGTTCGGTTTTAATTTTATAAGTCTAAAACTGAAAAAACCGAACCCAAACTGAAAAAAACAAGTTTTTATTCTAAAATAACCGAACCGAAACCGGTCGGTTTGAACCGGTTTTTTTTTTTTAAACCGGTTTGGTTACTTTTTTTATATAAAAACCGAACCGAACCGAAAATAATCACCCCTATTTCTCAAGCTAGGAATTTTATTTTGCTTGTTGCAGAGGTTCTCTCTTTGTTTCTGATTAATGAAATTCAATTCATTCTTCAGGAAGAAAAGAAAAATTACCAAAATATTTAGGATATGTTTTTTAACAAAGTAAAACAATTTCTTTTAAGATTTTGTGTATTTATAATTTTTTTCACCTTTTTTCTTTAAGAAAATAAAAAACTGTATTTACTAATTGATATTTAGCAAAACATGATTTTCGTAAGAAAAACATGAAAAGTTTATGTTAACAAACTTTCCAGTTGAAAAAACAAGGGCTGCATTGGATTTTTTTCTTCTCTTGCGATGGCATTTTCTTTTATTATTTTAAAAGCAAGTCAAATTAGCATGATTCTGATGTTTATATTTAAAATTGATGGCCAGTGCATTCTTTTCTAAAATGGAGATGAAAGATTGATAGCTACTATATTATAAAAATAAACAATTTAATTATTCATTACTGGTTGAAGAATAAATACATTATTGTAAAATCTCAAGCGCAAGGAGAGAGCAGCACATTATTCTTACAGCAAAATCCTCATGCGTTACAAGACCAGGAGCGGTGCTAGCTTGACTGCTTAACCTAAGCCAAAAAAAACACAGTAAAGATTAGGGTTACAGTACTTGAGTAGATCAATCCATAGGTTAGTGGGTTGATTTGGATTAACGATTTTTTTTAATCCAAAAGAGCTTTACTTTAAACCCAAAAAAAAAAAAAAATTAAACCGCATCTTTTTGAAACAAAGTTGATCGGCACTTTTCTTTAATTTCCTCTCATTTTTTGTTTTGCCGCCTCCTTAAAATCTGCTCAAGCTCTGCCCACTAATTAAGAGAATAAAGTGGGGTAATAAAGAAAAGAAAAACAGATCTACCTTGATTGATGGCAACTTCGAGAGTTTAGTTTGGTAGTTAAACTTAAACGTATGATTAACTCAAGGGGTGGGGTATGATGATAAAAAATTTGAGATCTATACAATAAGTTTTTAGTTCGAGTCAGGACATGTAATTTTTGTAAGAGCATAAAATAGTTAGGATTTTATTTGTTTATCTAGATCCACAAAATACGTTTTTCAAGAAGTGAGGTTTTCTCGAATAAAAAAAAATATAATTATAATTATATATAATTTGGAGTTAATATTCAGAAAGATTTATTATGTTTATTTAAATATAGCAGATGTAAAATGCGTTTTTAAAGTCAATTATAGAACTTAATCTTGATAAATTAGTCTGCGAATATCCTTATGATAAAGAAACTTTGATCGAATTGTAATCAAAATCCAAAGCCTATAATGGGAGGGGGCCACTGTATAACATCCTACTTTAATTAATCTCATAATGCTGCCCTATCAACTTTGAGTGGCGTCATTACGGGCTTTTTATTTCTTATTTCAAATAAACAATAACCCATAATGAAATTAAAGATTAATGAAAAGAAGGATATAAAAATTATAGCAAATTATCTCAAATACATTAAATTCTGGGGAAATTGTCAAAAGGGAAGGCAATATAGAATTCTATGAAAAGCAGTGTAGGATCCCTAGTCTATTACTTCATGGAGAAATGTCAAAAAAATTCAAATTTTATTATGAAATAAAAAAAAAACAAGTTGAAATTCAATGCCAGAGACCCTAATCTCCTATGTAATTATGTTCAATTAATGAAAAGCAAGTTGAAAAAAAAAAAAAACAAGTTGAAATTCTATGAAAAGCAGTGTAGGATCCCTAGCATGGGGAAAATGTCAAAAAAATTCAAATTTTATAAATAAAAAAAAGGGTTCAAATTCAATGCCAGAGACCCTAATCTCCTATGTAATCATGTTCAATTAATGAGTTTTTTGTTGGCTTCCTCGCGGGGAAGAAATGTCAGATTTCAACCACCTGATTGGTTTCCTAACAAGTCCATTAGACCACTCATCCAGTATTTGAACCTCCTCGGAGCCAGTTGGATTTATAGATTCACAATTCTTTCTCAGATTCATTTGAGGGCCCATTGTATATCAGAGCTGCAAAACAAGGAGTAGCCTTCTGCAACATCTCACCAAGCTACAAGGAACCACGCCACTTAAAAACTTGACAATCAAAGTTTTCGAATTATTACAAGAGCAACAATCATAAGACTATTGTGCAGCCAAGTGTGGATGGACTCAATGGGCATAGCGGGACACAGGCAGATGCGATCTTACTAGTGTAACTATAATGTCAAATCCGTGCAAGTGACCAGTATTAGCAGTATGATCAAAGAAGACAAACCCAGCATAATACGCGGAGGCAATGCCATGAAGTGCACAACAAATATACATAGAAAAACACGAATTTCACACCAGACATGATATAAGTCGACGTATGCATGCTTGAAGATCTCTAACACCGTTTCATTTTCCTCTATCAATCTTTCCCCATTGATAAGCCCCCAAAACTGTAGATATTGACCTCATCGAATCATAGTTAAACCTTCTCAAACTCACTTGTTTGTTGCTGCTGTGGGTAACTTGCACTGGTCATCCCAACACCTACATTCTGGTGTTTCTCCCATCCACCAGTATCGGCTCTCGAGTGAGCAAAATAGTAAAGGATTGACCCTATCAATGACAGCAATGTAAGAGCTGCACCAGCAGCAAAGACACCTTTGCGAAGGGTGGCGCATGATAATTCACCCTGATGAAACAATCCTCTGTACTTGGTATGATATGCATTCCTTGCTGATCCAGCTATTAAGCATGCCTCAGCTCCTAAAAAGCTTAACCTGAAGATTTAGTAGTTAAGATTTCTCACCTATTATAAATCCAAATAACTAACAAATTAAGCCAAATAAGGCATGCCATTTTGGAGGACAGCAGCCATATCATTAGCAGGCATATACATAAAATATCCTAAAACCTAAAACATCTAAAATATCCTACCAACACCAAGCTCATTAGCATTCAGGTATAGAAATTAAGAGTAATGCTATTTCACAAGAAAAACTAACAAGCATAGACTACAAGAAAATTTGATAGACATCCAATCACTTGATCCATGTGGAGATTATCGGTGGGTTCCAACAATCTATTGCTTTATAATTTTCAGGTATTTTTGCTTATTAGCATGATTTTTAAAGAAAATTAACAAAATAACATAGTTTAAAAAAGAGACGGTGAAATAACACTTTTTGTATATGGACTGAGAAAAGCAACATTCAAATTTGTCTCTCTTTCTTTTTTTTCCCTCTCCTCTCTTTAAATATTACAATGAGAGAGGAGAGAAAAAAAGAAAGAAAGAGGCCCTAGAGGCGTATTGAAGCTCAGATTATAATATCACTAGTATTATCATAAAAATCACGACAAGACAAATCCAACAATATCAAAAAGATCACCAACAATAACCGGAGTAGGCCACACTTTCACCAAAGTCAAATGAGTCACCCGCCATCTTTGTGCAGCAAGTGTAGCACAATTCAATAACTGTTGGTGACCTTCTTTAGTGTCGTTAGATTCGTCTCATTGGGATCATCTCGATGGCACATGTGGTTTTCTAATCGAAACTTTGGTATGCCTATGAGATCTATTTTTTTATTCTCTCTCCTCATCGTAATCTCCTCATCGTAATTTACGTAACTCATTTCACAATTTCTTTGAAATGTTATGTTTTTGAATAAAGAACAAATTTGAATGTTGCAGTTCCCAATAGGTATAAACTATGCTATTTCGCCAAATATTTTTTATATTTTGTTATTTTGTCAAAAAAAAACTTTTAAAAAAAGCATGTTAATTTAGAAAAAAAATCATAATTTTCTTCGAAAATAGTATTATTCGATTGATAATCACGGCAAAGGGAAGCCCATATCCATAGAGTTCTCACAAAAAGGTGTTACTTCAAGCTTCTTTCTAATAAATCGTCGCCACAAAGTCAAGACAGTGGGTCAGTTACCAACTCCCGAAAGGACAAATGCCAAAGCCTACCGTGCCTAGATTGAAACCTGAAAGCCGAAAGTTGAAAATGGAGGCACTATAGCCCAAGGATTTAATTAACTGCAGATTAATCACTACCAAATATAACGACATCAATTATTATGAATTGCAAAGTACTAATGTAATTCAACACACACTCTTTATTCAGATTAACATATTTCCTAATTTTGTTGCTTAGTTCACATGTTGCCACTTAATAGTTCAAACGACAGGGTGCAAGTATTCGAGAAACTTTTAACTCATTTGTCGGTGGAAGAGTAAATTTTGAAATGGGACCCAATTAATCGATTAAGTATATGTAAATAAAGGACTAATCTAGACCGTTAAAATTAATGATTCTAAATAATTGAAAAAAAAAGATGATGATAGACAGGGAATTTGAAGAGATGGGAAGGGAGAAAATGGAAACTTTCTTTTACCAGGAAAAGATGAAGAAGATGATGGCACAAGTAGTGGAGCAGCTTCCAGTAACAAGGCCTTTACCAAAGCAGAGACACCTGGTAACGCCGTTTAAAATCATTTGGCTAATAAGTATCAGCCCAAACGCCGCTAGCCCGTAAACCGTAGACGCGTCCGTATCGTAGACACAGTAAGTCCTCTCATCGTACTGGTCAGGCACCACCTTAGCCTTCTCACACAACACAAAACAAAAAATTAATAGAACGGATAAAGACTCAAAAATCGAGAGAGATAGAGAGAGAGAGAGAGAGAGAGAGAGAGTTACGGTGCTGCGACGTCTTTCAGCGCCGATGGCGAGGACGAAGGCGATGAGGTGAAGAGAAGTGATGACAGCTAAAATGGAGACCGAGACTGCCATTTTTTTTTTCGCTTTTGCTGCTACTCTCTTACTCTCTCTGTCAGTATATGTATGCTAACAATATGCTGTTTTGCTTGCTTTGATAAGATTCCCCTTTTGCCCCTTTCTATTCATTCCTCTATGTTTCACTTCTGTTTCTATAGTTTAGAATTCCCTGATTTTGCCCTTTTAATTTGCAGAAAATTCCAACGTTAACATTAAACAACAAAAAGCCTATTTTTATTTTTTTTAGTTTTTGAAGTGTGTTTTGAGATACTATAGCATGTATCTGGACTTGAGAGAGAGAGAGAGAGAGAGAGATGAAATGAAATTCGGAAAAAGGTAGCTTTACATTAGTAACTTAAATAGTAGATGGTAAAATTGAGAGTCTTTAATAAGTTATAGGACTAATATTCGATAATTTTAAACTGTTGGAGAACGGTGTAATATTATTCAATCTTTAAGGGCATTTTTTTTTGGTTTTGTGTTAGTTAATTCTCTGCTTTTAATGGTAGTAAATCAGTCGTCTGTTCGAGCTTGAGTTCTAGCATTTCTCTTTCCCACTTTCCTCTTTACAGGGGAGCTGCTGTGCTTTCTCTGGATGTTCTGCATTTTGGATCTGAGCCGATATTTTTTAGTTTAATTAGCGGGAAAAATATGATTGTCATTAAAGGAGGTTTAGATCTGGTGCTGTCATGAGCACGGAATGAAGATGGAGATCGGCTACTGATGGGGCAAGTGAGGGATTTGATGGTTTTGATTGTAATCCTGGTACTTCGGTGTGAGAGAGCATGTAAGAATGTGTGGAGGGGAGTGGGACCTCTTACTGACTTTGTTGACTAACGTGTCTGCTCAGTAGCTCGAACGCGGCTGGCTTGTCGGGACGCCTGGTTTCCTGTTTTCTTGCCCGTTATCCCAGGGTACATAGGGTATATTTGTTTAAGTGTTCACGCCGTTTTTTTTAAGAAATTTATTTTTTTTATTTTTTTATTTTAATGTATAATTGTTAAAAATAAATTTTAAAAAATAAAAAATATTATTTTTAAATAAAAAATACTTTAAAAAAATCATCACGGTAATATAAAACACTATCTTACTTTTCTTTTCTTTTTGTTAATAAAGCTAATTGAGTTGTGTTTTTGTATAATTTTTATAAATTAATATTATATTTTTTATTTTAAAAAATTTATAAGTATATTTAGTTAGAAATAATTTCTAATTTAAATTAAAACTTTGAATAAAAACAAGTGAAATTTTTGATGCAATAAAAAAATAAAAAATGTTAACTTTTAAGTCATGGATTATAATTTATAATACATTCATTTCTTAAAACGATTATTTTAATTTATGTGTATTAAACGTAATTATAATTTAAAATTATTTTAATAGATTATTTAAAAAATTATTTTAAATTTTGACTCAAATTAAGATTTATAATTCAAAAATCATGTTAAATAGACTTTTAATCTTTTGAAGATTTTCACATATTTTGTTAAAAACATAATTGTTATATTATTTAAATCCAAGTTATTGAATTCGAATTGAATGGATATTATTTAGTGTAAAATAAAAATGATAATAACTTTAATTTTTATTTATTTAATTAATTTGGATTCGAGAAGTAGTAATAAAACTGGAACATAAAAGAGTTCAAAGGAGCCATTTTGAAACTGAAAGCACACCATGTAATGCTTATCGGCCTGTTTTAAAGGCCGATAACCATATTTACGGCTTGTCAAACCCGGGATTTTTCAAAGGGGTTACGTATCGAGTTTCTTATGAAATTCCGGAAAAAGTCACAAGCATGAATAATACAATAATACCTGGCTTAAATAGTACCCAGAAAAAAAAATACTCGGATTAAGACCTAATTATAAAGTGATCTGCATTACACTCGGAAGAGAGGAAAGTGAGAGGAAAGAAAACAAGAATTTCAAGAAATTTTCACTTTTTTGGAACGAGAGAGAACGAGGAGAAAGGAAATGAAAAGAAAATTTTATTTGGAGATCCACATTTACTGAGCTCTCGATCGATTTACAGAGTAAGTGGGTGGGAAACTTGCGCAATTCTAGTTTTTTTCCTGAACAAAGTCTATTTATTAGATTGAACTCGAGGAACATAATATTAGTTTTATTCTTCGAAAATTTTCCCTCCTTATATATGTTCTTCGTTTCACATTCAAAAAATATGTATATATATTTTTCCTTTCACGTCATTAAAAAAAAAAAAAACAGCGAGAGAGAGGAAATGACTTTCCTTTCACCTCATTTTCCTGTATTTTCCTTCTTCCTACTTTCTTTCCTCTACCTCACATAATTCGGGAAAAAAAAACATTAAACTTGATGTGCAGAAAACCCAGAAACAAATCCAAAAGGATCCGAATTTTTATAAATTATAAAGGGAAAAAAAAGGGAGGATACGGGATCATGGTGCAAATTAAATAGCCAACTTTAATTTAAATAGGAAAGAAGATAATTATGCTCCGAGAAATTGATCGATCATGGAAAGTCAACTTTCAAGGCTGCAATGCAAGCAAGCATTAATATAAGGGTGGTAGCGAGTATAATATTCTCCTAAAAAAATCCTTTATCTTGATAAGTTTGAGCACCACTCATACTACCAGACCCAATTTCCATTCTGAGGAATATTGCTCTACCAGACCTTATCGGGTTAATTATAATATATATTATTAAATGACCTAATCACATTATAATCTTAATAATCAAAGTCATCTAAAGCATTTAGAAAACAATATCAGACAAAATAAACACAAGACGATCGCATTAAAGTCCCAAAAAAATCCTCTTCGTGTTGTTAAAATACACCTTAAGTCCACGTTAGAAAGATATATGAGATTTTATTGTTAAGAAGAACATCAAACCAATAGATTTGGATAATAGCACTTCGCAATAACATAAATGATTATTATTATTATTTAAATTAATTATTCTAATAATTATACATGATATCTTCTAGCAAATTATTCAAATAATTTAAATGAAGAGTTATCTTTTAAGCTCCACATATATATTAGTCTTAAAAGGTATTATTTAATTTATTTATAAATATGAGTTTGATATTGATAAAAATTAATTAGAAATAAATTTTTTTTTAATTTTTCTCATCAAACTCTTTGTTTATGTTTATCAAAAAAAATTTAATAAACTTTTTTTATATCCTAAAAATATATTATTTTAATTCTATTATAAATATAATTAATGAAGGCAATTAATACTTTAAATGTAATGATAGTCACGTATCACAGTCTACCGCTAACATTAAACTTCGTCCATATATATAAAGGGGTCCCCGCAAAGGATATTTTGGCACTTATGATGACGTTTCATTCTTTATTTTTTTAGAACAGGGAAAAAAAATCAGTTTTCTTCAAAGAAAGCGACCAGCTTGATGATTCAAGGACTGTATTTCTCTTCGTAATCAACCCTTGTAGATGCCACAAGTTTCCGAGCTTAATTTTTTTTCCCCCTCGTTTGGTGCAAAGAGGTCAAGAACTGGCCGTTGTTCACAGATATGCATGGATTGGCATGCCTAATACTATTCCTTGGACAATGATTTCCAATAAAATAAATCATTAGATATTTGCATCTCAATTAATTTTTAACGCTAGTACGATCGATCTTGATTAATTACTTTTTTAATTGCAACTGGGAATACTTTTATCCCTACACTTAAGACCTCCACTTGCAAAAAAATAGAAAAGAAAAGAAAAGAAAAACAGATATCTTTGAAGATTGTTGATATATATAAATATGAGCTTGAAATTTAAATAGATGTAACCTTATATTATTTTATGTTTAATTTTTATCAAATAAAATAATAAAGATAATAAGATATAAATTTTTGATATTAGATTATACAATTATCTCAATCTAAAAAATTAAATTATTAAGTGAAATTAAAAGATATAATTTGTATTATTTTTAAGGAGAATATTAGAAAAATTGGCCTATTGTTTTTTATTTTTATTTTACATTAAATGGGTTTCAACCTGAGAGCTTTTGGAACGAGAGGGTTTGAGTAGCAATTTAGCTAAAAGCTCGTTGGCTAATTTGCATATTTATTTATATATTTCATCATCACATACATATAAAAAAAAGAAAAAAACAATAGGATAGCATCATTCCCGATTTCAGCATATGCCGCCCAACACTTAAACATGCAAGCCAATATTATTTATTTATTCCATTTCATTTTTATTCAGGTGGTAGGAGCCTCCAAACAAGACTCCCAAGGCCACATCCCCCGAACCTGAGTTGGCAAACACCAAATATGCCATCTCAAATCCACCGATGTAATTATAAGATAAACTATGTATTTTGTTCTTACAAATTCATCAGTGTGCCACTTCAACCCTCATAATTTAGAATTTCCTAATTCTATCCTTATTGTTTTTATAAAGTTCATTTTTTCCCCTTTAATACCTAGAGACTAATCAAAATAAAACCCAAATAACAAGAAAAAAAATTAAAAATTAAACTATTTAATACTTAGGAGTAAGATTGGAACTTTATAAAAACTAAAAGGATAAAACTGACAGATTGTAAATCTTATAAGGAGTGGGAGCGAAACTTAATGAATCTGTTGGAGCAAAGAGGGAAAAAAAATCCCATAATTATATATACAGAGACCGACGTAACTCTTTGATTTGATCTATCCAAAGAGGAGAAGTTTACACATCAGCATCTAATCAAGTTTGACCTAACGTAAGATAACCCTAACTCCTAAATAAATCTTAAAAATAGGGAAACGATAAAACGAACATGGGTCAATACGCGGCGCCTTGCTGTCTCTTCTTCTCCTATAAATAACTCTCTCAAGAATCGCCGAACTCTCAAACGAGAAAAAGAACGATCATCATATTCATCCAAAAAAGCAAGAAATCAAAACTGTAATCTCCTCTGATACTCTACGTTTTCACGTATAGAAATCTGCATTGATTGAGGATAGATTCTTCTTCTCTGATTTTCACTACTCTCCCACCACGATCTGAAGCGGATATATATATATATATACCATGTCAAAGGGTGAAATGGCTAATTCAGATCTCTCAATGATCCTTCCAAGAGTTCTCATCGTCTCCCGTCGAACCGTTCGCAAGAATAAGTTTGTAGATTTTGTTGGTTCGTTCCCTTTTCTCCACTACCCTTAATTTGTCTCTTGTTATTATTGAATCACAAATCAAAAGCTCACCTTCTACGTACGAATTGAATCTTTTTGCATGAATGATTTGAGTTTTCAAATAAAAACTCGAACGCGGTTTATCACTTGAGTGCTGCTCAATCTCAAAAAATAATTTTTCAGTTTTCACTTCTGAAACATAACCAGTTTTTTATATTTAATATACAGGAGAATATCATCTAGATTTAATTGTAAGTTATGGGGCGGTGCCAGTTATAGTCCCAAGGGTAAGTGGAGTCCACATGCTATTGGAGAGCTTTGAGCCTATTCATGGCGTTTTACTGTGCGAAGGTGAAGATATCGATCCATCTCATTACGATGCAGAACTATCTGGTTTTTCACCAGAAGAACTTGAAGAGATTAGAAAAGTCCATGTAAGTGATACTTCCATTGACAGGGAGAAAGATACAATTGAATTAAGGCTTGCAAAGCTTTGCCTTGAAAGAAACATACCATACCTAGGAATATGCAGGGGATCCCAAGTCCTTAATGTTGCTTGTGGAGGTACACTTTATCAGGATGTTGAGAAAGAGCTCTCAAAGAAAGTCCCTGAAGAACAAAGAGTGGTGCACATGGACTATGAGAATTATGACGGACACCGGCATGTGGTAAAGGTATTGGAAAACACTCCTTTGCATCAGTGGTTTAAAGATTCTTTGGAGGAAGATAAAATGGAAATCATGGTTAATAGCTATCACCACCAAGGTGTGAGGAAATTGGCTCAAAGATTTGTTCCAATGGCTTTTGCTCCTGATGGATTGATTGAAGGGTTTTATGATCCTGATGCTTACAATCCTGAAGAGGGAAAGTTCATCATGGGTCTTCAATTTCATCCAGAAAGGATGAGGAACGAAGACTCCGATGATTTTGACTACCCTGGATGTCCATCTGCATATAAGGTAAAGCCAAGACCTTAATAGTGGTAGCAACTAGAATCTATTTTTCCTTTGAAAAAACCAAGAATACATGGTTTCTCTGCAGGAATTTGCTAAGGCAGTTATTGCTTACGAGAAGAAGCTTAATCGGTCAGAATGCGTGCTGGAAGCTCCTAAACTTAATCAAGAACTGGAGAGAAAAAGAAGAATACTTGTCAGAAGTTTCTCAATTGCAAGAAACATGTACAGCTCAGGAGGTGGAACTGGTCAAGAATCAGAACTGCAAGTTGGAGCAGAATTTCTAGAGGTTAATTAGCATATATATGAAATCGATCGTGCTAGATAGGATTTATTTATTTATTTATTTGGACGTCCCTTTAGAGTGCATTTTACATGTAACCTGCAGGCAAGTACTGCGCTAAGTTTGCAGCAAGAGAAGAGACTGAAACAAATGGGTGCAACAGTGAGAAATGCGTCTGTGTACAAAGAAAGGTTGACAATGAATGAGGAGAGGGAGAGACTTGCAAGGGCTATCATGGGAAAAATGTCGATCAGCCAGTTATCCGATCTGATGTCCTTCTATCATATGATGGGAAACTTATGTTCAGAGGCCTTGGAGAGAAAGCTTCAAGACCGAGTGGATGAAGAACCTGATTTCTAGAGAACACACTCTGCTAGCTTTTGTAAAACTGTTGTCTCTCTTGAGTTATTTCTTCCCTTCTTCAATAAAGTCTTGATGTTTCTCCCCTCTTTCTCCCCTTTCCGGTGGCAAATGAAATTAATACTCGCACCATCTTTCGCTAGCACGACTCGACATGAGAACCAAAAAAAAATACAGCGTTTTTGGCAAGTTTAGAAAAATATTAGAATGACAAAGGTGAAATGTTGATTTAAAATAATCCAATCTAACAAAAAAACCTTATAACGTTAGTGATATCTTAATGGTGATTATTAGTTACAATCTGTTCTTATTAAAATAAATAACATGTCATCAGTTTGGACCACGTAAACCACTCGTGTAAATAGCAACTCCCATACAATCTCTTTTCTTCTCAATCGCACCATAAGTCGATTTTCTCAGCAGAGAAAGTAAGGGAGAGAGGGATTATGAAACAAGGGAAAATTTGGGTATTTAATTGAAACAATATTAACAGATTTATTAACTGAGAATGGTTTGTGAAGATCTTCAAAAAGAGGGGTGGATAAGCAAAGCCATCCTATAATTAGAGGAAAGCTTTCCCAAACTTACTCTAATATATTGAGTACCGAATTGCACAAGCCGAAATTATCACGGCATGATTTAGCAAAAACCAAACATGCCAATCTAGGCTATATTCGTATGTTGGAAAAACATGAAGGCTTGGCTTAGAGATTGTAAAGGTAATAAAACAGGTTGAAAGAATAATATATAGATATTGAAAAACCAATTTCATGGATACGTACGTGTTTGAAGGCCCATTGTGCCTTCGGAATATAGAACCAAGGACTTCCATTAATTTTGGTTGCAAAGATTCTGCTTTTTTACTTCAATTTCCATCAGTCCAAGTCATGCTGGCATACCTATCCTGGCAGCACGGGAGTTTGCAAAATGGGCAAAGGGAGATACAAAGTAGGGGCAGTCGTCGGCTGTTTTCCACAGTTGACAGTTTTAGACAAAACTGACCTGATGTATTTCTGGTCTTGGGAGATGGTTTTTATTGTACTCTTACATGTTATTACTTTTTAAATAGGCGTGTATAGCATGCAAGTTCTGGAGGGCATAACATTATGCATCATAGCACACACATGGATGAACTTGTGTATATTTTTTTGAGTTAAAAAAAAGCTTGGATTGATTCTTGTAATAACTTGTGTGTTTATTTCTTTCTATATATATATATATATATATATATATATATATATATATATATATATATATATATATATTCCACTTATTTACAAAATTGAAAGAGTGTAGAAAACTTCTTTAGTTTATGGACAAACTAGTTGTGAACAAATAGGAGTGCAGAAAAAACTGAGTCCAGCAGAGCAGAACAAGACTGACTGACGCATAGAAGCGGAAAATTTTGACGAGAAAAACAACCTGTCACAATGGATAATTGCCAGGCTATTTAACAATTTTTCTAAGCTGTCAACCAATTGATCACCTAGTTTGTTTTTCACAATGATTGACAGCTTCAACTTCTTGCAAGTATGCTTGTGAAACGCGTCAAGTGGTAGACGCTGTTAAATGCGTTTTTTACAAGAAATATTATAAGCAAAAAAATTAAAAAAAGAAGAGGAAGAAAGGCCGTCCTCTAGCTAGGGGTGAAAAAAACTAGAAACTCATTAAACTAAAAAAATTAATCAAAAAGATCAAACCAAAAAAAAAAAACTGAATTAACTAATTTAAAAAATTTACAGTTTAGTTTTGTTTTTTAAAATCTGAAATTAATTCAACTAAACCGATTCAAATCAATTCAACTAGGCCTTAAAATACAAGTATAAATAGAATATTTTTTTCAAACGCTAAACCTAAATCAGTATTCTCGGGCACCCCCTCCCCCTGCTCTCTTGTCTATTGTCTCTCTCAAATTTGCCTCATTCTCCTCTATACTCCACGACTATTAAGCTTTATGCTCCTCTATCCTCCAAATAAAAGGCACACAACTTCAAATTAGATCATTCTGGAAATGACAGACAAGGAACTGAAATCTCTGGAGAAATTAAAAAAAAAAAAAGGTATACAAGCTAACTAGAAGGCTAGCATAAGAGTTTCTGGAAAAAAAGATTTTGAGAGACGACTTAACTAGCTAAAACAAAAGGAGATGTGACTTTGACCGTGGAAAGAGATAAAGATAGATGGTAAAAATCTATGTAAACTTTTTTTTTGTATTTGGTTTCCTCTCATCCAAATAATAATGATTTGATTTTATATTTTAGTAACTTTTCATCTTCTCTTTGTGATTTTACAGTCAAATTATTTCTTTCCTTTCCTTTCCAGTATCTTTTTGCAAGTTTATTTTTTGAATTAAAATCTAACAAAAAAATAAACTGGAGTTGAATTTTTAGATATCACACGTGCCTAACCAACTTAAAAATAAAAAACCATACTTGTTGAGAAAGTCAAGATATCTCGGAAAAAAGAGACAGTTCAGAAAATAAAAGCAAGTACAAAAATAGAAACCTGGAAAATATAGCCAATAAAAAACCCGAAAAAAACTCAACCAAAATAAAAATAATTTCAGTTTGCAAAGGAAAAAAATCAAATCAAACTGATCAGTTTAAACTAATTTTCAGTTCAGTCCAAAAACTTGAAAAAAAATTATTTTGATTTGATTGTTTATTTTAATCCAAAACCATACCAGAAGAAAAATGCTCAGCCCTACTCCAGCCAAAGCATCAGCAGCAGCACGGGACACGCGTGTTAGCCCCTCGTTGGTTTTCTTCCACCAAAAGCAAGAGCTGTGAGTTGAATATGGACCTCTACACAGAAAAGGCAAGCTCCTCGCTGATTGTAGACGATGGCAAAATCCATGGATAACAGACACTGTACAATCTATCTGCACCATCTGGCTGGAATTAGGGTCACGAAAAGAAGGGTCATGCCACTCCAGTTGGTGTTCAAATGGCAGGCCAACGGGCTATAAAATCACCATACAAGGGAAACAAAACAATCTGGGACCACCATTCACCCGATCATAATGTACAGATAACAAAAACATTCTAACACACTACTCCTCAAGGATATCACGCAGTTAAGTGTTAAAATACATTGCTGGGGTAGGCTCAAACTTGAAAACACAACCTATCAAAATCCCCTTCCGGATGTTAAAACAAGACATTAAATCCTAAATACGGATAATCAGAGCATAAAAAAGTGCCTGGTTTATCGTGACATACCCATTATATAAAATATAGAAAACAAGCAAGACGAAACTCAGTTACACTGACAGCAACCCAACCACCTCTTTACCTTGGTTTAGCTCAGACCTTCAGCAGCACACATATCCTAACTCTGTTTTTCTATTCACTATTCTTGAGCCTTATTGCACTTGCACTCCTTCCATTCTCAACTTTATTTCTTTTTTCCCCTGTTTCTCATAAATTATTAAAAAAAAACAGGAAACCAAGTAGAAAGGACACCCAAACCCACTAATCATCACGGTCTTCATTGTTAAACTCACATGTAAGGTATATATGCATGTACCAACGTATCGATGGGGTTCACTTCTAGCTAGCATAGTGTGTTAACAGTCATATCTTTGTATCACCTCGGCAGAAAAACAGGAAGTCTGGATGATTGACCTGAAGCAGTCTCAAAAATTTGCTAGCAGCCTGCAATAGCGAGTTTGCCAGCTGGCGGTCACCTCCACCATTAGAGGTCCATAAGGACCCCTTGAACTTGTAGGAAGCGAAACCAAAAACAGGCAAGGATATCTTGGGCATACCATCCGCTTCACTGGGATATGTCATTAAAGGAGCCTGTGCAACTCGCCCACCTGCCAAGAAAGTTGGCATGATGAGTCTCATAAAAGTAACTGAAGGCAAACTTTAATTGACAGAGATATGTTAAGCAGTTAGATTTGTCATCCTGAAAATTATTCAGGTCCAGAAAAGTTGCAATGAGAAAGCAGGGGTTGCTACAATGACAGCACAGCCAAATGTTGGTGCCTCACCATTGAAGTTGACTTCAGTAATACAATTTTACCATTTCATTCAAACCCACTGGTCTAACATGCATCAACATTGTTCTGCTGCAGGTATTGTAGACTTCCCTTCAAGAGAAATAATACTACAAAGTCCAATCTATAAAAGATTTGGGGGAGGATGCCTGTGCTAAAAAGGATGTTTGCGGGCAGCAGAACAAAATATAATTTGCAGAAAGGCAGTGCATAATTAAAGAAAGTAAAAGAGAGAGAAAGAACAAAGATGCATGTTTTAATTCATTAACCAATGTACCCTTACTCCTTCCTTCATCCACTGCAATTGTCGTCCTTTACTTTCTGTCTCAAAATTTGAGCCATCTCAAAAGGTCCAAGAAATGTTAATTGTTCAATTTCCTATCATATGTATTCTCACGTTAACCACATAATAATCTTTTAATACCAGAAACCAATCGAGGGGTAAAGCCAAAGACCATTATACATTAGGTGGAAAGCAAAGAATTTAATGTGAGCCATTAAAAGATGGCATTTCAAATGGAAATGTTTTTAAAGGAGGGTTGATAAGGTTACAGTATAGTGAAAACAGTCTTGATTGGAAATATCTCTTCACTGAGTAAGAAGCAGACAAAGAAACTAAGACACATAAAAAAAATTAAAAAAATAGCATCCTAAAAATAACAAAAACAGAGTGCCACATGGAAAATCAGCGGCCAGGTGCATTCATTACCTCCCAATGAGGTATGAAGAGAATGATATGTAAGGAAGCAAGCATCCAGATCTTTTAAAGTTGGTCCGGTGGGTATTCTGTAAATTGGGTACCTACAGAAGTCCATAAGGAACCATAAGTCATGTGTGAATATAACACTCGGATCATATACAACACTAGAATGTTGAATACCAGGCCACAGAAATCCAACTTGAAGGTAATAAATCACAACTTCTTAGCATCTTCAGCTCAGGGAAACGGAAGGCAAGATCCAATATCTGTGGCAGCAGAAAGAGTTTAGGATAAGGTCAGAAGAGAGAGCCTAAAAAGGGAGCCCACCTAATCAAAATATGCAAGAGTTTCTATCTATTGACAAGGACACTCAATAACCTTATCAGCTAATGGTTCCCGGCTGTAGGGAGGGTCTCGTTCAAGATACTCAAATAGCAAGCAACCTTGACAATTCACAGATTCACCCTCATCACTGGAGAAGTCCTCTTTATGGGCAACGTGTTGATCTCTCAACGATAATCTATCGATTCTAAGAGGAAAGTCATCTGTTACATGATGATGATGATTCAATTGATCCCTTGAGCATTTCACTCCTCTTTCATGCTCATAGTCACTGCTTCCATCACTACTTGAATCCCTAAAATCACTGTCACTATCCTCACCCAATCGCCTGTCACAAGAATAACCTTCAGTTCTAGTATACAATCAGCCAATCAAAAAACATGTAAACAGCTAAAAAAAAGTAGGAGAACAAGATAATCTAAATTGTAATCAGTAAAATTGAGTGTATGTGTGAGTCAGCCTCTGTGAACCATTTCTAAATCTAACCACGCAAATGAGCTTAGTTGAGCACTAGCTATTTGTGCTTCGCAACAGTAACACTAGGACACAAGCATGATAGTGCTTCCAAAACAGCGTATGCGTAGGCCAGTTATTGAAAGCTGAGGCATCAAGTAATTTTAATATTCTGTCATCGGGAATTAGGCTGTAGCAAGATATGGCTTTAGATCTAGTTAGATGAAAAAGGATAATGAAAACAGTAAAAAACTTAATGAAAAGATTGTAATAAGTTGAAATCTGGGCTGTATTGAGTTGGACCTGAGTTCAATTCCATTGAGTGTAAATGTATTTAAAAGAAATCATACACGAAATAACTTTGTTGATAAAATGCAACACAACATTTTCAGTCACATGTTCAATATCCCACAATTTCAACAGCCTCAAAAAACAATTTAACAGACAGTACCAACTGCCCAACAGTATAAGATCTTATTCCAACAAATCAAAACCCAAGAGAAGGCCCGATGACATCCTATCTAGCAGAATATTTAGATGTACTAATCTAAATGTATATTATAATCATCTTTCAAGACAGAAGTCTCATTTTTTTTATTTAGCAGCTGCGTAAGACCTTGACTACCCACAAAGAGAAGGATAAGTTTTGCAACAACATTAACAATTTAACTCCATATTTACATTTACGAGAGGCTTCATATAAATCTTTGACATTTACTGCAGAAAAACACAATTCATAATAGCCCGTAAGCACCAAGTTTGTAAGTAAACTTGAAGAGAAGCTGGCTCAAACTCCACTAAAACCAGATTGGCTGCACATTAGGATTAGCACTACATGAGTACATGCAAGCTCGAAGGTAAAGAGTAAACATAGACCACACTCAGATTAACTATACAAGCCTATTACATAAACTAAATGAGCAGTATGGATTATGGAAGATACAGATGCAAACCAGGAATAACAGTACATGTTTCGCACACAAAGGACAGAAACCAAACAGCAAGCTGTGATGAGGCAAATGACTCTAACCCGCAAGAACAACATTGTAACAAAGTGCAAATACCAGGTAACAACATTTCGATGTGTCAACATTAAAAAAAAAAAGACATGTTTTAAAAAATTAGCTAAACAGAAACCAAAACCATGACAAATAGTATTTTTATTTTTACCTTGACTTGGGAGGCCTTTTTGTAGAATCGGCGTATATTTGAATACCAGAAAGATAAGGAACATAATATTGAACAACACAGTCACTATCATTCAAAATTAAAGGCACTCCTGCACCATAAGCACTCCATTCTTTAAAAGATTCCCACAAGTCACCCAGCACGAAATACGGCTCGAATTCGACATCACACGTCCTCCATCCCCGCATTGTCGTCTGCCACCAAAATTCATTTCAATAAATTACTAATGAATTTTAAAAAAAAAATATTCGAATTCCACCAAACCTTGGACGGATACTGTGCAGGAACAGAAGGCGTGATCGACTCCAAAAATCGATCCAGGTTACTCTCAGAAGCCGGAACAGCAACTTTTACCGGTTTAGTCAAGTGCTCTAAATCATCGGTCCGGTTCTCAACCGGTTTATCGTCAGTAACATCGCTTCGTGCTCTACGGAGTTGATCGGCCCGGTGAGCTTTGCGCGCTTTCACGGCATTATGCAACCGATCCTCTTCTCCTCGTCCCCGCGTTAACTGCAATCCTGTCCCCAACATTTCTGCTTAAAAACAAACTAACTTCTTCTAAAATCTAATCACTAGTCTGTCTTATGTACGGAATAATCCTGTGAAGGACTAGATTGAAATAAGTTGAGAATATGCAGGTATTGTACGATTTTTGTGAGTTTATGAAAAAATAGATCAGAGAGAAAGGAAAAGAGAGACAGAGTGGTGAGATGTTAAAACCCTAAAAATAGAGATTGTGAGAATTGATAATGGATCTGAAAGAGGCGATAGGGGTGGAACGGTAAATATTAGTTGAGGGGAAAAAAATTGAAACGACGAGAGAAGATGAAAAGGTTAGAGACAAAACCCAGACGGGGGGAAAAGGAAAGAATTTGTTACTGTGTTTTAAATTGGTTGCACTTGCAAAAAAAATAGAAGAAGAAGATAATTTGAGGAGTCCATATTTGACATTTGACAGGATGGAATACCACTATTGGCCCCACCTAATCATCTGACATTAATCAATGGGGTTAATCTTATGGGGTTTTTAGTCAAGAAATTGCAGAGAGATAATATAATTAGAAAGTTGCTACCTGAATTAATTGGGGAAGATCTAAGGGCTTGACTAGACTGAGGGATTTGAATGGAAGATATTAAGGAGGTGTTTACACGTGTAAATAGGGAGATTGTAAGACACGTGTATGGTCGATTTTGGAGAGGAAAAGGAATACTGTCTTTTTCTTATCCCAATCGATTGTCTCGAGAAAATTAGCGTGGCTTTTCAATTTCCTTGTTTTGTTCCCTTGCATAGCATCTATTTACTTTACCCGGACAAAAAGATAAACATAATAAAAAATAAATACAAAAGAGATAGAAAGAATTGTATTTGATACTTGTATATAAGATAAAATGAATATTTTTTATACAGTTAGTTGGTAGATAAAATATAAAAAAAATTATTTTACCTTTAATATATATTATTATCAAACTTGTATATTTAAAAAAATAATTATATATTTTTTTAATTTTATATTAAGAGTTGAAATTAATAATATTCTAATGAATATGGTTATAAAACCAGGAATAGCATGGAAGGTTGACTCAAAACCGGCCCAGCCCTTAACTTGGATTGGTTCTAGTTTTAAAAAAAATAGAAGTCTTAATTCGATCAAAACCTCAGGTTGACCCGAGATTAAACATGAGTCAAAAACTTGTTGATTTTTTTAAAAAATTTATGACCGGAACAAGGTTGTTTTGATTATTTAAAAAAAAAACATAGGTCAACCAGGGTGACTCTTTCCGTCAGTGACCCAGGTCTTGCCCTTTATGTCTCCCGAGTCGGGTTTTTAAAACTATGATAATAATAACTTTTATCTTTATCATAGTTTTGAAACTCGTCCCAGCGGGTCGACCCGGGACCCCACCCAGGTTGAAAAAAATAAAGGAAGGAAAAACTCGGCGTGACCCAACAACTTGGTTGACCCGGCAAGACCCGGTCAAAAACCCGGTTGCGACCCGTTGACTTTTGTTTTTTTTTTACTAAAACAATATCATTTTGATTAAAAAAAAAATTAACCCGGGTCTAAAAACTATAATCCTTATATTGACCTAGTTGGCCTTCTTGATTCGTGACATGAGTTTTGTCCCGGGTTGATCTCGGGCTCAGGTTTTTAAACTATAATAATAATAGTTTTTATTTTTATATTGACTCGAGTCAAATTGGGTTGACCCTGATTGCCACATGACTTAGGTCTTGCTCCAAGTCAAAACCTGATTTGAGATTTTAAAATTATGATAATAATTATTTTTATCACTGTGTTGACTCGGTTTGATAATTAAACCTACTCGTAACCCATGAGTTGCCTCGGGTCGATCTCTAAATAAATTTTTAGAGCTATAATAACAATCATTTTTATTTTCATGTTGGCTTGGTTAAACCCGACCTATAACTCGAGTCTCGACTAATAACCTGAATTTTGTCATTAATCGACCCCAAGGTGATTTTTAAAAATAATATAATAGATATTTTTATGCTTACATGTTTTAGGTGAACAGGTTTAGAGTTAATAATATTCTACAATAATTTTTTATAAATAAAAAAATATTATTTTTTAGAAATGCTATCATTGTATCTCCTATTTTGAAACTACTTGCATTCAATTCAGATCGTTCCCGAATTAAGTTGTTTTTATATCTTTGTTTTTCCAACCAAATATATTTGTATTTTTGTTTTTTTTTTTGTTATATGATAATAATTAAATCTACATGCTGCGCGCGCGTGTAGGTTTGATTATTTATTTTATTTTATTTTTTGAATGAGACAGATATCTAATTGTATTTTTAATCTCAGTGTAAAAATGTTTTAAGCTTTGTTTCCGAAATAAAAATAGTTATAATTTATCTACATGCAGCGGTTATAGAGGAGGAATGTGAAGCTCATGTTTAGGATGATTTTTTAAATTGTTTTAAATTATTTTTTCATGTTTATTCAAAGAAAGGTTTATCTGTTAAAATTTGTTTTTAACTTAAATCAAGAGTTTGCAACAAAATCTTGATTTAATTAATTTATAATTTTAAATTATATATTCTAAATTCTACTACATTCTTAAAAAAAAACTTGTTTGGAGTTGCTTCTATTAAGTATATTTTTAATTTAAAGTTATTTTAACTTATTTATGTCTTAAATTAATTATAAAAAATCAAATTTTAGATTATAATGCAATGTCAAATATCATAATTTTAAAATTTATGTCAAAAGAAATTTTAAATACTGTATATAAGTCAGTTTATCCAACTCTAAAATATAGATACAAATATACAATGCTTGAAGAGATATGTTTTTTCCTTTTACCTTTTAAATAATTAATTTTTGTGTTTTAAAAATGTTTTTGAAAAAAATTATATACATATACATATATATTTTGGGGTTTTTTATTTTTTTAATGTAATAATATCAAAAATAAATTTTAAAAATAAAAATATTATTTTAATATATTTACAAATAAAAAACAAATTCTAAATATAATCCTAAATGAACTCTAATAAGACAAATTTGAGCGTGTTTGGCAGTATAGTTGCGAGTACTGTTCAAATAATTTTTCATGTCAAAATACATGTCAATAATTTTTTTTATTTTTTAAAAATTATTTTTGACATTATTACATAAAAATGGTTCAAAATATATAAATTATATTAAATTTTAATAAAAAAATTTAAATTTTCTTTGAAAAGACAGACGCAGTCGTGTTTGTAAACATGCTCATGAGTGAGGAGACGCGGCTACAGTAATTCGTGGAGTCACATCTCCACGTTTGAAGCTGCGTGTCGTGGCAGGATCACTGCTATTTCACACCCTCTTCAAATGTTTGATTATTATAATACAAAGAGAGGAGGAAGAGAGAGAAGTTTAGGATGTGTTCAACGACGAAGTGTTACTTTATTTAAAAAGAAAGAAAGAAAGAAGAACATGTAAAATAAATATCGTATTCAAATACACTCTTTTTATAAACTAGAAAAAGGCCTGGCCGCATATCCAGAGCCACAAGTAGATCTGGCTTCGCAGCAGATTGAATATTATTGGTCTGGTTTCATCGTTAGATTCAATGCTATGGGTCTGGTTTAGCTGTGAGATTTAAAATATTTAAAATATTTTTTAAAAAAATTATAGCACGGACTAATATATCAGTGTGTGTATATATATATATCATCCATTTTCTTTGCCCTTAATCTCTTGATGGCTGCTCCCACGAGCTCAAAAAAATCACAAGCCGAGGAGTTGGTTATGTTACAGATCAACTCAGCTCAAAAGCCTTCTGCTCGTATTTTTCCAGAATATTTTTTATGAGAGATTGATTGCAGTAGCTGCTAAAATTCCATTGTTGGAAGAGCTTGACCTTTCATGCTGCTCATTATCAAATATCAGAGGTAGCTCTAGAACAAGTTGGGCATTGTTGTCCTTGACAAATCATGGCTTGCAGGCTATTCATGATGCCTGTCTCTTCACCTAGAATCACTTGATCTGCGCCAGTGTTTCAATGTGAACTCATTAAAGATTCGAGGCAGCCTTGCGATTTTTCATGAAGGGTTTTTACATGTTAATTTTTATTTATTTTGAAGACTACTTTCTCATGTGAACCTTGACTGTATTTTTTTATGCGCGTTATGAATTGGCTCTGAATTGACTTGGATCTCAGTTTTCAGCAAGTGTAAGTGGAGGTTGTTTTTTAATTATTTTTTATTGAAAATATATTATAAATATTTTTTTATTTTAATATAAACATACTATAAAAAAATACTAAAAAATATTGACTTTAAGTTTTTTTGTTTTAAATAAAATTTTTAAAAACTACAGTACAATTACACCCCCAAATAGCTTCTTCAAGTCGTCTAGTTTACTGCCTCTTGCCGAGAAAAAATTGATTTCCGTGCCATTCCATGTTTCAGGTCGTGTTATGACTGCTCCTGCCTAATTTAAACTAGAGCAGCAGCAAATTGAAAATGTTTGAGAAACACGTATGCAGATCAGGCCAGATTTAATTAGGTAGAAAATTTCTCTCAAACTGTGTATCTTAAAATATCAAGAATATTATAGAAGACAAGTTTGATTTGAACACAATTTTTATTACTTTAGAAATGAATATATTTTCTGAATTTTTATTGGAGAAAAAAACCGGAAAAAAAGAAGAAAACTGAAAAAAAAATATCTTGTGTTGCTGAAAAAAATATATTAATGTTTATATTTCAATCAAGTGAGACGCATTTAATTAATGAAAAACTATGTCTTAAAATTTAATATCATTATAGAGTATAGATAAGTATCCAACACATTTAAGTGACAAGAGTGTGGATTTTTTAGTTCAAAAGCAAATAACTATCCCAAGCTGTGAGGTGGCCCCAGGTGAACATGTCATTTTCCCCCGACGCTTTAGCTGATCAACTTGCACCCACCCAGAGGCTTAACATCCCCGCTAGGCGCTGCCGCCTGCCGCCTGCCGCTGGGGATGAAGGCGTTGAAATAATAAACAGATCACAACACAAAAGTCCATGAACGGCCCCTTGATCAATTCATGCCTTTTAAAAGGATTAATTTCTATAAATCTCTTGATCAGTCAATGAAATGTTGAAGTTTATTTAATATGTTTTTTTAACGATAAAGGTATTATCAAGCTATTTTATATATTAATTAAAATTAAGTTTTTATTTGGATGATTTTGAGGATGCATTCCCTGTTAATATGATATATTCGTGAAATTTAATAAACTTTTTAAATATCGTTCCTACGATTTAAACTAAAAAAAATAGTAGAACTCTTTTTAGCCATCAAAACAACTTGTTTGAATTATTTTCAATATATAAACCTCTAGTATATAAGTGTTGAAAAAGGTTCGGTGGTCTGGCCACGTGCCACGTTGATAAAAAATAAAAAATAAAATCAATTGCAGCAGCAAAAAATGAAGATGCCTATTCACGTGCACAATTGCATCGGTCTGACCAATTAACTTAATTTTAATTCTATGTTCCATTGGAATACCGAATTTAGTGGTGGGAGCTATTACAAGCATAGTTATTAGATGCCGTTCGAGATTAATCCGGTTAAGAGGTTTGATTCTGGACTATATATGTTGATTTGAATTGACGTGAAAAATTAAAAAAAATATTTAAAGTTTTAATATTTTATATAAAAAAATTAAAAAGCAATTTATGTGGATATAGACTATACATGTTATAAATAATAAAGTTTAAAAAATATATTTTAAAAAGTTTTTTTATCACATGTAAAAAATATACAATCTTATTTTTTTAAGTTAAGTATTTAAATAAAAAATATTTTTTATCCTAAATTAAAAAAACATAATATTTTTTTATTATGAACATAAAATATATATACTAAATGGTTTTAAATTTCATTTTAAAAAAATAAAATATTTTTCTAGTATTTACCTAATAAATTTTAAAATGAATTAATAATTAATTAAAAAATATACATATAAAAAATATATAATTAAAAAAAATTCTTTATTGCATTTTATTGAATCAACCAAATTTTATATTAACCCGACAGGATGACTGTTTCTCTTTGGATCAATTACAAACCTAGCCAAGGCTTTAATAACTATGATTAGTTTCTCGAAAAAGGTTAGAGATCCAATATCCTGACGTCATCTTTGCCGACGAGAAAAAAAAAAAAAAAACCGATCGTGTATCTTTTACACACTGGGTGTATTCTCCACGTACCCCTTTATTTGTTGGACAAAAATATCCCTTAAACCACTAAAAGAAAAGTTGGTGTACAAAATATAATATATTTTTTTAAAACTCGACAAAAACTTGAAAAAAACATAAAAGAGATTAAAAAATGAAATTCCTAGAAACATAAAACCTATAACATAAAAAGAAATTAGTAACCAGGGAAAATCTTGAAAAATAAAACTTATCCTATAGCCACGTTTCTACCTACAAGGCTGTACAATTTTATTTTGTTTTTTTCATTTTCAGATTTCACAAGCCAGCATTATTTTTCCAGGTTTTCCAGGTTTTTATTTATTTATTTATTTATGTTTAGTTGGATTTTCCAGGCTTTTCAACTTTTAAAAATTAAAAATTTATTTCCTGGAAAATTATTTTTCTCGTCATGGCTGTAGAGTATTTTCGTTTAGAAGGTGAAAAAAGAGCAGGTGAGAAAAAAAATCACGAGAGTAAAAATTTCTTGTAGAGATATATGCAAAAAGACCGGTTAATAATACTTCAAACATTTGGATCCGTCTTGGCTAATCTCAGATGGTATGAAATGGGATTTTAAACTATGTAAAACGAATAACTATTTGTTCTATTTTCTCAGGTGGTACGATAATAACCTTGCTTAATAAATGTATTTAAAGCTTGTTATTATTGCTTAACAGGCCATCACAATTTTTAGCCTGGAAATAATTTAACTTGACAATGAGTTCTACCTTTAGTCCTTTTAAAGACTTGACCATGGCTTCTGTGAACGCCACCACGGTGTTTGTTTTTGTTCCTGCACTGTGTTTTTTTAAAAATGATTTTTTTATTTGATTTTTTTGTGTTTTTTAATTATTTTAGTGTTCTAATATTAAAAATATTTTTTAAAAAATAAAAATTAATTTAATGCTGAGAGAAAAAAATTGATAAAAAAAACAGATAAATTTGAATCAACCAATCAAACTCTTGATGCAAGTCATGAATGCCATCGAATTCAATAAATTTTTTTATTTTATAGATTATGTTTTTCATTTAATAAATTTACATGACAATAAAACGCATATAATTTTTTGTTAATGAAATGTTTTTTAAAATAAAAAAACAATGATAGATATCTGGAATTGAAATAGCAAAAACAAACTATTGATAACGAATGATGAAACTATATTTTTAAAAACTTTAAGTCAAATAAATAATATATAATCAATAATAAATTGTGAAATTGTTTTTTTTTAATGATACATTCTGGATGCTATTATGGTGACTGAAAAGTCAGGGTTATAGGATTTTAACCAAACAAACTAATTTTTCAACTCGTCTAAAGCAAAAAAATGACTTTCTCTTTCTCTTTCTAATAAGGAAAATGAATTTTAACCAAACTTATTAACATTAATTTTAATTATTTTGATGGTCAAAATAAATGTAAATAATGACTTTCTTTTTTTAAACAAAAAATTTACAGTCTATTCTCTCTTATTGCAAAAAAAATAATTGAAAAATGAGGAAAATAAGTTCTAATACCAAAATTATATTTTTGAAAATTAGAGGGACTGAACACATACAAATTAAAAAAAGATGAAGGATTAAAATAATTTTTTTGTAAAATTTGAAGTCATTACCTATTTCATTTGTGATTTTCATGTTGGTCCACTGACTTTCAATCCAACCCTTTGTTTCAAAAAATATGTAATTGGATGTAGATTTAGATTTAAAAAGGTTTAATTATGCGAAAATAAAAATAAAAAAATAAAACTAAGAATTAAATTGAAAATTTTAAAACAATCAGCTATTCTAATTCATAAAATACACTGCAAAAAAGCTACAATAGAAATGGTGTTCGTCAATTCACACGAATCATTCTTCTTGACCAGATAAAAAAAACAAATTTATACACAGGGAGGGACTAGAGATAGGAATCAATTATCAAATTATCGAACAAAATACTCTATCAAATTTGCAGGTCCACTAAAATCACATGGCCATGAAAGTACGGACGGAGAGGTGACAGATCGCAAGCACCGACCAAGCAGGCAAAACCAAGGAATTTCATTTATAAAAGTGGCCGTCTGATATTTTATAAGGTGGTTTTGCTTTTGCAAAATGGGCGATGGGCAATGAAAGGGCAAACGTGTGACGTGCCCCCACTAAAACTGATGTTCACTCCTTTTGATGAGTGGAACGACCTCTCATAAATCAATGAGAATATTCACATCCATCACAACAAGGCAAACTTCTTATTAGTCCCTTAACTATATTATTGTATTGATTGAGCCTCTCAGCTACCGATTTCACAGTCAGCTTCTTCATCTATTTGCATCTCCTTCCATTCACCACGTTAAAGAACACTTGCAAGGTTAAAGTATAAAATTTCTTCAATTTCATCCTATTTTGTCTTAAACTGAAAGTATTTTTGCACCCAAGTCTCCAATTATACCAATGGAAGGAACCGATTGACGAAAGATACATGGATGGATGACCCGATGGGTTAAATTAGCAGCTGAAGGACTCAATCAAGAAGATATATATATTCAGGGGACCGGTATAGGTTTGGCCCTGTAAGAAAATGGTTCTTCTCTTCTTAAAAAAATCGCAGATTCTAAAACCGAAGCATAATTCCGCATCAATACGGCGGGCTGCAACGGCGACATGTGTGCATAGCTCCTTCATCTATCTGTTTCTGTTGTGTTGCTCGGCGATAATTTATTTTTTCATTTTCAGTTTTTTTTTCCTTTTATTTTCCGATAAAAAAATAAAAAAAAACTTGTTTATTTGTTAATAATAAAGATGATTTAAAAAATAGATTATAACTATTTTTTTTAAAAAAATAAAATTATAATTCATAATAGTCATCTTGATATTTTTTATTTGTGATAATCTAATTATGAATTCTTAATTTTATTTCATTTAAGAGAAAGTTATCATGAAAAAGCTATATTGTTAACAAAGAAAATGTTTACATTAGATTTATAATAAAAAATAATTCATGACATTAACTCAATATTAAAATATATAAAAAAACAATTTTATTTCTTGTATTTCTAAAAAGTATTTGTATACATGTAAAAAAAATTGTATCATTCATATTTTTTTCTTTATTTGAAAAACAAAGAAAAAATTATATTGAAAAATCATTGAGAATCTCTAGGATGTGTTTTTCTAAATTCAATATAGATTTGAAAAATTATTTTTCTAGTTTTCTAAATGTCAGAATATTGAAGTTTTAATTTTTAATTTCTCTGGCTTAAAAAAAAAATAAATTGAATTACTCTATTTTTGTCTTTGAATAAGAGAGTTGCGCCGAGTGAAGGCGCGCTAATTTCTGTCGGTAGAAGTGCAACAAGCAAAGATAAATATCAAGAATGATGGGCCTTATAGCCTTTGATATCTGCTGTGGCTAACAATTAGAAAAAATTGCTTTCATGGGAGATGAGCCATCAACGGGAAGAGTTGTGTGAAAATGCTGCGAGGAGACCTCGACTCCTTGCCAGTTCCTTCCGAACCTTTCTTATATTTCCCTGAAAGATCTCTTCAAAGATCAGCTGAAGAATTTCAACTGCAACAACCTTAAGGTTATGATGCTCTGGAGTGACTAAAACACATTTGCAGGCAATTTCAAGGCCACAGTTTTGATAAAAATTAGCACTCTATTTCCTGCAATCGCTTACGAAAACGTAGTGTGAACAAAGATTCCCCTGCTCTCGGACTTTTTTGGAGCACCCTAATCCTAAATTGCGCTAACGCTCCTTCCTCTTCTTATCGGCCACCGTGTTCGTCTTTGTGGACATATCCACACGTCTAGATCGCCTGTTCAGCTGCGGATCAATGCAGGACTTGTAATATCCTTTGGAATTCAAGATTGAGTGCCGAGATAATAATACTGTCATCGAGATCATGTCACATGATTACAACATTTGGTCAATCAATAAAGAGCTTTGTGGCATCCGACATCGCGGCGGCCGATTAAAAATTATCAGTTTTTGGAAAAAAACAGATTTCTGGCATCCTGTTCTTTGATGGAGAACGGTCTTGTTTAAGGAGTCGCCACCTAATATTATGGTCACTAGGAACCCTAACTAGTCAACAGAGATTCTATGGTACGGGGACTGGTTACGTAAAAGGAAAGATATTATCACCCCTTAAACGTTCTGCCTGAGGCAGACTGCATTGCTGGTTTTGTCTTAAATTGCTAAACATTTATCCGCTTATCCTATGATGATTTGTTTATAATATTCCTGACTCTGGCGCCAGTGAATATTCGAGCTCGAATAATTCCAACTCTGGCGTTGGTAAAAATTCGTAGCCACGAAAAAAAATTAGATCAATATTTTTTTATTCCCTACTCTAATGCCTAGTGAGTAAAAATAAATTTATTTTTTACGCATGCACATATTTTTTTTTATTTTTCTAGCGAAATAAAATAAAATACAACGAAAAAAAAATAATATAAATTTAAACCGGTATTTTTATTCCTGACTCTGGCGTCAGTAAATAAACCAATAAATTTACATTATTTTTATTCATGCATACACATTTTTTTATTTTTTCTACTTTTTTTATTTTTCTGTTTTTCTACTTTTTTATTTATTTTTTATTTATTTTTTGGGCTGGGTCCAACTCACCCCACATGGTGGTGGACCGCCAACAACGACCTTTGGCCCAAGCCGATGCTGGTCAAACTGGGCAAAAGAAGTAGAAGCACGCGTGAAGTTAATTCACGCGTGCATGAATAGTGTGAAGGTAATTAAATTACCTTCACACTGCATTTGACACTTAAATGCAGAGAAGGGAGACTTACCTGTGCAGCGAAGAACGGCGATGAAGACGATGGCGCGGTGGCTCTTTTGTTTCCTGGTGTAGCTCCACTGTCCCTTGGATTTTTCTTTATCTGCAGGCGCGAAATGGTTGCCTCTCCGTTTTTCTTTCCTTCTTTTTTTTCCTTTTTCCCCCTTGAGTTGTGTTTAGGAAGGAAAAAAAACTTTCGGTCCCTGCTTTCGAACTCCCCTACTCTGGATGAAGACTACGATGCTAAGGATCCTGGAACCGGGGCTTGGCTGGACCGAAGCTTTCTCGGGTTCGTTGCTTTGGTTCTGCCCCTGTTTTTGCTCTGGTTTTCCTCTGTCTTTCTGGGTTTTTCTTCCTTGTTTTTGCTTGCGTTTCTCTCTTCCTGCTTCTGTTTTCTTCCCCGGTTTTGCTCTTTTTTTTTGCCTCTGGTTTTCGGGTCCAATTCCCCTCTGTTCTGCCTCTCAGTTTCCCCCTGTTCTTCCCCTCAGTTTTCTCCCTGTTCTTCCCCCCTCTGTTCCTCCCCTTGCCTCTGCTCTGCTCTGCCTTTTATAGAGCCCGAGCATGCAGAAAAAACCCGTTCCTCTGTTCATCAATCCATGAGCGGGATCATGGGCAAGAAATCATGGTGTCGTGGTCCACGATTTGCTGCAAATTTCCTGTTGAATCGGCTTCATCCGCTCAAACGTGGGAGACGATGAACAATGCTTCCAAAACGGTGCCGTTGTGTCCTTGGGCATGGCTTTTTTTAATTTAGTCCCTAAACAGTTTAAACTTAACAATTGGGATCCTAATCAGAAACAATTGATTTCTAATTGTGCCCTTGGATTAAATTTAATTGAATCCTTGAGTTATAACGCCATTTACACAACAGTCCTAGATGTTTGGACTATTCAATTTGGTCCTTGGACTTTAATTTTCTAGCAATTTTTCCTTGAATCAGCTCTAAACTTTGATATTCTTTCAATTACACCCCTGATTCCTTTAATTAATTAAATCAAAGTTTAATTAAGTCCTTAAACTCATTAATTCTTCAATTAAACTCTTGATTTGATTAATTAAAATAATCTGAATTTTAATTAAATCAATTCTCCAATTAAACCCTTGATTTAATTAATTAAAAAGAGTTTAATTAAATCTTTAAACTTCCAATCATGCTGCCCTTAACCTAAATTTTAATTCATTCTTCATTTATTTTATTTTTATTTGTTTTTTCATTATTTTTTTAAATAAAAATAAAAAGATAAAAAAATTAGGTTATGACAAGCTTCGTATTCTTACAGTAATTCGAATGGAGACGAAGGACGATGGTTGCCCGAAGGATCTTTTTAACATCACCCTCGACAATACTTCCCTTTGATTATGCTCCTAAGAGTGTAAACCTAACTTTTGTATACAATTGCCCCCTGAAAAGCAGAATCAAATACCCATTGCCTCAAAATGCCCTATAAAAGCTACGACTGCTGGAGGTTTTTATGTAGACGAACGAAAGTTGATTGGAAAGAACAAGAAACATAACTTTACATTTTTTTCTGTGGCTTTGAGGAACGTTACACCCGTATAAAGCAAGAGTGAAGGGAGGTTTCGAATTGGACTGCAAAGTTGATTGGAAAATTTGCTCGTTATGCACCACGAGAATAAGTGGGCAATGTGGGCATGAACAAAGTCCAGGCTTTACATGCTTTTTGCGAGGGAGGCATGTTCTCTCTTTATCAACTCGATTTCGTCAAGATTTGGATTCTAATGAAAAGTTTTGGTGTCAATTCCTATGAATATAAATTTTTGATGGAAAATGATTTTTTTATTCAAATCATGATGCTAGTCCCTATTCATGGAAGTTTTCGTCAAAATAAAATTCTAGCGAGTTTTTTTGTATTTAACATGTCTGCCCCGTGGACCTCTTAATGTTTGGACAAACCTTAATGAGTTGTATAGATTTATTATAAAATCCCAAGTATGCGTGCAAAAATATTTTTCGTATTTTTTAGATTTTTATGAAAATATTTAAAGCCAAAACTTCTTAAAATACTAAAAGGTGAAATATATTTTTTGACTTTTTATTTTTGTAAAGAACAAAACACAAGTTTTGTTATTATACAATGCCAGGATATGCAAAATAATTTTTTCTAGAGTACCTGGCTGGCCATGCAACTTATATATATATATATATATATATATATATATATATATATATATATATCATCAGCATCATCCTAGGACGTCATGCTAAAAGGGCTTAAACAAAGGAAAAGTCCCAAAACCGTAGCCCAGAGAAGAAAGACAGACTCAGACCCAGCTCAAAAGTACCGCCCACGCGGGCAAGAAGAACACCCAGGATGCAAACTAGACTATCATGGCTTAGACCCAAATGCAGACCAAACTCTCAGCCTCAACAAACAAGCCTTTCCTTCCCTTTAAAAAAAAGAAACAGGGAGCCCACTAACTAATGCTAGCCCAAGCCTGCATCTCTCTAAAAAAACTACAAAAGGGCCATCAACTGTCTTTCTTGAATTAGTCTTTCACCTTTTTTAATTCCAGGAGAGTAAAACAACTGTCTACTAAATAAAAAAAGGTCAGCGTGACATTTATACATATCTGTGTAAGGGACAGATCTAACAAACCTGTCTATTTCTTTTTGGATTTTCTCAATAAATTTTTTTAAAATATTTTTTTATGGAAATATAAAATTTTAAAAGGTCAAAAATTAGATTATAATAATCATGTTATGAAATAAAAAAAATATGTTTTTTATAAAAAATAAATACATAAAAGAAGAAAGAGAATCTTAGCCAAATAATTTTTCTGACAGAAATTCACAAAATAAAACTGTTTGTCAGATACAATGATGTCACCAAACAATTTTTTTAAGAAAAAATATATAATTTTCTTGTCAAAGAAGCGTGATTCCCTGCTATATCATAAAATTGACTTGTAATTTATGTACTGTGACGAACCTTTTATGTATATAAAGTAAATATATTATGCGAATACCCCAAATTTTTATTTTTCAATATAAAATTTTAAAATTAAAAAATACTATTTTTTATTTACTCTTTTAATGCATTCATCATTTAAAACAGATACTAGAATAAGCAATGAAGCTTCTCTATTAAAACATTTAAAGAATTGACAATGAACATTATTGTTTTATATCCTTGCTTATCTTCTTCTTTTCATTATTCTCTTTTCCTTATTTTCATTTTTTCTCATTTTTATTATTATAATATTTTAATAATCACCTGAATTATATTTTGGATTGGCTAAGTGAACTTGATCGCGTCGAGACAACTTTTATGTGATTTAATTTTAAAACTAGACTAAGAAAGGAGTCAAGCTCAAAAAGTTTTTTTTCTATTATTTTTTTTTTTAATTTTATCATTAAATATTTTTTATTAGCATGCCAAATTATCTCTAGATTAACCAAATTGGCTGAATCAAGTCAAGATAACTCTCATACAATTTAATTTTAAATTTTAATTAAGTGAGAAGCTAGGGTAAAAATTTTTTTTTTTATATCAATTTCATCCATAAAACTATTTAACTGGTCAACTATAATGCTTTTGACTTCACAAAATAGATAGAGTTAGGTCAAGAAACTTTCTCATAATTTAATTGTAAATCTAGGATAAATAAAAAACTTGGATCATGAGGTTTTAAGATTGATCCACTAAATCAGGTTTAATAAAAATGCCAAATAACCCTTATTGGTTTGCATATTTTTTATCGGCGTTCAAGAAAAACTTTAATCCGACTTGCAACATTTCACAAACCTATATCTAGTTAAAATTTAAAAAATATTTGATTGTTGTTATTTTTTTCTTGATAAGTAACTTTGAACATTCTTTCTCTTCGAGCTGTGGTTGTGATAGTTGTTAAAATCATATCTTGGTAATTTTCAGTGTATTATTTATTTTTATATTTAAAATTATATTTTTGTGTGTTTAAAATTATTTTTTTGGATTGAAAGAGTATTGAACATGTCAAAAAAATAAATATATAAAAAAATTATTTTAATATGTTATAAAAATTATTTTTTAAAAAAGCATTTAATATCATAATATGAAACACGTCAACTAGAAGCAGGGGCAAAATTAGGACTTTAAAAATGAAGGGTGCCAAAATGAAATATATTACGATACATTTAAAAATTAAATAAACCAGCGATGGCTATGGTACATAACTTCACTTCAAGCTGTAAGAAGGCCCAGACGATGAAGGGCACAGAGTTTTTTAAGCTGGTCAACTTGCGCTGCTTTCCTGACAATGAACGCTTCCTCTGGGCAACACCGACTTATAGTCTTATACTGCATTATATTCAACAGTCTAAGATTTCTAATCAGATATGAACAAGCCTCCTGCTACAAAAATTGTCAGAGGCAGAAAATCTGCAAAAATCAAGTCAAACTCACCCTCTTATAACTCCCGCTACATCGATTCCTCTTCACCCTCCTCCCCCATAATTTATTCACCATCGTTCCTCTTCCTCCCTTTCTCTCTCTCCTCCAAAAATCAAAGATCCATAAAAATGAACCATAACTTCTTTTTAACACCTTTTTCTCCAATAATAAATCTCTTTATTGTCACTTTCTTTCTCCTGGCAAAGAAAGCCTCATGTACAGACCCTCACTTCCTAGCCTGCAACCCCGAAAGCTGTGGCGATGGCCAAAATATAAGCTTCCCGTTTCATATCCAAGGCTTGCAACCCGACTATTGTGGCTATCCTGGATTCAATATCTCTTGCAACGACAAAGGCAAGCCAGTCTTTAATCTGTCCAATAATGAGTATATCATCCACGAAATCTACTACCAAAGCCAGTCTCTTCGTGTCTCAAATGCAGCTGTTTTTGGCAAAAGCCCCTCCTGTACTCCTCAAATACAAAACATATCTCTAGATGATGGCAGGTTTCATCGATCTTCTAACAGTAAAGGCCTCTTCTTGCTTTACAATTGCAACTCAACGCTGCTATCAAATAACAGGGAGCTTTTAAATTACAAGGTTGATTGTCCTGGGGAGAATGAAACTGTATGGGCTCTAGCAATGCTCGAAGATGATCCTCTATTGGGTTCTACTTTAGACAAATGTGGAACTCGAGTTTTGGCACCTGTGGATGCGTATAGAGGTGAGAATGTTGGGACTGAAGGGATGCTATTGCTAGAAAGAGGGTTCGTGTTGAATTGGACAGCAAGTAATTGTAGCATTTGTGAAGAGAGTGGTGGCAAGTGTGGATTTGACACCGCCACGTACCATTTCCAATGTTTCTGCCCTGACAGACCTCATGCTAAGCGGTGTTATTCCGGTGAGTCATTTTATTATTAATTTTTTTCCCGTCTTGAAATTTTATCTCTTTCTTGAGAGTGATGGCTAGTATATGGTAGAGGCCCATTGCCCACTTGTGTGTTTTGGCTAAGATAAGTGCCAGTTGTGTGTCCTGCTGGGATCGTTATGTCCACACAACCATGGTCAAAACATCTCTCTTCTTTCCACTGTCTAGATGAGGTTCATCTTTGCTAGGCTAGCGAAGTACAGACACCAAGAACAAAGTGTCTGTAGGTAGTGGGCTGTTTAGGCAAAAAGGGACCCGTTTAAGGGATCGGACAGGTGGACTTGGCTGGATAAATCTAATTCTCTAACGTTAGCCAGTCATTAGGATTAGGGATAAATCTAATTCTCTAAAATTAACAAGAATCGCTATGATTATTGAACGGTCAAGGGTTCATGCAGTCTCCTCTTGATTTTTATCTTACATTGGTTTCTCAATGATTTTTTTCCCAGCGGGATCCTTGAACGTACTCGATATTCCCTCATGTGGATCTTCTATCACCCTAACTCACGCTGTCCATTTTTTTTCCTTTTCTTTTTTCATTTTTAACAGCCATTCAGTATAGAACTAGCTGAACAAAATCATTGGTTTGGTGCCAGAAAAAACAAAACATATATTTCATTTTTAACTAGTCATCTTCTCCATTTGTTTTTTTAAAAAAGAAGCTTTGGTTTTCTGGTCTGATTTGTTTGATTTTAACATCAAACGACCATTTTAATCTACACAAATACAAAAATGGATTTGGAAATAGATTTATCTGAAAAAAAAAGGATTCAATAACAAATTTGACATTGCTAGTAACGGTGCTGGATGGGAGAGCTCCATCGTTGAAAGTGAAAGAAGTCAAGATATCAAGTACAAGGACTGCTTTTGGAAAGCATATCGTACAGGAAGCAGTTTAAGAAGAAATCAAGAGTAGGAGGACCAAATCCACCTTTAACCCAATCTTTTTAAAAATCTAGTCTGCTATGTTCATAACGCGCGCAGGTGGGACCTCGAACTCTCAACTTGAATAGCCGTCCTAGTCAAAGGTAGTTTTCTTCAATTAATGGTCAAAATAAGCGAACGTACCAGAAATGAAGAATCAAACTCTTTTGCCAATTGTTTAGCTACCTCTTCTGGCTCTCTGATAAGCCATCGAGTCAGAGTAATAGATTTCCTTACCAGTGGGACAGCTTTTGACTTGACTCTCTAGTGTTACGCCCGCAATTATTTATTGAATTTCTATCCTAAAATTACAGAAGATTAGTTCTTGATTTTAATTATTCAACAAAGTGGACTGAAAACTCAGGATGAGCGCGGCGAAAAAAAAATTGTGCAACATCAAATAATTATTGACCGAAACTAGTTAAAACATCGGGGTCTATGACTCTCTTCTGTAAAGAACAGGACCGGGGGAGTTCTCTTGATCAAAGGGACAATTTATATGCATCTAGATCCTCAAAGTTGAAAACTTTAAATCACAGCAAACTGGTTTTCCTAATGAAGAGATATGGCCATTGATGTTGAAAGTTTTTTTTTTTTTGAAATATATGAGGCGGTATAGTCTGACCACCGAAAGAGAAATGCTTAATCATTTGGTTTGAAAATTAATTAATGCTTAATAGACGAGGCCGACAAAGTGATGAAATATCCCGAGTAATAAAATAAGTCGTGCTCTTGATAACAACGTTTCCGGCCGAGAGGCTGATGATGAATTTCCATCTAGCTCCTTTGCATCTCCGATTCTTTTAGCTCCGCATCATTGCCAAAGAAGTGGCGGCCGATGTGGGTTTGAAGATGATACCAGTGTATTTTTCTGTGATGATGGCATGGCTCGCTTCCATGTTTTTACTTGTCTCGTTCCAAACTCTTTCTGGATTAGTTATGATCTCATTCTCTGGATCTCTTAAGTTTAGGTCTAGATAACTACATATCCCCCC